>LR551854.1:376086-494327 GCA_900536415.3 Caenorhabditis sp. 38 MB-2015
TTTTTTTTTTTTTTTGTGAAGTTTCTCTGTGAGTTTTTATGGTGACTATCTATATTTTAGAGATGGTAGTTTTAACTTCGTCAATCATGAGCAAAATTAATGTAATTTTCTGGATAGAAATAGTCTGTAACGGATGATACTCGAACGTCTTGGCATCAACATAATACATATTTTTATTACGGATTTTTAAAAGATTTTTGTAAGAAATTTGATTTTTTCACTAGTTTTTATGTGTTTTTGCAACTTGAATATTTTGGTTTTTGACAGGTTTTTTTCGAGAAGAAATTCGAAATATTATTTCTGCGGGAAAAACAAATGGTTAAACCGGTGTTTGAACTTCCGAATTATAATCTGTGTAATATTAATTTCAGGTTGAAAATTGCTAGTATCGGATAATTGTAGCTTCCACTTCGTAGTTCGTGTAATTTTCTGGACTACCAAAATATCTCGAAATGAACATACTACATATTTTTAACAAAGATTTAATTTTTTTAAACAGAAACTACAGTGCCACCCATGTTCGGATTTTTGTGATATAACCTAGTTTTGAGAATTTGCTAATATCGGATACATTAGCTTCAAATTCGTTGCTCATTGAGCAAAGCTCGTGGACATTTCTAAACAAAACTTATACTCACCTTGTGCAGCGGCAGCGGCTAACTGTAATCGTGCCTGTTCATTAGCCAAAATTGCAGCTTGCATCGCAGAATGATCTAATCCAAAAGCTCCAGCTTGATGAAGTCCGCCTGCCTGCAGAGCGGCCGCATTGAACATTAACGGTTGTCCTTGTAATTGTGCAAGTGGATTAGCGGCCATGGCCGCATGTAACTGCAGCGCCGCCGCAGCTCCTGGTTGTTGTAACCCGGGCAATAACCCTCCCCGAGCAAGTAGTGATTGAGCTACAAGAGGGTTGCGTAGTAGGAGTGCCCGATTCATCTGTGCTTGTGCTGCCAATGCGGTTTGTGCTACGATAGGGTTCATTGGATCCAGAATTCCTGTTGGTGGTTTGACTTTCTTTGAATGCACTCGAGCTGTGGCACAATTCACTTCAACTTTTCTTCCTTCAATCAACGATCCGTGTAATTCTTGCCGAGCTTTTTCTGCATCCGCGGGCCTTTCCATTGTGACAAATCCAAATCCCTTAAAAAATAATGTTATTTTTATATAAGCGACGCGTTTCAAATACAATATACCTTTGATCCACGTTCATTAAAAATAATTTCAACATCAGATACTGGTCCATATTTTTCAAACATGGATTTCAAGTCAGGGTCTCTGAATTTGAACGGAATATTTGAGACATGCAATCGTTTTGGTCCTTCTGGTCCAGCTGAAAATAAACAACAGTATTGATTTTTCTAGATGCGTTAATGGTGTTTGGGTAATTTGTGCTAGAGACAACACTTGATTAAGAGTAAAAAAACAATAGGGTGAGAAGACATCTAAAAGAAACTGAAAAAAATGGAAAATTCTGGTTAATTCGAATTCAAATTCACATGATCAACTGAACATGCAATTCGGAAACTGCAGAAATATATATAGAAAGAGAAAAAACTCAGAATACACAATTTTCTCGGAACATTTCGTTTCTCTGGGTAGAAAAGAGAGGGCAAGGCTTACAGCTAGTGCTGGGATCAGGTTGAGTGACAACTGCATTGACGATTGCACCATTCGCAGATGATGTTGGTGGAAGGGGTCCGATTTGTGGTCCGATTTGTGAGGCTGCGGCGGCGGCGGCGGCTGCTTGCGCTTGAGCCGCCAATTGTTGTTGAATAGATATTTGCAAATCGTATTCGGCCGAATTCGCATCGTCCTGCAAAACAAAAAGCGCTCATTCACAGATCATGCGCCTTAAAAAGAACAATAATTTCTGTTTTGAAGTTCATCACATCTTCATTTCGGAAAAAAAATGAAAAGAATCTCTCTCGCTACATGCTTATTGGAGCACAACCGTGCACACGAATCATCTCGTGTCTCAACCCTAACCAATCAATAAAAAAAACTAGGTTATATTCAAAAAAAGTCATGAAATGACTAGCCTTTTTTTTGACACCCAAAAAAATAAAAAAACACATTATCATGCTACAAATGAGAATATGTTCCACTGGTAGAAGAGAAACACCACCGCATTTTCAGGTTACCACATAGAAAGTTTCCAGTTGACAGGATCGTGATATTAAAGCGTACAGTACATTATTATAGAGCGTGTAACTGTTTTTTTTTCAGAGAATGAAAGTTATCCGAGAGAACTATTTACAAAAAAGTGCTTTAAGATTAGTAACTAATTCAAGAGAAAATAATGCGTGTACTTCTCTTGGACAAATGATGACGAACTAACTATTCTCCAAAAAAAATAAACTTCAAAACATGCTCTACATAACAAACACGTGTTACTTGTTATTTGTTTTTCATTATTTCTAGAAAAATGATAAAGAATGGGTGTACAAAAAAAAACTGATAAATAGAAGGGTTTTTTGCGCATGTGATATGAGATATTTTGATCAAATTAAGCTTGATTTTTGAGGGGGAATTTTGAAGCTTGAAAAATCAAATAATAAAGAATATGAAAAAATAAAAACCAGGTAGGTAGGAAGGTTGCTGCTACATTCCAACACACACGAAATGTGAACGAGTGAGGGGTGAGCAAGACATACATATATGTATATATACACTTAACTAGTTCTCTTATCTTTTGCTGATACATAAATTAACGTTAATGTGCATTATGGACGAAATAAAAAATTGAACTCACCTTCATTTTTCGGTCTACATCATTGTCCATATGATTGAGTGATGGTGCACTTGTCGCCAACATTATACTATTTTGATTTTGGTGCGCGGCTGAAAATAAGAGAATGGTTAAGAGAATATCGCAAAGAAATATGTAATCTATGGCGAAAATCTTGTAAGAGAGATTCTGTGTTTCGATAAAGAAAATAAGGGGACCAGACCTACAATTACCAGACGGTGTGTTTGAGGGAAACTGAAAGTTTAATTTCTTATCTTCTTTTTTTTTGGTTGCTAGTGTTGCAAAGATTGTATTTTCGAAATTGATTTTCAAATGAGGTATTTGTACATTAATAAAAATACAATTTTCTTAAAAGAATATTTTGGAACGAAAAATGGATCAAAACAATACTTTAAAACATTTCAGCTCTACCACATTAGATTTAAAAAATCTCAAAACGTTTTTGTTTTGTTTTTTTCCATGATTTATCCCATCCTATCTCTCAATACTTTCGAAACATTTCTTTCCGCCTACACTTTTGTCATTGGTTCGACTAAACAAAGAGAGAGCTTTGCACATAGACAGCAACAAGAAGAGCGCAAAAAGTGCACAGGTCAATTGCGTGTGGAACGGTACGGTACGCCAACCAAAAATAAACATCTGTATATAGACTGTTGCGCGTAGCGAGCGAGAAAGTAAGAGTAGAGAAAATGAATGGGAAAAAGAGGAAGAGAGGGCCAGAGATGGCACACTTTTTTTTATTCAATCGTTCGTTCGTCGCCTAGCGCGCACCTCATTTAAATCAATCGATATTATTTTGTAGGAAAAAGACCATTTTCAAATTAAATCCGAGGGAGAAATATATTTTATATATATATATTGTTTTATTTCCTGCCCATAAAAATCACATTCAATTGATGTTTGGTTAAAGCGATAATGAAAGTAACAAGGAAAATTGTTATGCATGGGTTTTTGATATGAAAAACAACTAGCAAAAATTTCAATCCTGAACGGGTGAAGCAAACAGCAGAAGTCAAAATTTTCAAAAAATCCTCTTTGAATAGTCCTGAGTCCCTAGAAAAAATATTGTTTTTCTCTATTTAAAAAAAAAATAATTATAGATTAGCTGTCTGTGAAATTTTGACTTTGAAAAACGTCCATTTATATAAAATTTTAATCTGAAACCATAGAGTTCAAAATTGCAAAACTTTTGATCTGTGAAAGTTCAAAGAAACTAGATATTCATAAAGTTTTGAAGATTTTCACGTGTTTTTTTGTCACATATGTAGGTATATAATATTATGGACCTTATTTTTGCATCTAGAATTCTTAGGAAAAATTTCAAGAATTGAATAATAATCGTCAAGTTTCTAAAATTCCAGATACAACCAAGTAACATTGTTGTTAAAATTCATAATCTTGTTTTAGTTCATTATTTTCTCAAATTATTCAAAAAATATACCCTAATCTCTTCTTTCACAAATTTCAACACAATTCCTTTGTATGTTCTTGATCATCTCCCATAGTTTTCTTTTTCAAAAAAGTTCAAGGTTTTTTCTAAAAAAAAAAGGTTTTTTTTTCCCTCAAAACAAAAAGGTCTCAATTTGGTGACTTATTTATTCGCGTAGGTCATTATTTGCTGATTCTCACTTATGTTGCGAAAAACTTTATATAAAACGTTTTTTTTTCCGGAAGAAAATATTGAAAGTGGTTTCTATCTCGAAACAATTTTTTTCTTTTGTTTTGTTGCATTGCACTCTTTTCAAAACAAGAAAAAAACATCCGTTCACTCATTGAAACATTACAATAATAAATTCAGAAAACAACACTACACACAAAGCATTTACAAATCAAAACAATTTTCCGTTCTCTTTTACCCCTCCGCAAACGAAAACTGATAAGAATCAAAAACATACCTGCAGCTGATACCGCTAATTGTTGTTGTTGTTGTTGGGCGGCAAGTTGTTGTTGCGCAGCAAGTTGCTGATAAAGCAACGCGTTTTGTCCTTGTAATAATCCCATTCCAAGTGATTGATTCTGTCCTGGTGCTCCTGACATTTGATATAAGGCCTGCATTGGTAGAGCCTACAAAAAAAGTAACTAATTAACATTTTTTCAAAAATTAATAACAGATAAAAGGAAACAAGAAATATATTATGAAGTTACCTTAATCTGAGGTGATAACTGTGGGGGATAGAGAATATTAGACTTTGTCTCAACCATACCGCGCGCTCTTTCTACAATTTACTAACACAACACATATGCTGCTTACTCACACTCTCTTCCTGTGTCTCTCATCTCCCTCCCTCTCCCAGTCTCCACTGCACAAAGCGGCTGCCTCCCTTCTCCGACTCGCTGACCTTACAAGCCGCTGCGCGCTCACTATGCGTTGCGTGCGTGTGAGTGTGTGCATGAGGTGGAGGGTGAGGAGGAGAACTTTCCCAAAAAATAAAAAAATAGAAGAATATTTTTATGATTATTATTATTATAATTTTGTTATTGTTGTTTTTATGTGTTATGAGACACAAAAGAGGATTATTTTGGGGGTCTATAATAGTTTGCACTTTTCAATGGGAAAAAAGGCTTAAAAGGGTGTTGTTCGGAAAAAAATTTTGTTTTCAACAGAAATTTTTTTGTTAGGTAATTTTTGTTATTTGTTAAAGGTTCTAACGCAAACTCCATTCTCGATTTTATGATAAGGAAATAATTTAAAAGAAAAAAACCTTGCAAAAGATTTTTTTTTGAAAATTCAACATTTTCAGACAAAAATACTTTTTGTCTTCAAAATGAGAAATTATTCGAGTTTCGGAAAATGAAAATTAATTAGAATTTTCTGTGTTTTATCTCTTGCTCAAAAAAAAAAGAATAGAGACACAATTATCTCTAGCGAATTGAAAAATGAAAAAAAAATTAATGGAATAGACGAATAACAAAAAAGAAAAAAGAATATAAATACATATAAAATAGGGATTCTTTTCCGTTGCTTCGTTTCATCTCATTAGGCGCAAAATTTAATTTAATTTAAATCCCGAGCCAAAAATTGTGCGAAAACAACATCGAGTAAATTGAATCGATCAAAAAGACATAGAGACAGTTGTTCCGAAGAAAAAAACGGGCAACGAAAATGTGACGAAATGAATCGCCTCTTATTTTTTTTCTAGGAAGAAAAACTATTATTACTAGGAAGGAGAAAAAACTCAGCGGGTGGTTCGTTAATTAATGTTTTCCCTATTTTTTCATTCATAAAAAATATCAAAAAACTAGATTTTACAAGACAAAAAAGTCGTTTTTCGACAGATGGTAACTAACAACACATATGTTATGGACATGTCGAGTCGACTAACTAAAAAAACATGGGAGGTTGTGGTGGTGAGATTATTAGGGGTTGAGAAGGGCAATTCAATTACACACAGACACATATGCAGCAGCACATTTTTTTTGTCCCGCCAAAAATATTATAAACACATTATATGTTTATTCAAAACACCACATCTGTATATATACATACATAATAAAGGGGTGAAAAAAAGGGGGGGGGGAATAGAAAGTAAGTTATTCGACAAAATCGTAAACTTTTTCCCGACCCTGAAAAGAATTGTAAAACTGTATCTACATACCTCATGTAAACCTTATCTTTTAAAATGATCTTTTCTCAACAGATTTTTTTTCGAAATTGAACAAAAATGGAGAATAAATGAGTGTTCGAAAAAAGAACTAGACGAGAAGTAACTTTTTTTGGTCTTGTACTTTTTGAAAGAAGTAGAATGTCACCATAGAATATGTGGGAAAATCCCTGAACAAATAAGAAAACCTAATCGAAAACAGTTGTGTTATTTGCTACAATTATAGGTAATTATGTATGTGAAAAACAAGAGAAGCCAGTCAAAAAGTGAAAAAGCAAAACAAGAGACACTAACTAACATTGTCAGTAGCACGTCGGAAAGTCGTGTCGGAAACACATTCAACTTCTGCTGCGGCAAATCGACATATAATTGTTTTGGCAAAGACAAAGAATTTTTAAACAGTTTCAATGGCTTTTGCAACGCAGAAGAAACAACGGAGAAAAAACATTGCTCGAGAATTAGCGGACGAAATAAATTAAATTTTGCCAGCTATACTTTTTCTCTAGAGTGCGACAAGTGGTAATGAATTTTTTCGGTTGACAAGCGTTGAGCACAAAATGGGGAAAAAAGTGCATCGGATATATATTCGGAAACTGAATCATATATCCAATCAGACTTTTTTTGCAGGAACATTTATTTTGATTGAAAAATTGCTAAAAAAAAAAGAGTTGGGTATAAATATGGGAACAAGAAATGGGATTGGATAAAGTGCTCGAATCATTTGGATTTATCATCATTCAGAAAATCATAATTTAGAAAAAGTACAGATAGAAAACTCGATAAAAGTGTACCTCATAATTTGGCTCCTGTCAAAGTCCCAAAATAAGAAGATCGGATAGGTCTAAATGCGAAAATGGATTAAAATTATGAAGTTGTGCTTGCCCAAAGTCTTTAAACTTTTTTTGGTTGAATCATAATTTTTTTTAGAATACTGAGCTTTTATATTTACACTTTGAAAAATACGACAAGTTTTGAACTATTAATTGGGAAAGTATAATGTTAATAACTCGAAAAGTATGGCTTACTTCAGGACATATCCAGAAAAAACGAAGATTTCATATCCGGTTTGATCCAGAAACTTTTTCAGATGAATGGTTTCATTGGATAAAACTTCAGCTTTGGTTCTACCATGACCGAATGAGAAATTTTTTGGTAAAACCCTTACATCTGAAAATAGTAACAAAAAAAATAGTTATCATCATCAGAAGTTCACTGATGATTTCAGATTTATTTCATCTTTTAGGTGGTCTCCTTAACCAACCAGAAAAAATTTAAAATAAAAATGCAACAATGTCTTTCTAGAAAACAAACTTCCAACCATACAGATTCTTTTGTTTTCACCACAACAAAAACTTCAAAGAAAGGTTGCAATGAGTTTCGTGTGTGAGAAACAAAGAGAAAATGTGTCACACATTCAGTCCCTTTTTATTCAAATTTTTGTAGGTTGGCTTTTTCCCATGGATCCAGTATTTTCTGGATATTGCTCATTGATTTTTGGAGCATAGGCTACCTTATTTTTCAAACAGAGAGAATTAGGAGAAATTTGGTTGGAAAAAGGACTCATTCTTTTTGTCAATGCCCTTGTACCATACCCAGTTAGTATACCCATTTGCACATACCTCAGTCTGTAGTAATTGATCACATGCAGGAGGAGGAGGAGGTTGTTGAGATGCGCTCTTGCTCACCTCTTCGTACAATTCAGCCATCACGAAAGATCACACAACAAATCACAACAAAAGAAGTCTGACGCTGCGATGACAGAAAAAATACTAGTAACAAATCGAGTTGACAAAATCTAGGATAGAATAGAATAGTTAGTTATGTATATATCTTTTTTTCTGGATATATATATTTCTTCTTGTATATGTATGTGAATGTAGAAATCTGTTAGAAGAACACAATTGGCCTCATCCGACACGCAACTTCTTCTCTTTTTCCTCTTTTTTAGAAGACGAAGAAGTAGAAGGAGAAAAGCAGAAAGAAGGAGTTGTCGAGTTAGTCACAACAACAAGCGGATCTCGTTTACTTCACTTTTCTTTTTGCCTTTTTCAACTTCTCCTTATTTCAGAAGGAGACTCTTCTTATTAATTGAGAAAAAGACGACAAAAAGCTCAAATAGGCGGAGTTTGACCGGAGAAGCTCCACAAAAAGGGAGAAAAAAGGAGAAAGATGCTAAAAGCATTACTAATCACATTATCTTCAGTGAATGAATTCACCGACGTCTTCGTCTGCATACAATTTTTTTTCTCTTCTCTATGCATGAAAAATGTTACATTCACTTATCCTGATTTGAATTTTTTTTGGAGAGCATAAAGCCTGGGAAACAAAGAGAGAAAGAAAAGGAAATAAATTTTACCATAAATGAGTTCACATAAAAACTATACAAAGCCTGGCAACCACATTTCCCAAATGTGGGAAAATCGTTTGAAAATGTGGAATGTTCTCTCACGTTTGAGAAATAAGGAGTTCAAATCTCAAGTTTCGATACTAAATTTATGAATAATAACACCCAGAAAAAAAACGTTTAATTAACTTAAAAACCAGCCCTTTTTAAATCCCAGATCTTAAAATCAAAGCTCTAATTCACAAGGCTAGAAACACAACAACTTTGACTTAACACAAGACAAAAATCAAGAAACAACTGCTAAGATCATCATCAACAATCAGTCCACAAAAATGAAGTACTGTATACAACTCAACTGGCACATTTCTGACGTTTTGCAAATATTTAAGAAACCTGTCAAAACCAACTTTTTGTTCCTTTTCTTTTGAAAAAAGAGCAACCCTTTGTTAATTAACTCAACTTAACTCAATTAGGCATGTTCTTTCAGTCTGAACACAAAATAAGTTGAACTGATCGAATTAGGGTACTGTGCTCGAGAAAGTGCACATTTTTAAGAAGAGACAAATCTATGAAACAGTAAAAATGTATAAAACGAAAAAAGAGAGGAAAAAAGAACATTCAATAAAGTGATTCAACGTCTTTTTGGCAAAACAACAAAAAATTGAGACTCTTCTGGAAATCTATGTAGGAAAATTTTTTTTATTTTTTATTTTTATGTATAGAAGAAATTAGAGATATAAACACTGAGAAAGCATCGGAAGAAAAAAGGAAAAAGCGAAAAAATATTCAATAAAAAAAGAAGCAAGGAAAAAAAAGAAAGAAAAAAGTGTAATCGAATATTTGGTGCTCTCGTTTGGTGGTAGTATAAGCATTCATTCACGTGAAAAATAATCAGGCAAAACCAGATTGAAAGTCAGCCAAGTGTAACGGCTCGATTTCAACTGAATGAATAATAAAACAAATGGCATATGTTTGTTAGATGGATGGAGGGGACCGGCGGGTCTCTCCTGGTTCAACCAAACTCACTATTTTATGAGCTCATTTCGTTTTATGAAACACACTTTCTTCTTTCTTTTTGCTTCTCTTTTTTTCTCATTTTGTTTTTCAAAAGAAACACTTTGAATATTTCTACTTATGAGTTTGGCAAAGGGATTTGGAAAAAGATTGAGAATGGTCTTAAAGTAAATTTCATGGTAGTACAAAATTTGAGTAGAGTCGAGTTGACCCTAAATATAGGAGCATTTTAATTATAGTAAACAACACGGAAAACTGTTAACCTGATTTTCAAAAAAAAAATTATCAACACTTTTTTCTGAGTGAAATTCTATAGTTCAGAACTTTTTCAAGATAAACTTGCTCATTTCATAAAAAAAATGGTAATTTAAAAAATCTGAAATTCAGTGTTTTTTTTAAAGTTATAACAACTTTTATATGGTATAACCAGAATTTTTTCTCCAAAAAAAAAACTAAAAAATCTCCGAGGTTAGATTTTTGAAAAAGATCTTTCAAGCGGAACTAACTTCACCTAATACCATTTTTTTTTTTGAAAATTGGCAATGGAAATCACGCATTTTCAAAGATTTTGTGAATTTTTTCTCAAATTTAAAGGTGGGAGTTGCTCCCAAAAAAAAGGGCACATTTTCAGAGGGTTAGCAAAACTTTTTTGGAGAAAAGTTTTTTTTCGTTTCAAAAAAGTTTTTTTTGATGAAATGTTCTCGAAAATTATACTATTCGAGAAAAAATCCTTCGAGGCTTATACTTGAAAAAAAGTGCGTTTTCAGTTTAAGGTGGGGTAAAGGGACCTGGCAAGTTGCTCTTGAATGGAAGAGCACATTTTTTTAGGTAAGACCCTCGAGGGATTTTTTATCGGGAAGCCTAGTACTCGAGAAAATTTTGGTCAAAGTTAGAAATTTTCTCGATTACTAGGCTTTCCGGTAAGAAAATCCTTTAAGGGTTCCACCTAAAAAATGTGCTTTTTCATTTAAGAGCAACTTGCCGAGTCCCTTTACCCCACCTTTGAGAGCAACTTTCTAACTCTACGTACCCCGTCTTCAATGTTTTCTTCATTTTCTAAATATTCCGTTTTTGGCAGCAATGTATTTCTCACAAAATTGTGAGTACATAGTGGAATGATCACTTCCATTTCTAATGCCGCCAGATGGTCATTTTTCCCACAGAAATTAGGAAATTTAAATAAAAGTCAACAACCATGAGATTCTCACCACAATATTATTTCCGACGAAAAAAAAATTGAAAGAACGCGCCCGACAAATTTATGTATGTATGTGGAGAAACAAAACGCGCTTGGTCATCACAGAAAAAATATGAATAATCATCAACATTGAATCATCATCATCGGGGCTGGCAGGCGGGAAATGTGTTGATAACATACAGTAACCCACAACGCTCTTTGAATTAATCGGATCGGAACTACTAACATTAACATAATTCGCAGTCTCAATTTTATTTTACATATGTACATACATACATGTTATGTCTGTTCTATAAATGTATGAAATAATAATTTCTGTTAGAAAATGAAAAAAAAAAGATTTTGTTCTTTTGAAATAAGTAAGCTACACAAAGAAAGGAGCACATCATCATCTTCATGAGTGCTTTTTTCCCACTTTTTTCGCTTCGATGCACAAATTCAATCATAATTCTGACCTATGAGAGGTTTGCTGCTTCTTGAGAAAGTGCTAGGATTACTGTAGTTGGCAAATAACAATCGACTTAAGGATTCGTTACTACATACATAGAAAGAACAAAAATCATCGGAGAAATGGGTAAAGAAGGCACGAACAAAACTATTCGAAATGAATAATGGTGACTCAGAGATTATGAAATATACGTTTTGTTTTTTTTTGTTTCGAAAATAAAAAATGAGGAAAATATGAAATGTGCTGTACAAACAAGAACGAGGAATGTGAATGTGTATTGTTGAAAATTATCGGAAGCCATACGGTTTCTGATCGTCTCAAAACAAAATGTAATATTTATCAAACAATCAGTCTAAGAAAACTACCAAGTGAATTGCTTTCTGACATAAAACTATAGTTAAAATTAGGTTTCAACCTATGTGATAATGTGAAAACCATGTTGCTTCAGATTATACGACCTTAGAATAAAGTATTTTTAGGTTCCATTCTATACAACTTTGTTTGCATCAGGACCTATCGTATTTCCGTAAATATCGTTTTCTACCAGAACATTGTTATGCAGAACCGTGGCCAAAAAAATTGATTTTCATACTTTTATGGTCAATTTGAACGTTTGATTCTAGTTTAGTCCATTATGAGTTCCGATTTGAGATAACTCTATACGTGTTTGGTGCAAATTGAATTTTACAACAAGTTTAATCCGGTAGATCTTGTATGAGATAAATTAAAATTTGTTCAAACTTCGGAACGGTCAAGCTGAAGCAAAGATCGGAGTGAATATTTTTGCCTGAACGAACGCATCTTACTTCATTCAATAACAAGTGAACAAAAAACACATCAGAGATTGTCTCAAATGAAAAACTAGAATATGACTTATTATAGACACAAAAACGACGGACTCTTAAAGGTGGGGTGAAGAGACTCCGCAAGTTGCTTTTAAAAGAAAGAGCACACTTTTTTAGGTAGGATGCTCGAAGGATTTTTTGCGCCAAAGTCTAGTTTTCGAGAAAATTTCATTTGAAAAAAGAAATTTGGAAACTTTCAACGTAAACTTTTAACGTAGCTATACATTGAAAGTTTCCAAATTTCTAACTTTGAACGCTATTTTCTCGAATACTAAATTTTGCTGTCAAAAATCCCTTGAGGGTCATACCTAAAAAAATATGCTCTTTGATTTGAGAGCAACTTACCAAGTCCCTTTACCCTACCTTTAACAAAAATGAGCTAAATTGATAACAAAAAATCTATTGGAAACTCAATTTCCTAACTTCCATATATACTGGCAAGTTTAGCAACTTTCAACTTTCATTGAAAATTGTTTTTTTAATCCAGCAATCAGTCACATGAATTTAAAAAATACAAGTAGTGAAAATCAATCTATGGTTCTGAGCAGGCTTGTGCGGAACCGGAACCGGAACGTTCCGAAATTCCGAAAGTTCCGACTGTTTTCGAAACTAATTTGGATCGGAACCAAGTTCCGACTTGTCATTTGGGAACTTTTGAAAATCGGAACATAGTTCCGAAATTGTTTCGGAACTACTTGGAACCGAAATAACGGAAAAAACTTAGGATTTCCAGAAAATGCGAAAAAATTCAGTTGAATTTCGTCATTCCAAAGGTTCCGAAAGGGTTCCGAAAAATTCCGAAAGTTCCGGGAAAAAATTCGGAATTATTTTTCGGAACTATTTTTTCCGATTGCTTGATTCGGAACTAAATCGTAGGTTCCGAAAGTTCCGAGAGGCTGGTTCCGCACAAGCCTGGTTCTGAGAAACAGGTGTACATATTTGTTCTATAGTTCCAGACATTCCTAACATTCACATACATATACAAAAACTGTCTACTATCAAGCCTACTCACCTTTATCCCAAAAAAACCTTAGGATTAACTAGATAAATAAAATATAATAAATAAGAAAAAGCGTCGAAAGAAGTAGAGAGAGGGGGGGGGGGATCAAGTGAAGTGTGTTGGTTGATATATAATATTTGTGTATATCTCGAGTTGCTCCTACTCCTAACCCTACTGGATCAACAAAGACTGACAGCGCTCTCGCGCGACCTTTTTTCTCAAGATGTTCTTCTCTCGAACTTCTTGAAATTGAGTGCAGATAAGTTATTCGATATCATATATACATATGTATGTGTATATAAGAAAATTGAGGGGGGAAATAATCTATATTTTTGTTTGGAAGAAAATCTCATTTCATTTCAGAAGCGTGTGAAATGTCCGCAGGCATGAAAGACGGATTTGTATATTAAAAAAAGTTGTTTTTTTCACAGAGAAAAAACTTTTGCAAAACAAGACATGGCGTGAGAAATATTCAGTATAGTGGATTATTTTTAATATTTATAAAAAAAAACATACATATTTTTCATGTTCGAGTTATTTTCAAACTCGAAAAATTGACGAAAAACAATATCTTCTAGCGACTAACTAATTAGTATCAAATTACAAGTGAAATTCGATAACATCTAATCATAAGAAACATAAGGGAGCCAGAGAACTCATATACATATTGGCTGCATTTTTGTTTTTACGAAATTTAATTGCTATTTTTTCTTGAATAATAAATGCGTTATTTACCTCCTAAAATAATATATAATTTCATCGGGAAAAAATACAATTTCGCAAGAAATTTTGTGTTTTTTAGTGAACAACATCTGGAAAATATAGTATTACGACTTTTTTGTGAGTGGAACATCTGGAAATCATCACATAAAAAATTGTGGTTTTGATAGAACACAGTAGACAATATTAATAAGGGATTTCTTAAAAAAAGCAAGGAAAAAACTAAATTTTCAGAGAAGGAATTCCTGGTTCGTCTGAAAATCTTTGAAGTGGAGAAAAATAAACTTGAAAACCTCCAGATTATGAAAGTATTTACGCGTTCACTCATGCTTGAAATGAAAAAAAACCGAGTAACTTCCTGTTTTTAAGGTTCTACGTCATAGGTTCACTAAAAATAGAGTTTCAATTTTTGACGTTGATTTTATCAATGATTAGGTTGGATTCAAAATATTCAATAACTGAGAAAAGTTGATCCGTTAATTTGGGTGAAAAAAACACGGTTAAAGGTGAGGTACGTGGAGTTAGCAAGTTGCTTTTGGAAAAAAGATCACATTTTAAGGTATACCTTTCGAATGAGAGTTTTAGCCGAAAAGTTTAGCTTTTGACAAAATTAAGTGGAATTTTTTCAATTTTTGCTTTTTCTTATAAAATTTTCTCGAAAACTAGATTTTCGGTGTTTTTTTGGACTGTACCCTATCTTCAACCTATCATTTTCAGCGGGAGGTTTGAGAAATAAATTCTTGAAGTTTCTAATCATCATGTTGATTTGAATTGAATTAGTTTCATTTGGAAACCGAACAGAAAAAAACACCTTACATAATAGTATACTAGTTTTGAGATAAAATACATAATTCAACAAACAATCTGAATAAAAAATATATTACTATCAAAAATCCCGAACAATTTTGTGATACGTGATATTCACAAAAATGTGCGTTGTTTATACAATTATGAATCGACGTGAACATAATTCAATATCAGAAAAATCTTGAGTGTTCTCATGAACACAAATCAGAAAATGAGAACAAACTTGATCATTGCCATACCTAAAAAATTACTCAAAACCGTTTTTTTTGCAATAAATTTACACCGTTAACGACCAAATAGGTAAAGTTTTCGTTCATTCCTAACAAAAAATAATAGCTCATTCTTACCTCTTTATAGAAATATGCCTCAAAACGGGAGAAAATCTGTCAAATGACATATGCCTTGTCAAGAAAAACCGAAAAATACAATTTTTCATTCTCTTCAAAGCCGAAAGTCTTATATAATAGTTCATCTAGACGAGAATATGAATGGAACAAAATCTTATAGTGAAAAAAAAAGGTTCTCTCCAGTTTTGCCAACAAAAGGGGTGTTCCCAGTCCGAACAGGTTCACGGGCTTCCCGAGGAGTTGGCAAGTTGTTCTTTAAAAAAAGACATTTATAAGGTATGTTTAGGGTATTTTTTTAAAGATATTTTTTACGAGAAAATTTTATTTGAAAAAGTTAATTTGGAAATTTTCCAGTATAGGTTACGTTGAAAGTTTCTGATCTTCAATTTTTTGCCTCAAATACTAGATTTTACGGTTTGAAAAAACCCTCAAGGGTTGTATCAAATTATATGCTCTATCATTGTAAGACCAACTTGCTAACTCCACGCCCCCCACCTTAAAAAACTGATAAGTGGGACTAAAAGGAGAAGAAAGTTCTATTATTTACCGGTAAGTTAAAGCATGCTGATTGACTTTTTCGAATAAATCTACACCTTTTGAATGTTCAATATTATGCTAGCCAGACTGAACAAATGGAAACAAGGAAAAAAAGCTTCACAAGTGTATATGTTTTTGCAAGATTTTTTTTCTCCGATTCTAGGAACTTGCAAAAATAAACTTGAAAAAACAAGCCCATAAATTTCCAATTTTGTTTAAAATTCCACCGCAACCCAATAAAAAAGACTCACCCAAGAAGGCACATCAAAATAAACAACTTCTTCGTTTCCACCACCAAACATGATGTCGTATATAATACAGAGCAAAAAAAGACAATAAAAATTGTTCTATTTCTGAAAAAAAAATCATAAATTGCAGGCAATTTGCACAGCGAAAAAAAAAGAAGAAAATATACAATATTTTCCTATGAATAACGAATTATTTTTTGATCAACCGCAAAAAAAAATGTTTCGAAACAAAACAAAGGCAGAATATTGTTTCCCAGGATTTTTATCGATTTTTATGTGTATTTTTTATTTTATTGGATATGGCGAACAAACAAGTGAGAAAGTTACTTTCAGCGAGATTGACTTTCAAATTATAGGTTTTTGGCACAAATCAAAACGCTTGATTTCTTTTGTGAATAGATAAAAACAAAAGGAAATTGGATTTTATTATTATAATTATTATTGGTACCCTGACAGCACAAAAAAAAAATGAAAAATGAATTCAAAAAATATTCCGAATCAAATATGAATGAATGAATATATATCCTATTCGTCTTTTTCATTTATTTTATAGTGGGCACTCGATTATTATTATTATAAAACAATATTAGGTTATATGAGTGTATATATTGAGAGAGAGAAAAAGTTAATTGGATTGCTCTACTATATAGTGGATGACTAACTAACTAGCAGAGTGGTTGAGTAGCTTGGGAATCCACAAAAAGTCCGACTTCTGTGATTCCCACTTGCCCGAAGTTCATCACAGTTGATGTATTTTGCCATGCAATTATGAAGAACTGTAATCAAAAGTGTTTTTTGTATAAAGATAATGTAGATAACTAAGTGAAACATACGGTAGTCATTTCTGCAGGAATCAGAGCTACTTCTCTTGTCCATTTCCGGACAAAAGGTTCAGCACTATTCTCATAGACATTCCAGAAACATTTCTGACCTAGACCATCTTCACACACTGACAATAAGAGTCCTTTTGTGTATAGATACTTTTTGAAACTGAGGTATGAGCTGGGAGCATCGTTGACAGTGAATTCAGGAGCTTCGAGGACATATCGATCTTCTGGTTTTTTGTATTTTTGGAAGCCAGAGAAATCGGCGACCAGAAATGGAGAGTCTGAAATGTTTAAATTGAAAAGGACAAAGCTTTGTGTGGCTGAAAAGGACAAATCACATGAATATTGTTACACGTTTCTACAAAAAAATCTAATTTTTGAGTGAATATGGTAGTTTCTTGGCCTAAAACTAACTGACAAATACAACTTCCATCAATCACACAGATAAAACCTCAGAATGATGGACGAGACTGAAAAAGTAGAGGCGATAACCAAGTTTTTCTGATTTCATACCTTCTCAAAAGAACCACCTTTTTTTGAGTGCAGAATCCAACAACAACGAGCTCTCAATTTTCTTTTCGGTATTTCTCCAAAAAATTAAATAGTTTTCTGAATCTAACTAGGTTCGCATTCTAGAATTTCTCTAAATCATGACTTGAAAATAAAGTCTAGTTTTTTCACGAAAAATGTGAAAATGAATATATGATTTTTCTGAAAACAGGGGAAAGAATTGGATATACATAGTACAGAAAAGCGTTTTATTCGGGGCAATAAGAGAAGTGAACCGGATAATTGTGGTACCCCGTGAATCGAGAATTTACTAGGTTTGTTTCCTCTCTATCACGGTACATATTAAAAAAAAAAACAGGAATTTATTAGTCTTTGATAAAAATCTCACATATATTGGTAATAGTCTCTGAGAAAATTTTCACAAATAATTCCATTGAACCAGTGAAAAAATTGTGCGAAATTCCGAAAAAAAAAATTTTCAAACTCAAAACTGTACGAATGTTTGTGTGTGTATTTCAAATTCTCATTCTAACAATATCCGAAGTCATCCATTTCTGTTTTTCTCAATTTTTCTTGACATTCATTCAAGAAACAATAGAATGATGAAAACACTACACATTTGTTAGACAGGCATCCTCGCTCTATCGCAAACATTTCGTCCCTGTCATTTTTATATTTTTGTTTTGTGACAGAATAAACATAGAAAAACTTAGTAAAAAAGATGGTGTACTGCTTTTTTTAATTAGAGGATACTTTGCTTACCTGTTTGAGCACCGGGTGATAAATGGATTCCAGTGAGTTTGTTAGCTTTGTTATTAACAATAGAAGTGATACGCCATCCGGTTAGATATCCTTCACCTTTTGCACCACCTCCGGATCTATTATAGTCACATGGAGCGTCTGATTCATCCATTAAACATTGGAGTGTTCTAAAGTAGTGATACATTTTTTAAAAAATACCCTGAAAACTCACCGGCAATCTCGATCAGAATCATCGTTCACGAAAATGAGTTCTCTAGAAGCATTGACTAGAGTTGGAGCTGCATGTTGGATAACATCTCGAGAGACAGTTTTGGAGAAATCAGGAGGGTTTGTATCGCCAGAAATGACATTCTTCTCCTCTTCTGTCAGATCATACTCACTATCATCACTTTCATCATCTCCATCTTCATCTCCTTCTAATTCTTCATCTGGCTCTCCGAATGGTTCAAGTTCATTTGTGTATATCGGAATAACACATTTCTCCGGTTGCTCAACTTCCGAAAAATATTCGATCTCGTCCAACAAAATGAGCCCGCCTTCCGGCTCGTTGACAAAATTATAACCACGCAGAACAATGACGAATGGCTCGAGAATTGGGGGAATGCTTGCGATAATTGTATGATTATCAGTTGGTGTCACAGCCATACAATTCTCCAATTCTTGCGCCAACACTTTTCTAGTACAAATGTCTAGAATCGGTTCATTTCCAATGGTTCTAGCACGACTTCTCCAAAATCGGAAACTGAGAATTCCTGTGTTTTGTTGACAACCGATTGGCATTGATACCAAATGTCCATCTTGACTAGACGGTCTAGGATTGGAAGCCAAAATAAAAAATGTTTGATCTGAAAGATTTTGTATTTTCTTAGAAGAATCAATGATACTATACCAAATGTTCCTGGTAGAGCGTAGGATCCGGTGATCAAAGACAGCTTAGTGAGATCCACTCTTCCTTCACCAATAACCCAGTCTAGATCATCTTCAACAATATTTTGCCAAGTACAATTTTTTGTTGATAAACATCTGAGATCGGTGTCTATTTTAGCATATTCAGAGTTACTCTGATGTTCAGAATAAGCCCGAGCAGCAACGTTGGTACCGAGGAACCCTGAATTAAAAATTGTAATACTGAGAAAACTAGAGCAAACATTTGTTTTTACCATTATAGGTTCCTTGATACTGATCATAACTTGTCATCTGTGCCTGACTATCATATTGCATTCGACACTCTGAATTGTATCGATATGACGCTACTGAACATCCACCTTGATTTGATAAACATGCTGAAACAGTGCGAGGTGTTCTCCCAGAAATGGAAATTCGGAACCGGTTATGGATAATTAGGTTGACCTATGGTCAACGCATTTTAGGTATTATTAACTTATTATAATTACATGAACCGGGAAAAGGGGAGACTGTCTGCCGAGATGGCGGTTTTATGGAGGAGAAAAGTTTGAAGATCGTCTAAAGACTGTCTGAGATTTACAAAACGAGTTATTAGCCTTCAATCTCGATTTTTAATTTCATATGAGCGCGATTTTGAGGAAAATAAAAAAAACAAATTTGGTAGACAAAAATGAATGTGTTTTGAGTACTTTTTCGTGTTTCGAATATTTTTTCGGAAAGCAAGTAGAATGCATCAAATATTTTGGATTTCTTATGTGAAAATGGTTTATGAACTTTGATAGAGAAATTGAAGATTTTTCTGAAAAAAATAAATCAACAGAAACCTCAGAAGTCAAAATTAAAAAAATAGTTTTCGGATGCTTTGAACAAATTTAGAAATTTTTATATTAGGGCAGATTCCCATTGCATTCAAATTTGTTTAGGTTCTGATTGTTCTGAACTGCAATATGAATTAATTGGTTGAAAAATTCCTTTAAAAAATCATCAAATCAAGTTTTCTAAATTAACATTTCTGTGCTACCAAATAATTATAGTTGCAAAATTTCGAAAATAAATGCATCATAAAAAATGACCAAGAAAAAACTTTAATATCTTCAAGAAATTTTGAAAACTGAAATGTAAAATTTTTCATGTTAAAAAAAATTGGTTTTTTATTTTAAAAGTTTTATGAGAAATATTTTTAGGTTTTTTTTCCTATCGAGACAAAAATGATCGCTCAGTACACCTAAAACGCATTCAACAAATTTCCTTATCAACTCACCATGCAACCACTGTTGACCTATCAAATACAACAATAAAAATATGACAAAAACCATCTAGATTTTCGAAATATATTTAGACCATATTCAAATTTTGTAACGTTCGAGAATGTTTCTTGAATATCCTTCTCCCTAATTACTCAACGTCCAACCCTCCTCCGCGTCTAATTTCACTTTTTTGAATTTCACTTTAATTGTTTTGCTTATTCAGGAAATTATAAGTTTTCTCCATTCATATGTGGCGTTTTTCTTTCCAATGTGATCTGTTGCAAACGAGTTATAAACTATTGAACAGATATCGTTATAAGAAAAAACCGAATATTAGATATGGGATATGAGAAGAATAATCATTGTAAAACATAGCAAAAACATATTTTTTGTATAATAGTCAATTACAATACCTGATTTGATGAAATAGTGATTTTTAATTTAAAATAGGCGATTTTTAATTTGAAATAGGCATTTTAATTCTGAATATCTTGTTCCACAGATCTTTGCTAACGCACAATTGACAATAGTTATTGTTTCAAAAATTCACAATATTGTTTTTTCATGAAGTTTTTCAAGAAATCTTCCCTCATCCACTTCATCTCAGAGTGCTAAAATGCGAATCTTTGATAATTTTCCGGAATTAACAAAAAGAATACGCTTTTGCGATTCTGAATCTCCATACATCGGCATTTAAATTCAGTGAAGTCAACTCGACGAGAAATCAGAGGATATCAAGAAAGCGAAGCCTACTTATCTGTGATCCGTTCATTAGTGGTTTTCGAAGAAGTTTGATTTTTCCATGTTTTGAAACATTGTTTTATTTAATTTTTTTTCTGAGGAGCCTTGTAGTAAAACTTTATACTAATAAATTAAATCTCTCAATTTTTTTTGTGTTTTGACTCACCTTCATCGTCCGATCTCTCCTTAAAGAAAACTTAACACTGTTGCTCGATTGGCAGAAAACAAAACTAACAACGTTTTTGAAAAGTTTATTAGGAAAAAAAATGTTTCCAAATGCCAGAAAATCAATTTTTTAGCATTAACCTTGCACTTTCTTCATTATTTGATGACGTTGATTCAAGCATCCGACTCTGTGCACGATAACAGTACCATTTGGATATCCAAGTGTGAACTCAAACTTTTGAAAGTTCGCACATGCTGCTCCGAATCGTCCTTTTGCATCCAACGCCACAACTCCACCTTCGGATAATCGGTCAAAATTTTTTTGATGACTTTGGTTGTCGCCCTCGTTGGTTTTGTTCCCAGTTCAAGTTGTTGAACAACAGCAAAACTTGGCAAGAATCTCATCATAATATCTCCATCTCCAGTTGCCGCTGCCCCACCAAATTTAGTGGCATAGGCACCAGCACCAGGAATCGGGCCATCGCCAACTCTTCCAGGAATTTTGAAACGGACTCCGTTGGAAGTGGTACCAGCACTGAATCCAGTATGGTTTGTTCCAATAACCATGCCAACTGTATCATGATTTGTTCTCAAAATAATATTCAATCGGAAGATAATTAACAAGCAATGGATACTCACTCGGTTGCATCATATCCTGATGCGTTGTTCGGAAAAGATTCTGATTTATTGTATGGTCCACATTCTGAACTTGGTTCCACATTCTGTAAATATTATGTTGCTCTTGAACGATATGATAATTCTATTATCAAAAACAAAATGTTTCGAACATTTTTTTTTCATCATTGTTATCAAGCTGGCGGAATAACCTGAAATGTCGAACTGACCTTCCAAAAATTCGGTTGACACTTCTCATTTTTCCAAATATCAATCCATTTTGATGTTCTCATTGTTGACAAGTCTTCTTCTTTATAACCCATTTTCACAGCGAATTTTGTTGCTTTTTCACCAACCAAAAGTGTATGCTTAGTATACTTCATTATATCCCAAGCAACACTCGCCGCGCTTTTTATACGATGCAAATTCGCTACCGCTCCAATACTTATGTTGGTCCTGAAAATGTGCCACAGAAATGAAAACTGTTTATATGTACATACGAATCAATAATCATCGCATCCAAAGTAGTCTCACCATTTTCATCCGGGGCGCCACCATACCCAGCAGTTTCACCGCATCGAAAAATTTCACATTGCGTCAATCCTTGAACCAGAGCAAAAGTTCTGTTATGATCCGTCAACACTTCAAGAGCTACAAAAATAATAAAAGTCAACTAAAATATTGTTTATCGATACCTTTTTTGGTAGCTTCTTGGAAATCTGAACCTCCCCAAGTTGTAATAGCAACTGGAAGTTCATTACAGAACACGTTGGTCAACACAAAAAATGAAACGAGTTTCATCTGGAAAACCAGTGAGAATTCGGGAAAAAGTTTTATAAAACAAGAGGAAAAGAAAAATATGTTTGTTTCCAGAAAAAACAAAACTGAGAGAGTTGTTTATGTAAATAAGAAGTGCAAGTTTTGAGAAGGGTTCGGGGTGTATTTCGGGACTTGAAAGTGCTAGATAACTTTTTTTATACGCAAGGGACCGTGATAGATGCACTAGGTTGAGGTTTTCATTTTCATTTCTGTGAATTTGTCAGTTTTGTCTAAATAGAAAATGTTCTGGGGAAAAATGAGAAACTCCTAGCAAATATAGATGGCTTCAGCTGAGTCCTGAAAACCTGGGAAAACCGTGAGCAGTTTTTTGTCTGTAAGAAATATTATTGTCATTATCAATGCACCAAAAAAATATTATTTATTTTCCAGAAAAAAACCTTCATTTTCAACTTTTCGATTTTTTCATAAGGTTCAATTGTCCGTTGTAACATCTGACATGTTGAACAACAACAGTCCCATTTGCAAATCCAAGTGTAAAATCGAATTTATCAAGATTCGCACACGCGGCTCCAAAGCGACCCTTCGCATCCAACGCCACAATTCCACCTTTGAATTTCGGGTAATCGGCTAGAATTTTGTGAATCACTTTGATTGTTGCTTTTGAGGGTTTTGTGCCTATTTCAAACTGCTGAACAACGGCAAAACTCGCCAAGAATCTCATCATAATATCACCATCTCCTGTCGCCGCTGCTCCACCAAAACTAGTGGCGTATGCTCCAGCTCCAGGAATCGGACTGTCTCCAACTCTGCCAGGAATTTTGAAACGAGCTCCGTTAGAAGAAGTACCAGCACTGAAACCAGAATGGTTCTTTCCGATCACGACCATTCCAATTGTATCATGATTTTTTCTGAAAATAGGAATCGATTAAAAAAAAAAGAAAGTGCTTCTAGTTCACTCTGTTGCATCGAATCCTGATTCAGAACTCAGCAGTGATTGAGATGGCTTGTAAGGTCCACAACTAGAATCCGAGTTAGGTTCGACATTCTGTAAATTATGTGAAATCGTCATCTTTTAACATAAAAAACAGGTGATGCTCAAAATCATATATGTGATTCATACATCTTAAAATGAAACGCTTCTATTTTTTCTATGAATAAATGTAAAAAAAACTTTGATGCGCCAGTCAAGACTTGGTAGAAAACTAACCTTCCAGAAATTCGGTTGACATTTAGCATTCTTCCAATTTTCAACCCATTTCTTTGTTTCCGTCGTTCCCAAGTCCTCTTCCTTGTAACCCATCTGGATAGCAAATTTCGTTGCACTTTCCCCAACCAAAAGTGTATGTTTAGTATGCTTCATAACATCCCAAGCGACTTTGGCTGCTTCTTTGATTCGATGCAAGTTTGCAACAGCTCCAATGCTCATGTTGGTACTAGTAATATCTTTCTCTAATTGATTTTTCATAAAATTATCTTACGAGTCAATAACCATTGCATCCAAGGTAGTTTCACCACTTTCATCTGGTGATCCACCATATCCAACAGTTGTTTCGCATTGCAGAACTTCACATTGTGTCAATCCTTGAACCAAAGCATAGGTTCTGTCATGATCCACCAGAGCTTCAACGGCTGCAAAAAATAGACTTGATATGTTCTACGGCTGCAAATAGACTATATACCCTTTTTGGTAGCTTCTTGGAATCCAGCACTTCCCCAAGTGGTGATTACAACCGGTGGTTCTCCACAGAATACAGTGGTTAAAAGAATGAATATAAGGCTGTACATCTGGGAAAATGAGCAAAAATGTTTAAAAAGAAGATGAGAGAAGAAAAAAGGAACATCTGTCTTTTTCTAAATTAAAAACAGAAAGGTCAGCATTATTGATGTAAACAAAACATAGCAAATTTTGGTTCGATTTTTGAGGGGTCTTGGAAAACAGCTTGCAAAAAATATGGGGTCACATAAATCTAGAGATACAGGACAAGACTTAGGTTTTTGTTAATTTCTGAACAAAAGTTTCAATTTTTCCCAATTTAATTTGGTATATCAATTTCTACAATTTCCCCTTGGTGTACTGAACATTTTTTTAGCAAGGAGAACACTTTTTCTTGTACTATTCATAAGCACAAAACGTTCGCAACTTGAGAATAAATGAATAATTTATGAGGTATCATAACCAAACTGCAAATATTGAAAGACATTGAAACATAAAAAATACAAACTTTTGAGATATACATACAAAATAATAGTAACTTTAGCAAATAAGTTGTTGACCTTGGTCATCTCTCGATAGGCGAATCGGCAAAAATCCAATCTCCCCTTTGTTCTCGCCGGTATTCTCAGCAATAACTCGGAGCTAAAAAAAAAGATTATGATCTATGTATGTAGTTGGTTCATTCCCTATACCTCAAAAGTTCCTGGAGGTAACTTGGTGCATCGAATATTCCATTTTTTGTTTTTCTGCAAATCTTCACCCATCGATAATTCGGTTTTCTTGTAGAAACAATCCATTTTGTCGGTGCAAACTGATATTGAAAGACCTTCGGTGGCGTAGTATTCATAGAAGCAAAAATAGACTTCTTCCAAAAGTGGGATATTGAGTTGTTCGGAGACTAATGTATAGCTGGTGATGTGAGAATCAAAGAATGGAGCAACCAAGAATTTTTGAGCTAGAAAAATAAGGTTTTTCTGTATTATGATGTGTTATTTTAATTCGTGGAGTTCTGATATTTTTACAAGTTTCAGGAGAAATACAAATTCAGTTCATCACATTCTCTTTTCAAAACCAAAAATTGAACAAAACAGTTTTATGATTGAAAAAGTCAGCATTTTTCCACCGGGAATGAAAGAAACAATGAACATTTGCGTTGAAAAAAACCTAGACCATAATTCCATCCCAAACTAACCTGTTCCAGGAGGTAGATGAATTCCAGTCAATGGATTTGACACTCTTCCAGATACACCAATCTCCCATCGGTTGTTTCCAGCACTTCTCCAGAATTTGCAGCTAAGATCTGATGGGTTACAAGAGAGTGCGAGGCAGGACTCGAAAAGTGATGGAATTTGTGAGATTGGTGCTTCAACAACTTGTTGAAGATCCATACTTGAAGGAACTGCGTCGATTGCTTCGAGACCTGCTCGTTCAATTGCTTTAATTGGTCCAAGAGATTCCGAAAAGCTACGTTTTTCATTGTCATTCACTTTCATTGGTTTTGGCGGCACAGGTTCTGCACCCATCCTTGGATCTTGCACCAAAACAGGGTGACTATCAAAAACTTCACCGTGACAACTTAATTGTCCCTCAATCACAATGTCTTGCAAATATAATGCACCACCTTCGGGGGCAATAAAATTGTTTCCATAGAAAACAATTTGAGCTGGTGTGTTTGGATTGTTTGGCGCCGGAATGTCCATAGACATTGGAACACCGTTTCGGATGTCGAATTCATTGCAATTAACTAGAGGGAACTTTTCCTCGTTGGTGTTTTTTGTGCAAATCTAGATGAAAACGTAAATAAAAAATGAAACAAATATTTAGTTACATACCTGTAGTTTTGGTTGTTCACTGTTAGCCCCAAGTTTTGATTTCCAAACAGTTGCCGTGACTTTGAGACCATGATTGATGCAAGGTAATGGGTCTGAAACAAGTTGTCCACCTTCCCAACCCTTCCGGGTGTCAGATGTGAGTACACCAGATGCTTGGTCTGAAAAAATCATTATATGAAATCAAGTTAATGGAAATAGCTTCAAAAAACAATTATCAACTAATCGGTTCTTAGTACAGTAAGGCCAATATTATCGTAATTGTTAGAAACCATATACGGAACCATAAAACTCTTGCTCGTTTTTATTTTTTAATTATACAAAAAATAGTTCACGGACACATACCTTATCGGATCTTTTACTGTCTTCTCTATTGAAAAATCAGTACCGATTCTCGTTTCATACAATAAACGGGTTTAAAAATACTTTCTGTCATTGGTAAGAATTACTTCAGCGTTTAAAGGAGAAGGATGAGAAGTAAATGGTTCTCAACTCAATACTCATATCGGATAATGTGAACTTTTTTGTACATGCCCTCAAAAAACAATTTTCCTAGATCCTTCGATGAACAGTCTTCAGGGTGTTTGTCCAGCTTGATCTCATGAAGTGGAATTCAACTTCATTTTTGGTTTCATCTGAACCAGTTTATCAAAACTACTAGATAATTATTTGTCTAACTGAAAAATGAAATATACTACTCAAAAAAAACTCTTTTAGAAAAATAAGAAGAGTTATGAAGAATAACCACATAATAACAGAAATCAGACATCTAACTGTGCAAAACTGATAATGATAACTTCGCAGCTAAGTGAAACTGACCTGGATAATTCTGAACTCCGAGAGTTTGCAAGAACGCCATTGCTTGGGTGCTCTCCATCAATGTACTCCAATCCAATTCTTCTTCTTGAGTATTTGCCCAGCGACATTTGTCACTGAACTTGGCACAGTTCAACGTCGATACTGATTTTATCTGAAAAAAATTACAGATCTCACAGAACTCTTAAATCTATAACGAACCTCGTCAAGTTGAGCGGCAAATCTAGGTTGAACCGGGTTCTGAGCTACACCCGGTGCTCCTTCCGCAGAAGGTCCTCTCTGCGGTTCAGCTCTATACGGTCCTCTCGGAAAAGCCGCATATGGATTGTATGGTACTGCAGCAGGTGCATAATACCCACCATAACCCGGACTATAACCCATAAATGGGTTCGGTAGACAAGCAGATGCTAAAACACAATATCTTAAAATTTTCTTATCCCCTAAAAAATGAAACATACCTATAGCAAAAAGAAGACTGAAAACTATCATTGTCAAAAAAAAATAATGACAGAAACAAAAATTCAAAAATACAAAATAAATTGGGTTTAGCTGTATAGTACTAGTTGTTAAAATGGGTGGAGTGGGGGAGGGACATTGTAATCCGTTCGAATCATGGCTAGTATTGTGAGCGGTGTGGAAAAAAAGAGAGAGGGCTTCTTTTTTTTAAACTGACTAACAGCTAAAACAGTTTAAGAGGTCTACTATTAGCAAAAAAAAATGATAAAGAATAAGGAGAACTTGGAAAAAATAAGACTAAAGTTGTAAAAATGACTAGAAGAATTTTTCGTTTTTTTCTAAGTGTTGCGATGTATAAAAAGTGAGCATGTGTGTTCGGAATATGAATATTCTTTCAATTTTTAGACTATCTACCCCTCACTGAAAATAATCTAGAAAAACATACTTCGTGAACAGTTTTTCACTTCCTTAGAGGTGGTAAGGGGACTCAGCAAGTTGTTCCTAAATATAAGAGCACATTTTTTAGGTAAAACCCTCGAGGGATTTTTCATAGAAAAGTCTAGTTTTCGAGAAAAATTTATTTGAAAAAAGAAATTTGGAATTTTTTAACGTAAAGCTATACGTTTGAATTTTTTTACTTTGAACTTTTTTTTTCTCGATAACTAGACTTTTCGGTGAAAAATTCCTCGAGGGTCTAACCTGAAAAAAAAGTGCTCTTTTATTTAAGCGTAACTTGCCGAATCCCTTTACCCCATCTTTAACCAACTTATGACCATTTCTAGAAAAAAAAAATTCGGACGGAAATTTAATTGAGCACACGTGCTTTAGTGAGAAGCACAGTCTTGGTATCCCTAATGATATACATAACAGTGAGTTCTCATTCTGAGAACCTTATGGAACGTCACAAGTGTTTTATTGCTTTGGAAATCAGATATTTTTGCTAACTCTTCACCACTATCACTTGGAGTTGTTCATTAGGTGTTTAATATCTTTGATCATTAAGATCAACAACCAGCTTTTGAACTCTAGTCTTTCTGGCAAGCCAAGTGAAATAAGCCACATGTTCTTACATCATCGATATGTATCACTTTATTTTTTTCATCCTATTCATCATTCAATTCTTCTTGAAACACATGACTTCCTATGCATTATCCAACAAGTACATACAATAAGTACATACAAAAAATGTTTCAAAACCCGCTTTGATCTTCATTCATCATGAAATTGAAAAACCGATTTTACAAGCAAGCCCTTTTCATCATCATCATCACCACCATCGATACCGGTTCAACGGATTAACTAACAACACAAACTGCTCAATTTTCGCTTTCGCGCATCGCTTGGAAAAAAAAAACTCGTTACCCATCTCTATATTCATAGAATTATTATTAATAATAAAATCATAATTTTATAGGGTGTGTCGTAAAAAAGGTAGCATGGCTCGTCTCGTCGGAGGAAAAAACCAGTTATGGTATTGTTTCAAAAATGTTTTTATTTGTGTTAGAAAAAGCTTGCAAAAAATATATAGTCAACTGGGGGAGGGGGCAGTATATACATTAGAATGGGGAAAATTGAGCAAAATAATAGTTTGTACTTTTTGTTTTTAGCAGAATCTGGAATAATAATTTTTATCCATGTTGGAGAATATTTTGAAAACTAACTTGTGAATCATGAAATCACAAAGTTGAATGTTGTTCATCAGAAGAAGTGGCACCTTCAGCTTCCAAATCAATGTTAACAATCCGAATCTCTACACCAGCTCGCAGACGAGTTGATGGCTCCTTTTTGAAACGTCTCATTGTTTGACGCGTCGTAGACCACACTTTCTTGGCGACCGTTGGCTCCGTCTCAAAACACACACACAATTGATTTCAGCATGAAATTCTAGGCTCACAACAAGACACACCAAAAAAGTGCTAGTCGACGCTCAAGCAATGTAACGCAAAACTTATTATATTCTTTTTCTGTATAAACCAAAGAAGCTAACGGACAAGATAAAAAACAGGGAAAGGGAAAAGGTGATACCTGTTCATCTGTGCCAACCAGACAGAATGCTAAAACTACCACCACGGTCACAATTGAGACGAGAGCCTGAAAATATATATAAACATGATTAGATGAAATGAGAGGGAGGGGTTTGTTTCATTATCAGCATATTTAACTCGGCAAGTTGATCTCAAATGAAAAATCAACCTGATAAATGCCTTCACCCCAATTCACTCAAAGATGATTTAGTTGATTATTTCATCTTCTGAGAGAATAGTGCACAATTTCCGAATAGGTGAAGTATCCAGTAGTAAAGTTCGGAAGTTTTAGGTAAAAATACTTGTTCACGCTTTTCACATGTTAAAGTCACCAGGCTGGGTTAAAAGATCTGAGTATTATTTCATCAGTTTTTGAAAATTAATATGAATTTTACTTTTCAAAGACTCTTAATTTCATCTTGAGGTAGATAATAAAAAATAAATCATAACAACAACCGTTTTCCAGAAAAAATCATAATCAAAGACCGGAACATGTTGGCTTTAATTCACACATATATTTCATCAGACATAGGTTACTAATTAGAAAGTTTTGTTTTGAAAAATAACCACATCCGTTCCCAAAATTCTTGATCATGTAAACTGGAAAAGACAACTTTTAGGTCGGGTAAAGGGACTCGACAAGTTGCACTTAAATAGAAGAGCACTTTTTTTTAGGTAAGACCCTCGATGGATTTTCTATCAAAAATTCTAGTATTCGAGAAAAAAATGTTCGAAGTTGAAAATTTGGAAACTTTCAACGTACCTGAAATTTTCTCGAATACTAGACTTTTCGGTGAAAAATCCCTCGAGGGTCTTACCTAAAAAATGTGCTTTTTCATTCAGGACCAACTTGCCGAGTCCCTTTACCCCACCTTTAAGAGCAATGCACACTTTGATATCAGGTCTAATTTTAAATTAGGATTTGGTACATTATTAGGTTCTGTACAGAAACTATTTCCAACTAAGAATAACACTCTCACAAACTCACCAAATATAGGCCACTTCCATAGTTATTGATATCATATATGGCAATACATAATCCAAATGTAAAACAGCAAGAACTGACGCAGAAAATAAAAACTAATGGATTGGGTCGCAATTTATTGCAAATTTTCGAACAACACATCAAAAGTCGTTTGGTCTATCTATCTACAAAAAATAATAAGATGAGTTGAGTTGCGACAAAAAATCCCATTTAGCTAATGTTATCACACAATAGACATTTTTCCACTTTCTTGCACCTACTTAAAATAATGATGAGATGAAATTGAACACACGTTGTTGTGTGTGTGTGTTTTTTTTTCGTTTGCCGTTTTCTTAGGACGAGAGCAGAAAGCTTTTTAGAATGAGAAGTGAAGAACATTGTGTTTTTAATTATATGGTAAGCTTGGGAAAAAATTATTCCATTATTTTCGAGAATACATACATATATGAGTAAGAGTGTAATTATAATAATTACAGAGAAGCGAATTCAGCGGCTAAAAATCATTCAAATATACGAATATTTTACTCAGAATTATCTGAGAGAAAAATACTAAAATATTGAGCGAATTCATGAATATTTCGTCCTATGAGTATGTCAGAATGAAAAAGCCTAAACAAAATTCGAAAAGACGATCTTTAGAACTTTTGTTTTCAAAACAATCTGTTTTGAAAACGAAGGAAAAAGAACACATGAATTAGTGAATATTTATCTGGAAAACCTCAAGTTCGGTAGAATGGGAGTGAAAACAATGAGATGAAATTTTTTGTAAACTGAGAGGTTTTCATAATAAATGAACATGATCTCTCTTTTAATTATTCAGAAACTATAAATAGGCTAATTTTTTATAAAGAGACCCTGAATAACATCTTCAAAATAATACCTAATCTCCTCAAAAAATTTCCTGAAAACTGGAATATTAATAATTTGGTTGAATAATAATATTGAAAAAAAACAAAGTCTTTAGGATAAAAACAATTCCCACGTATACGTGCAAGAAAAGAAAATGTTTGTTTTGAGTACTAATTTTTTCTGAATGAAAACAATGTAAACAGAATTTCTATGTCAATAGAACTTTTTTTTTAATAGTGAAAACTTGAATAAAGCTCTGGAGTAATTTTTCATATAAAAACCTGGAAAATAGTTCGAAGTTGTGTGATCACGTATGTTAAAAATTTTAAGCGATTCTTTCCGTAAATATTAAGATGAAGATTCTCTAAAGAAATTTACTATATTCGGTAAGTTTCGCCGTTTTAAAATAACTCTTTTTACAAAAAAACAACATCAAAGTACACCCTGCTTCAAATTAAGCCTAATTTCGGGGAAGCGTATTTGAAAGTACACTTTTCTGTTTTTATTTATTCACAATACTATGATTCAAAAAAGTCTTCTCAACTACTATACTAAGTTTCTGTTGAAAAGTCCAATTTCACAAAAGAAATCTGAAGACACAGAAACTGACACCCTGTGTCTAACAGGCAATTTGAGCCCACAAACTCGCTAGCGCGAAAAATTAGATTTCTTTTTTTCCAAATCTAACAAAGCGAAAATGGTCGCAAAAGACAAAATAAAACTTTTTCGCCATCTACATAAGTATATATACATAACAAAAAAAAAACAAAAAAAATGTATAATTGTTTAGTTAGATGTGGAGAGCAATTATTCATTTATTCATTCTATTTTTATTTTTTATCCAGCAAAAAAAGAAAAGAAAAAAGGTTTTTTTTTTCATTATTCTAAAAAGAACATTCTGATTTGCACCAACACATAAAATTTTTCATTTCATGAAAGAGGAAGAAAAAATGAAGAGAAAATCACGAACTTCCCACATTTCTTTTGTTAAGAGCATGAACTTTATATTACAAAATGCAATGCAAAACAAAAAGCACAACAGCAATTGAGATAAGATGTGAGATTCCGGAAGCTGAAAGACCCCATGGATCTTGCCAGGGATACTTTGGAGCTTTGAATGGGGCATCGTGTCGACCAATTTGATCAATTTTGCAACAATTGAGACCACAGCAATACTCCTGATAACGTTGACATCTGGAAAAAAAATTAAAAATACAATTTCAAAGTTTGTTGAATGAAACCTCACATTTCGAAAGGAGCTTGTTTTGGAAGTAACTTCCATTTATCAAAACTCGAAAGTTTTTAATTAAAAAAAAAAAAAAGTTTACTGCAGTTAGAAATTAACAGGAAAACAGAAAGTTACCATTTTCCGGTCTCAAAAACCGAAAAAAAAACCGAAAATTGTCAAAAATCGGTAATTTGATGTTCTGAATGAAATTTTCACTACAAAATTTGATAACAATTAACATCAATTATATTATTTTGAGTCCTGGCGACTTCTAATCAACATTTGGAATGGATTCAGGCTTTCCGTATGAACATACCGTACAAAAACACCGCGGCCGTCATAATCAGTAGTAAGTTTTGCTTTTTATAGGCGCATCCCAATTGGCTACGAAGAATAAGAATATCTCGGAAACCACAAGAGTTATCAAAAAGTGGTCAATTACAAAATTGTAGATCATGTCAAGATCTTCAATTTTGTAATTGACCGCTTCTTGATAACTCTTGTCGTTTCTGAGTTTCTCGTTAAAAATTTTTTTAGAACAGTTGGATTCACATAATTAATGAGTTTCAGATTTCTATTGAATTTATGTTAAAGATTTTTCATACATTAGAATCTTATAGCAATTATAGAACTTACAAAAAAATTTTGTTCAGCGTTTTACTATTCATATTATAACTTGAAACTCTTACGTGAAAAATTCAATAGTAAACTGATATCATATTTTTCTGAGGTGTAATTGTCTATTAAGAATTTGCCAATTTCAAATTTTTCAATTTCTTTCTAGTTATTTCTCTGAATTCCTCCATTCTTCCTCTAAATCCAACATAACCTACTGATATATAATATCAAAAATCGGGATATTGTCCTCCTCATAGAACAAATGTTGACGTTGCGTCTCATTCATCCGATACGAACAAGTATCCCTTGTCGCAAGAAAATATTTGTTATCCTAAAAATTTATAAAAATCATCTTTTTCCCATACGATAAAATCTCAACCAACCATATAATAATATCTGTCTCCTAACCAATAATTTCGCCGTGTCAAATAGATAAACGATCGGTCGTTATACATTTTTATTTTGAAAATATTGAAACCATCCAAAATTGTGAGCATGAATATTCGATAGACCTCATCGTTTATCAGTGGATCTCCATCAGTTACATATCCATTATTCAAACTCCTATAAAATACCTTATGAAAAAAATTAAAACCATAAAAATGACTTACCTTGTTCTAAGAGGAGCATAGACCTTCTCTTCTTCAATAACTTCTTCAACAAATTCCTCACGTGAATTTACAAAATTAATAAAATTTATTAAAAATATGAAAAGAAAACGCTTCATGTGAGAAGACGAGTCATGAGTAAAATGGCTAGCAGGTCACTTGCTAAGCAAACAAAAATATGAAAAATCGATATTTGTATACAATGCTTGTTTTTGTTTATCGGAAGAAATTTGCATATTGTGAAGTATTGTACAGATAACACTAAATAGATATTTGGTACATTAGAAATGGAATATTTAAAAATAATTAGAATACCATGTGGCAGAGATGCGCAATTTTTAGGGGCTGTTTTCAGTTTTATTTTCGAGAGTCTATAACAAGTCCGGTCCGTTTGGTTATCATCGGTCGTTATAGTCTGTCTATGATCAGAAAATATAGCTGTTCATTTTCATTTTCATGCTTTTAATGTAGTTTCGACACATATTCACCATTCATGAACCTCAATACTGGATTGAGATGTTCCTTTTTTATCAAAAACAGGAAAAAACTTCAAGAAATTGCCTACAAAAAAGCGAAAGGGAATCCTGAAGATGATAAAGATGAAAACTTGTGATAATAATTCGATCCGTCTTCTTCTTCATCTCCTTCTTCTCTCAGTATCTAGCGCAATCCGTAAAAGAGGTTAATCGACAACACAGACACACACAAATATCCACCCGAACATTTTCATTTTGCCTGATTGATACTCTCGCCTTGTCTTGTTGTTATTATTATTGGAAAATGGACAAGATTCCAATGTCCACTTTCCATTTTTCTTACTTTCTTTTACTGGTTTTCGTGATTGCCGGTTCTCAAGGTTAGTTTTTATGGAATCCGGTAAAAGGTAAAAAAAATCAGCAATGTTTTTAGCACAAGCGCCAGGATGTCCGAATGGTCAAGAGCCTAAATTGGATAACAACTTGAGACCTTTGCAATGTTTGCCAGGTAAAAATAGAATGTTACATTACAGATCTATAAAACAGAGGGTAATCGAACAAGGCAAAGAGAGTAGGAAAAAACACGGATTTTTTAAAATTAGTTTTATTCCAGTCAAATACGAGTAACAGACTTTTTTTTAAAATCATCTTGTATATGACAAAATGCGAGAAATAATTAGTATTATTTTCAAAGGACTTATCATACTTTTGCTTAGTTTGTGTTAAAAAAAAATTTCAAAACTAAAAGAACTCTCGAACTAGTGCTTTTATGTTTAGCAAAGAATTGTGACCTCAAGTGAGAAATTAATTTTTCAACAAATTTTTTCTGCAGCAACACATACGTTTCTAGGTACCTCTCAACATGCAATCTGTGGTCCAAACCATAATTGCTATTTCACTGGGCTTAACTACATGTGTTGTCCATCTAACGAGCCAACTGTGGATAATCAACCAAGCTGTCCATACCCAAAATTGACAGTTTTGGACCCCCACGGACTTCCGATGAAATGTTCTCCAATTGCTAGACAATGTCCAGGGGTAGGTCAAAATCTATCTAGCAATAGAACTAGCTTTTGTTTTTAGGAGCAAATGCATTGCTCAGATGTTGGTCTTGGTTACATTTGCTGTGAAAATCCATCATTCCAACAAAAACACAATGAACAACAACATGAAGAGACAACAGTGCCTGTCAGCAAATACCGTGTTCGAACAACAACTGCACTACCAGAAGAAGAACTTGAATGTCCAGCTCAATCCATTGGACTTCTCCATCCAAATGGTTCTCGCATTATTTGCAATTCGAGAAATCCATGCTACGGAGATGACACTTTCTGTTACGGAGAGTACAAACGTTCCATCTGCTGTCAGAAATATTTATACGCTGGTGATATTCTTGAAGATCCGACTACCACTACTACAACAACAACAACTATCAAAACTCCATTGAGACCAAAAAGTATCACTTTGAGAAAACATATTGTTCATGAAGGTCAATTCAAAAAGCAAGCAATTACACTCCCTCCACCAGTGATGGATGCTGAGTTCCCTCAAATTGCTATCAATAGTATTGGTGTAAGAAGGTTGGTGGGATGAAGGGGTCGTTAAAAAGTTGCAATAATATTTTATGCATTTCTTTTATTTTGCCGACGAATGTGTAGGAGAAGAATTTCAAAGATTAGTCAAATTTTTGGAATACTATTGAAAATTTAGCAAATTTTTATCAAGGACTATTAAATTCAATAAATTAGCCGTTTGGTCGGAAATATGATCAGACAAAAAACGGTTTTTGATCGGTAATTCTTTCTAAGTCTTTCCAGGATTTCAACAGTTTTCAGAAGAATAAAATCCTGAAGAAGTATCTCAGTGTTTCAAGCATTTAATATTTATCCGAGCAGGAGGGGACTGAGAATTCAAGAACCTCTGTGATGACCGAGCTTCGGGCCAAGGCTCGACTTCCTGATCTTCAGATGTTCAATGTCCTCACTACCACTCAACTAATTTTTAGTGATTTATCACTTAAAATATCAAAATTATCTTGAAAATAGTGTTTTAGAACTAATTTCCTGAAATACTTTTTTCGACAGTTGAAAGGTCGTGTTGAGCAAACTGTGGTTATGTTTTCAATTATATTGTAACAGATTCACAAATTACACATATTACACGCAGGCATTTCGATTCTTTTCAGAACTGGATCAATTGCATCTACCGGAATCGTTCTCAAATCATCCGAACTTGGTTCATCTGAGCGATCATGGATCCCAAGAACATCATTCCAAGCTCCTCCATCAACTCGTCGACCAGTTCCTACAACTACCTCTACCACTACTACTACCACCACCACCACCACCACCACCACCACAACAACTACACCGAAACCAGTTCCAGCCGGACTTTCACGAAGACATCATCTTAATGGGATTCAAACAACTGGTGATTTTAAACCAGCTACTTTGAACTTGGAAAAGTCAGCTAATGCGCAAGAGGTATTGAATTTCTCATTTCTTATGTTAGTTTCTTTCAACTATTTTTTTGAAGGATCGTCATGCTTTGGCTCAGAAACTTTTGCAATATCAGATAAGAAATGGATGGCCTTATGATGAGAGATTCTACCGACCTGATGTTGATATTTACACCGAAGAGCAAAGATCTGAAATTGCCCGAATGAGATTTCTACCTCGCCAACAACAATAATAAACTCAAATATTCATAATCCCTCAATTTCGAAGCGTGTATACTTGAAATAACTTAATAAAGCTATCATTTATTCATTGTTCATTAATAAACGTCTCCCCCCCTCTTTTGCATAGCTATTGATTTTCTCTGCACTCTCTTCAACCAAGCACACTCTTTTTTGTTCCTTTCTCTGCGCTCTGCTGCACCATATTTTGCTTTCATTACATTTTTTGGTGTAGTAAATTCGTCATTCATTTCTATTTATTTATAGCTCGACCAGCGAAAAATGGGTGCACAAGGTAGTAAAGTGGATTTCCGCCAAGCGGTTATGGATTTAACATCAAAACCGGGTAATAAAGTAAGTAATTTTTTAATTGAAAAAAATAAAGCTATGTGGCCAAATTATTGATTGAGCATTTTTTCAAAAATAGAAAAATGACTTCTGGCCAAAGTTGTCAAAATTTTGATAATTATATTGAAATATTAAAAATTGGTTCACATTTTCTTTCAAAAATGAGGAATACCTTGAGATATCAAAATAGTTTTCCCAAGAATTATATCACCAAATTGAAAAACTTCAATAGGTCTTATTTCTCTAAACTTCAACAATAACTTTGCGTTTCAGGTGAAAAGTGAAACTTCAGGAATATAAGTTCTGTGAAAACACAGTTCAAAAAATCTCAATTTACAGGACGATGACAGTTTTTGGGATCAGGTCTGGTGGCCGGAGACAGTCAATGAGATCTTCGCAATGATTCCGGGAGAGGATATTCGAAAACTCCGAGATGATAACCCAAAAAACCTTGCCACAATGATATACAAATGTGTGGAGAAATTGCAGTATTCTCGAGATCATCCAGCTACTTTGAATGCTAAGAAAGTAAGTTTTTTTTTCAAAAATATTTATATAGAAAAGTCAGGTTTCTTGTTCAAAAATACATGAAATTTCAAAACTAATATAAACTTTTAAAAAATTGGAAAGTACTCAACAGAATTGAGATATTCCTTGACCAATTTTTCACCAATTTTTATCCAAAAAAACTATGTATGAAGGCGCTTTTTGAACCATGTTGAACTCAAAATCTTATATCAAACAATATCTTCAAAAAATTGAATCTTCTCAGACGATAAACTGCATCCGACTTCTCACAAGGATGCTCCCATACATGCTCGAAGATGCTGAATGGCGTGGCTATTTCTGGTCGCCAATTCCACAGGGTGATAGTACCAAACCATTGGCTTCTATTTTGTTGGAAATCCTGTCGGATTTATTGTTCTGTCCAGACTTCACTGTGTCGAACTTGAATTCCAGTGCTGTAAGTCTCTTTTCTTTAAATGAAAACAAATTTATAAAAAACTACTTCCAGGATAAAGTCGATGATTTATCTAACATCGATCCATGCGAGTATATCTGGGAAGCTGGTGTTGGATTTGGCAACAAACTTCCAATGGTTGCACAACATTATCAAAACCGATTGGAGATTCTGAAGCTTCTTTTAACATGTTTCTCAGAAGTGATATATTCTCCAATCACTGATGAGAATCGACTCAGATGGGTTACACAATTCACATCGAGTACTAATCGACATGTCCTCCCAATCTTTACTTCATTGTTGAATGTTGTATGTGCCTACGATCCTGTTGGATATGGTCTCCCTTATAATTATCTACTTTTCAATGATTCTCGTGAGCCATTAGTCGAGATTGCTCTCCAAGTATTGATTGTTTGCCTGGATAAGGAAAGTCAAGGAAAAGGCGATGACACTGGTTATCTGGACAACTACTTTATCAATTATTTGAGTAGAATCCACCGCGAGGAAGACTTCGAATTCATGCTTAAAGGGATCACCCGCCTGCTCAGTAACCCAATCCAATCATCCGCATCATATCTTCCCAATTCAACAAAGAAAGTGAATTTCCATCAAGAACTTCTTGTGCTCCTTTGGAAATGTTGTGAATTCAACCAAAAGTTCATGTTCTACGTGCTCAAAACGTCCGATGTTCTCGAAATCCTTGTGCCAATCTTGTATCATATTTCCGATGCACGTAATGACTCGGCTCGCGTTGGCCTCATTCACATGGGTGTTTTCCTAATCCTCCTACTCAGTGGTGAACGCAATTTTGGTGTCAGATTGAATAAGCCATACACTGCAAAAGCGGCCATCAATGTTACGTCATTTAATGGAACTCATGCAGATCTACTTATTATCGTATTTCACAAATTAATCACGACGGGTAATTATCGACTTCAATCGTTGTTCGATTGCTTTTTGACTATTATTGTGAATGGTAAGTGATTTCCAATTTTTGATAGAGTTTGTTCATAAAATTTTTCAAGTATCTCCATATCTTAAATCGATCTCAATGGTAGCTTCAAATAAACTGTTGCACTTGGTGGAAGCATTCTCAACACCATGGTTTTTGTATTCATCCCCAACTAATCATCATCTGGTCTTCTTCTTGCTAGAAGTTTTCAATAATGTGATTCAATATCAATTTGATGGTGAGTGTTTTGAAAACAAAATCTTGAAATATATATTTTGGTAGAATCCATAAAAGATTTTTAACAAGAATATCCTGATTGGAGTTTCGATTTGGATTTTGTGAAGTATTCGAAATGACAGCTAATTAAATATGTTTATGGAGATCATTCATAATACACTTGTGAAAATTTGATCAAAACTCTTTGATGAATACGAATATTCAGGGTATTCTCAAAAAAGAAAATTTAAAAGAACCGTACCAAAAATGTGTTAAATATCAAATGTAATTATTAGTTTGAAATGTCATTTCAAAACAATTTTGAGCATTCTCATAAATATAACTTAGCTTTAAACCAATTTGTCAATTCGGATTCATAGGGCAGAATAAATGAACCTCTCTTCTAAATTAATTTTTTGTAATGGACTCTTTTTTTCACTAGTTTCTGTGTAAATCGGGATCAGAGGTTCCAAAATTAGCAAATTCAGTCTTCAAAAAAACATACATAAATCATACAAAAAAATAATCAAAGAAAATGTAATATCAATTCAACAAAAAATGATTTCAGGTAACTCTAATCTGATCTACACCATCATTCGCAAACGTCACGTATTCTACCAACTCTCCAACTTGCCCACCGATGCAGCATCCATCTCAAAAACCCTCTCTGGACGTAAATCGAAATCTGCCAATCGTGACGAGATGGTTGATCAACTGAAGAGTCCCACCACCACCACTCCACCAGAACTACCAAACACGGCCAGTGGTTCAACAGCTGCTGGACTTGCTGCAACTCCAGCGGTTTCAAGTATGACTGGAGGAAGTTGTTCGCAATGGGAAGATAAACCAGCGGAGGAATCTGGATCTACTGAATGGGTAGCGAGTCAAGATTGGGCTGAAACTTGGAAAGGAAAACTCCCACTTCAGACAATTATGAGATTGCTACAAGTATTAGTTCCCCAAGTTGAGAAGATTTGCATCGATAAGTGAGTTTCTTTGTGATTTGTTTTTCAGAAACAAATCCACAATTTTTCAGAGGGTTGACTGACGAGAGTGAGATTCTGAAATTCCTCCAACATGGAACCCTTGTTGGCCTTCTCCCTGTCCCTCATCCAATCCTCATCCGCAAATATCAAGCCAACGCCGGAACAAATCACTGGTTCCGCACCTACATGTGGGGTGTCATCTATCTTCGAAACACTGAACCACCAATCTGGTACGACACCAATGTGAAGCTCTTTGAAATCCAGAGATTATAAATATCGTGTCATTCTTCCCTTTCCTCTCCTCTTTCCTATCCATAACTGTTTTCCCCATTTCAGTGATTCACAAAGCATATCTATAGAAATTGTATATGAAATAAAAATTAATTTATGAGTCATGTGTTATTTTTCGGATGACTCATGCTATTTTTTATCAAATATTTACGCTGCCCGGAAAAAGAATCTCATGATTTTTATTGTCATGTTTATCAGACCAAGAAAAGTTTTTATTTTTTTTTAGTTTTTGGGGTTTGTGTACTGAATCATCATAGCCTGGTAGGACAAGTAAATTTACCGTGATTACTCTAATATAAGGGCACCTCCAGTTGGAGGGCGCCTCTAATATAGGGGCACTCGAGACAGTTCTGATTTGAGCATTAAAACAATTGTAATTCATTGTTAATGTGTTGATTTTGTAACTAAAACCCATTAAAGTATTAATTCATTAAGTGCATCATCAAAAACGGAACGGGAACCTCTAGGAATGGAGTTTTTCTAAAATACAAGTACTAGAAATAATGGGTTGAAAAATAGAAGGGCATGCCCTCTTATTAGGGGAAATACGGTATATGTACTATCTGAACCACACCTAGCATTGTGATTCAGTTACTTCAGTTTTAAATTGAAAAAAAAACCGGGTTAAAGTTCAAAAACCATTTATTGAAAATGTGTACTTTATTGTACTGTACTTTTGAAATTCAAAGTTTGCTGTTTAAAGAAACAGATTGTTAAGAACTTTGAAAATTCAGAATTGTTGAAAACAGTTTCAACTGTATCAAAAAATTGAGCTGATAATTGATGCACCAGATAGTTCGAATTCAAGAATCCCTAAAAATAGTTAAGTCCAACACTGATTTTTCTGGAAAAGTAGTATCTTGACATTTTCTCAGTTCCAGGTAATTGTTGATTTTTTTTCCCGAACGTCTCAATCAGCACCAAATGACCTTCACATTAATGATTGATTATCTCGAATCGATAACACCGATCTCATCTCTATCCCAAACCCAATCTCAGCACGGTTCATTTGACTCATACATGTACACATAATAATAATATTTATACATACATAAATGTACATACATACATCTATGTATATAATTTCCAACAGTGAGAGAGAGAGTAGGAGATTTCCAATGGAAGTTCACCGCGGGAGTCTAGATAGTAGGAGGGTGGGTAGAGAAAGCGAGACGAACAACAATTCATCATAGAGTGGGGGAGCGCGCGCGCAGAAAAAGAAGAGACACACACAAAACATTTTTAGCTAGTCTCTCCTCAGTTTGGCTCCGCCCCATTCCATTCACCGACGACTATTTGGCACGCTTGCACTTGGCAGGGTCGAAATCTACGTTTGTTGTTTTTTTCGTTTGGTCGAAGGAAGAATCTGTATTTTTCTAGTTGGATTATTTTTTAGGCGCTGCAATGAGTTATAATCATCTTTTCAAGGTTAGTACTTTTTTTCTTTGAAGGTGATGGGAAAGGATTAAAGGAAAGGGTTTGGGTGAGAAAGAGTCTTTCTCAGAAGAAATAAGAAAAACAAACAAGTTTTTTGAACACTGAAAAATGCACCAAAGCACAGTTTCGTTCAGTTCGCCACAATTTTGAGCACATTTCTAAGATTTTGAGAGGGATAAGTAAAATTTTCGAATTCGTCAAAAACAAGATCGTAAAAAGATATAGCTCAATTGTTGAGATGAACATATGTATGCGAAAACAATTTTTCACTTAATTGGTCTCCAGAAAAATATAAATTTTGTGAGTCAGAATATAACTTTGTGGATATTCAGTTTCTCAAATATTTATCCTCCAAAAAACTCAAAAAGCAGAATCAATAAAGTAGCCTAATATTGACACAACCTCAAAATACATATACTGTTTCAATTCTTCATGTATTTTGTATAAATTTCACGCCTCAAAGAATGTTTTGTTACAACTTTCACTTTAGGGTGTAATTCATCATCAATAGTAATAATAACTGCACTCGGGTTCTTTTTTTCACGTCTCTAGGGACCTATTTTTCCTCATTTTCTTTTGGAAATTGTTTTTTTCCCATTCGTTTTACTTTTAAGAGAAGAAAAAAAATAAATGGAGAATCATAATAATAATAACAATAATAATAACAAAAAAAGAATGGGAGTAATAATAATTATATGGGACATTGCTTTAATCGGATTAAGGCTAAGTGTTTGCCACCTGTATACATAAATGTGACCAGAAATGAATATAAAAAAAAGGAAATTTTAGATCGTCGTTGTTGGGGATCATAATTGTGGCAAGTCATGCATTTTGCTGCGTTTTGCCGAGAACAATTTTCGGCTTGATCATATCAGCACACTTGGTGTCGATTTCAAGTTGAAAACAATCAAACTTGGCAGAGATAAGGTACTCAAATCATATTTGCTTTTATTTTGAAGAAAAAAATCGTCTTGTTTTAGATCAGGTTAGAATTGTGGGATACAGCTGGGATGGAGAGATATCGAACAATTTATAATTCTTATTATCACTCGGCTCATGGTGTTATGTGTGTTTATGATATGACAAATGAGAAGTCTTTTGAGAATTTGGAAAAGTATTGGTTGAATGAAATTAAACAACACGCACCACAAAATGCTGTTTTGATGTTGGTGGGAAATAAAGCGGATTTGGATAAGGAACGGAAGGTTGGTAGTTGTTTTTTTTAAGCCATGCTTGGGAAATAGTACTAGGAAAAAACATATTAAGGGGAGGAATGGTCATAATAAAGATGTAAATTCTGTAAAAATGTTTTTTTCAATAGCTTGATTGGTAGAAACCAAGAATTCTGAATTTTGAAACCACATGGGAAGCAAACACTATTGAAAAAATATCTTTTATTAATTTTTTCACAATTTTAATACATACTGTCCTCAAATGTCTTCAAAAGTTTTTTGAGTAACCTTTTTTCGTATCGATGATTCCTTGAAAAATCTAAACTTTACCCAAAAAAAGAAAAGTTCTCCTGTCTCCGAAGTGTTCTCTGTTCTCATTAGAGCCACCGAAATTTAATTACCAGAAATTTTTTTGTCAAGAAGTTTTGTTTTTCCGTTTCAAATGTTCTTTATGCTCGATTTTTTGAACACCAGAGTTAGCATACGAATTTTTCTGAAAAATATGATTCTAGATAATATATCAAGATTTGTCTAGTCATAATTGACAATTTTTAGCCAATGGAAACGTAATGGTTGTTCAGAAAATGAGTGATGGGATTTTTAAGTCATAATGATTCACAAGAAATTCACAATCCACTATTTCCATCCACTTTTTTTTCAAAAAACGAGATCAATTTTTTTAAATACTTCACTTTCTATTTCAGTATATATTTTACCATGCTACCAGACAACTAACTTTTTTGAATAGTCAAAAAAAACACCACTCATCCTCTCCAAACCATTGCTATAATTTCTCTCTCATATTTCTTAATCCCCCTTCCAAACACATACATTAAATTCACAGGTGTTCACCATACGCAGGTGTGACCTCACTGTTTTCTATGTATGCTAAAAATTTTGCATTTTTTTAGAAAAGGGAACATTTATGAATGATTCATTGTTTTTTTTTACGAAATATAGGACAGCAAAAAAAAATTAATTTATATATGGACAGATTGAAATATGATATTTTGAACAAAAACAAAAGGGGGAACCTAAAACGTCCTTCAGTTCTATTAGCCCAAATTACATAATGTTCTGACATGTTCGTTCTTCTCGTAACCTTTCGTTTATGCATAAATAAATGTACATATTTGTTCAAAACAAAAACAAATATGGGTTATGCTGTGTGTACATTGAAATGGTTTGGTGGAAGTACGATGGTGTTTTGTACTTGAAGAGCTTTGTTTGTTTTGCAATCGGAATTTAATAATGCTTTTTGATTGCGTCTTTTTTTTACACAAGATGTGAACCACAAACATTCAACACATAGTTTTGCAAAATTGATTTACAACATAAATCATAATATGAAAAAGAAAAAATACTTCAGTTGATTAAAAGGGATATCTTCAAGTATTTGAATAAAATGAGAACGTAACACCAAAACATATATTTGAGTAAATACGACTGAAAATGTATGTGATAAATAATTGAAAGTAAAACCTTGGTTTTATATAAGCAGTTATCTTGACAGCTTTCCAAAAAACTCCGAATGAACTATATATTACTTGTGCGATAAAATCTGCAGAAAGTGTTCAGGGGATGTTTTGAAATGTTTCGAAAACTATTAGATGGTTTAATTCACCACATTATTTTTTGAAAACCAGCACATCAAACACGACATCAAAGCTTTCTCAATGTTTTTTTTTAGAGAATATTAAAATAAACTACGAATGGATAAAAAATTGTTCATTAAATAGACTTTGTTAACTCATATCCGGACTTTCGAAGTAAAAAATATTATTGTGCAGTCTTGGAATTATCTTCATCTTTAAAAGAAGTAGAAAGTTTTCCATCTGAGAAAAAATAACATTTCCGTTCAGAAGGGCACAGAAACCTTATCAACACAACCACAAATATTTTTTCAGGTCGATTTTGATCGAGCTGAACGTTTGGCTTCTCGTCTCGGTGTTTCATTATACGAAGTGTCTGCCAAAACGGGTTAGTCCATCAATTTTTATTTCATCCTTTTGATGAAGATGTAATTCTACACGATTTCTGAATAATTTATGAGAAATATACGAGTATTTCTTTTTGGAAGAGGGAATGGGAGGGGTGTACTTGTAATAGGTTTTCCATTCGAAGTTTCTTGTTTCAGGTATCAATTGCGAAGAAGCGTTTCACACTTTGACAGCGGCAATGCGTGAAAGATTAACAACTGGAAGTATGCATTCAGATGAATCGGACGACAATGAGGTTAGTCTTATTTCTATGCAACAAGAATAAAATTGCGCCTTTTGTTCGTTTTGACACTTACTTCAAATGCAATTTATGCCCTCTTCGAAAGAGCTGTGTTTTTTAAGGGTCCTCAAAATGTGTTGGAGGGGGGAAAAATGGAAATGAGATTGATTGATGCTTTTGGGGGGCTTGATTAATGCAGCTATGAATTTGCAATGAATTTTTGTTTGTCGGCGGGAGAACAAAAAAAAACTTCTACGAATTTTCCCAAGGTTTTCATATGTGACCTCGTGAGAAAATGAATTGTTCTCAGAATTTTGATGAATAACAGAAACGTTTTTAGTGTAATTCAAAGAGAAATGGGAAATTCTATATTTTGTTTTCCTGACCAGTTCATTGCCAGTGACAAAAAATCACTCCTTAAAGGTAGGGTAAAGGTACTTGACAAGTTGCTCCTAAATGAAAGAGCACATTTTTAAGTCCCTTAGGTAAGTCCCTCAAGGAATTTTTTATTGAAAAGTCTGGTATTTAATAAAATTTCATTTGAAAAAAGAAATTAGGAAATTTTTAACGTAGCTATACGTTGAAAGTTTCCAAATTTCTACTTTGAACATTTTTTTCTCAAATACTAGACTTTTTGTTAAAAAATACCTCGGGGGTCGTACCTAAAATAATGTGCTCTTTTATTTGAGAGCAACTTGCCGAGTCCCTTTACCCCACCTTTAAATTAGACCAAAAATAACAAAAGAGCCTTTTGCATGAAAATTAAAAAAAAAAAGAGATGAAAAATAATAAATAAACAGTTTACCAAGTACCTAATCGGAAAACTTTGGCTCATGAACATTTAGTCAATTTTACGTTACATGGAGGAACTTTGAAATTTTGAACATTGTCAGTTTTTAGGTCCGATTCACTAGTATATTAATTCAGAAAATTGACCTAGATTTTCTGATTTTATCCTAGATTTGTCTCTGGAACGACTTATTGAGCATATTTCAGTTTTAATGTTGAAATTATTTATATTTGAAGTTTTTTTTAATGACACCCTGAAATCTATACAATACCGTGCAAGCCAACTAAAAACGTTTTCATAATCAATTTGTAGTGCTCAATTTCATTAATCCACATATGTTTTTCAAAAAATGTTGTTTTAGTCTAGACTTGAAAATATTTTTCACCGGACAATTAAGCCAAATACTTTTTTCCAGGAGTTCTCTTCTGCGTTCCACGTCGACGGCGTCATTCGCAACGAAAAATCAAAACTCGGCGGTTGTTGCTCCAGCACACCAGAACCTGCATTCGTCTGACATCTCTATCTGTGATACATACCGCAACGTGTACATCCAGCCTTTCTTTTTCATCTTCTATGTCTCAACTAAAAACAACAAAAAATTGTGCCACCAAACTTATATCTTGAAAATAATCCTATCAGCTTTAATCTGTCACCCGCATCATTTTTTCTCTACAAAAATGTATTCATTCGGGTCAAAAATGTATTGATTTTATCATAATAAATTGATTCTACTGGAAAAAAAACTACACGGTCACAAAGGGAAATCAAGCCGTAAAAGATATCTCAACTTTAAAAAAAATAAATAAATTTTACATCGTTTCCGATATGTTTTAAAGCTATACAGTATAAGAAGAAAAATACATTGAAAAAATGGCGGGAAGGAAAGAGAAAAATGGGCAGAAAAAATAAATATGGAATGCGTCAAAATATGTATATATATGTGTGTATGTGTATATCTTGATAACTTGGAAAAGTTATTGGAAATCAGGCCTAGGTGGAAGTGGTGACTTCTTTTTCTTCAATTCAGCAAGTCTCGCCATGTTTTGTTGGCGTTTTTCTTGGTGCAACATGCGCGCACGAACATTCTGGGGGTCCAAGTTCCAATCTTGATCCATTTGCTGCTTCTTCTTTTCAACTTGCATACTTTGCTTGTAGTTGAGGTATTTTTGTGGCTGAAAAAATTCATGTATTAAGGTGTGGAGATCTACATTCATAAATAAATGTATACTAATTCTGTGTAATAAAGGTGAAAAAATAATTAATAGTGCATTCATGTTTTACATTGAGGTGTGGAGACATACATACGTCAATGTTTACTATACTGGACTAATGAGAGTATGAAAGAAAACGTGATATGTATAAATTCATAATAGTGACAATAGTGTCTTATTAGTTCTTTGAAACATATTTTGTTTACTTTAACGAGAATAAATTTATCATATATTTAAAAAAAAGTGTCGTAACCTTTCAATGTTTTATAAAAACACTAATTGGTGTTTTATAACATGATCACACTCGTCAAACAACAACATTAAACCTTGTATGTAATCAACGAACTCAAAATGAAAAACACAATTCCACATAGAATAATGGTAACGTTGTGAGTAAAAATCCGAAACTGTTTGAGCAATCTTGATCCTAACTATTTATGAACTCATAACCAAATTAATTTTACAGTTTTATAGCTACATACATAGCAAATTATTTGAATTAGGATTTTCCTGAGCTTTCCGGTGAAAAACTTCGAAAGTTTTACCTAAAAGTAGGGTTAATGAAGTTGAAAAGTTGCTCCCAAATGAAAAAACATATTTTTTAAAAGTATACTACTTTTTTTTTACATAAAAATATTATTTCTCGAATAATTTTTGTTTGACCGACAAGTCTAGTTTTCGAGAAAATTTTATTTAAAAATATAAGTTTTGAAAACCTGTCTATATGTTAAACGTGTCCATTTCTAATTTTGATCATTTTTCTCGAATACTAGACTTTTTGATAAAAATCCTTTGAGTCTAATAGCTAAAAATGTGATTTTTCTTGTAAGAGCAACTTGCAAACTCCAAAAAAAACAATCAGAGATATCTTCTTGCTTGTTAATAATACGTCAAAACTCTTAACTCCTAGTCCAGAGATATTTTTCTCTTAACCACGGAAAATGTTTGCTCTACAGTGGCGATAGTCAATATTATTACTGTAACATACCTGCGCAAAACGCTCTGATGATCGTTGAACCAATGGTGTGGTACCCTTCGATCTCTTTTCTGGAGATCCGCCAATGCTCATTGTCTCCATCTTCTTATCAACGCTGTCAGTTGATGGTCTGAAAGTCATTTAGCTTTAATCTCAAATTTCAAACCTCTGATCTTACCGTTTTCCTATTTTCACCATTTGAAAAGACTGATTTGAGTTGAAATGCTCTTCACCCACACCTTCATCAACCGAACTGCATACTGTAGATTGTCGACTCATTCGCATTTCACAAATCGATCCACCATTTCCACTATCCATGGTAACACTATGTTTGGCATCTTTGAGAGATTTGAGAGAAGGCTTCTTTCTCTGCGCCATTTTGGTGCGATATTCATTCTCTTTCTGTTGAATTTGCCAAATTGACACCAAAGTTCGATCAAAGTAGATGTTTCGATATTTTTCCATCAAAAGATTGTACATTCCATGAATATGATTGTATGTTCCACCAAGAACTGACTCAATGATTTTCTCCTTTTTGATCCCGATTTTTTGGATGAATCGACTTGCTGATTCTTCAGAAGCACCATGAGCAAGACAGTAGAATGTGCGAATTTCGTTGTTGATTTTTTCTTCGCAGTTATCCTCACGCATCCAAGGATGCCGTTTGATATCCTCGATAGTAGCCCGGCGTCTTGGGTTTTTTGTGAGCATCTTGCGGATCAAATCTTCGCACTCCATGCTCATATAGAATGGAACACGATATCTGCCATCAAGTACACGGTGTCGAATCCATGCAAAACTATCACCCTCAAAAGGCATTGAACCAGTTGTCATTATATACAAACAAACGCCAAGACTCTGAAAAAATACCGAAAGTCTTGCTGATGATTATTTTGAATATTCTTACCCAAACATCGACTTGCTGACCGAAATATGGGATTCCTTTGAAAATCTCCGGTGCCGCGTATGGTGGACTTCCACAAAACGCAGTTTGTGGTTCATCGAATTGATAGAACTCGGAGAACCCAAAATCGGCAATTTTGATTCGATCATCTTTATCAAGAAGAACGTTCTCAGCTTTGAGATCACGATGAACAACGCCACGATTATGCAAATACTCAACAGCTGCGATTATTTGCCAAAATTTGTACCTAGCCTCCCGTTCTGTGTATCTTACACGATCAGCGACGTCATCTGAAATACTTTTATCAGTCTTGTTTACTCATGGTGATGGTATTACCATAAACTTCGCCATTGTCCGCTAATTCGGTGAATATATAAATTTTGTCGTTTTCATCAATAACTTGATGAAGTTTAATGACATATGGGTGATCAAGATTTTTGAGCACTTCAATCTCTCTGGCCACCCTCTTGAGACTTTGATTGTCCAATTTCTTTTTGTCAATGATTTTGACAGCAACCTGGAACATATCCAAGATTGTGTTTTGATTGATGTGTGGATGAGAGTCGACTACTCGAAACCTTAGTATAAATTATATTGTTCAAAATTTACTAACCAAAACACACGTTTTTTTGGCAAGCATGTGCAATCATTAATATGCAATTATTGAGAGATTTTACCAATTTATTTGTTCCTCAAATGTGAGGTAAAGGGACTCGGAAAGTTGCTCTTAAATGAAAGAGCACATTTGTTTCATGTATGACCCTCGAGGAATTTTTTATCGAAAAGTCTAGTTTTCGAGAAAATTTCATTTGAAAAAAGAAATTTGGAAACTTTTAGCTATACGTTAAAAGTTTCCAAATTTTTTACCTTGAACTTTTTTTTCTCGAATACTAGACTTTTTGGTGAAAAATCCCTCGAGGGTCTTACCTAAAAAATGTGCTCTTTCATTTAAGAGCAACTTGCCGAGTCCCTTCACCCCACCTTTAAAGGTTAGGTACGAGAAATTGGGGAATCGCTCCTAGAGCAAATATCACATTTTTCAGGTATAACCCTCGAAGGACTTTTTACCGAAACGTCTAGTTTTCGAGAAAAGTTCTAGCGTTCAACTTTTTTTCTCGATTACTAGAATTTTCGGTAAAAAATCCTCCGAGTGTTTTAACTGAAAAGAATTTGTTCTTTCATTTAAATGCAACTTGTCGAGTCCCTTCACCCCACCTTCAAGTTACTGCAAGTTTAAATATTTTTGGCGATGTTCTAAATTAGGCTGTGAACCGGAAAGGAAAATGGAAACTGAATTTCAAACCTACAAAACTATCCAGCCTAAAGAATAAAAAAATTTTGTTCAGAACTGTGGACATGTAGGTCTTAAAGTATGTACCAAACTACGGCGTATTTTCAAAGTAATTGAAAATAGTACAGTAATCATATGTTCAAAGGATCATTTATGTGCCTCGAACTCGAGTAATCTGAATCTTACAGTACATATGTTCACAAATTTGGAAACATCTATAAATGTATCCCAAATCACCCTAATTCAAGTGAATTCGGAGATAAATAGTATTATTTTCAACTAACCTCGTTTTTGATGTAGCGATGCTTGGCCTTTCTGACTAGGCCGTAATTACCTCGACCAATCGGATGATAAATATCATAAAACCCAACGCTAGCCCATATTTCGCCAGTCTCATCACGAATCTTCGGAGTACGTCGCACACAACTCGACGGCTTTCGACCACCGCTCTTCTCATCCTCCCGCTTACGACGTCGCACACAGATGGGCTCCGATTCGCGTCGCTGACAAAAGCCCGGATAACGTCGTCGACCCCGAATATTGACGCGTAGCTCTGGCGCCGACAAATGATGGCGTCTCGACGAGGGAACTGCTGCTTCATATTCGGTGGAAAAAGAGGAGGAGTTCATTTTCTTTTTTTGCTCCTTCTTCGTTCTTTTTCGATGCTCGTCTTCGCGTTTTTTTGTGTGTGTGCTGTGCGCGCGTGTGCCTGCCTTTTTTGTTCGTCTTCTCCTTATTCGTTCTGCAATTTATAATGAAAACGTACGAGATTTTTGTTGGACAGCGCAAAATAATTGCGAGAGCACAAATGGAGAAATAAAAAGCTTTGCATCATAATTAGACGATACAATCGTCTTTTTTGACAAAAAAAATGTTCTGGCAGTGCAGATGCTACATACACCTGCCAGCCATTTCTGAGAATTTGCAATAAAAATGACCACATTCTTGGGCAAACTAAAAAAGGGGCGGGACTAAGAGTCTTGTGACAACCCAATTAGTACCCCTTTTGATGATTTGAAACATTTTTGCAACAAAAAAAAATTTATAACATTACATTTAATATAGCACTAAGCTAATGACGTAGTTTGATCGGTTAATATAAAACTTCCAGGGTAGAAAAAAATTCAGCCTGAAATATACTGTGAATCTCAAAAAACTGTCCGGTTAGTGAGAGAAGTCTAGTTTGATCAGTCAATCAGATATGGTGCGGGTTTCAATATAATTTTTGAAATTCACAAAACAAAGTTCTGGAAGAAGAACCTCTAACTTTGATAAACTTTGTTCAGGATTGAACTTTTTCTTTTTTTGCTTCTCAGTAATGTATACTAAAGCATCGCATTAGGAGAAAATACAAAATTTTGTGCTCAACGAGTTATACATCTATATGTGTTCCAGACAGCCTGTTAAGCCAAAAATAGAAAATATGTGAGGTTCAAAATCCCGTGAGAGCATATTAGTTACTATGCTCGATTACTCTGAACAACTCGAGAACTGTGAGAAACAAAAATAGATAGCTTGATCTCGACCAAGAATGAGATTTGAACTGAATAAGTGTCATAAACGTATTTCTGATAGGACAGTAAAATTTGTTGAGAAAAATCGACTTCCTTTGATATTTGAAAACTTGAGACTATTTACGAAAATCAGGCCGAATGATTGAGAATCATATCCTTAAGTGGTCAAGGATATATTCCACTTTCCGGGCCTCTGTTTTTGATTCACAATGATATACTAGCTTGTTAGGTAGGGTCAAATCACAAAAAAAGATGGAGTTGATCGACGAAACGTCAGGTCTATCAGAAACCTACATGTCAATGGAAAAATGAAAAATAATTCTCTTTCAGAAAAAAGAGAGAAAACTTTTCTGAAAAAAAGTAAAAGGAAATGATCATATCTAACCAGGAGGCGGATTTTTATACTGGAAAAGAAATGTAAGTGGGCGGCGCTTTGACTGAAAACTCCCGTGAGATAAAACGATTTTCTGATTCTTTACAGATTCTGTTTTTTATGGTCTGTGATACCAGTCGTGGTTTGTTCGGTGAATTTGAGAATTTGATGCTTTAAAAAGGTGTATAGCTTTTAGAAACTTTGAAAATGACAAAAACAGAATTACTCGTGATAAAAAAAGAATATGTTTCTCTCTTTGATGATTTCAATTTATTTTATATCATGAACTCACAAAACTTTCTATTTTGGTCAATTTCCAAGCAGAATTTTCTGATATTTTCATATATGTCAAATAAATGTCACGCAGATTGAGATACTTATGACTATCTTAAAATATATGGTGAAACCTGTTATTTTGTTGTCAGGTTCATAACGACAATATGAATCAAATGGTGAAACCAAAAAAAATTGTTTGCATGTGGGAAGCTCATTGAAAATTGTTTATCTTCACGCTTCCTAGTAAATCTACTTTTTGTATTTTTATACAAATTCAAAAAAAGTTGTTTGTTTCCGAGAAAAACTGCAAGAATGAATAATATTCCTGAAATACCATAATAAAAGGTTTAATTTTTTCCACCATTTTTGAAGAAACCATCACTCATGAAATCCGGTGACTACTATGAAGGGCTAAAGAGGAATAGGTTTCCAATGAAGATACATTTATTTGTATTCTCCAAACATACAAGAAAGCCCTAGTTTCAGAAGTTCATGTGACAGAAGCACATGTCTTGGCTCGTAATTGTCGTTTTCAAATCGGACGTTAAACACAAAAACCTATATGTACATTTAATTTTTAAAGAAAAGTGTCAAGCATCAGGAAAAAAATGTTCAGACTCAAAATTCACAGACGTTATCGGAATCAGCTCAAAAGTTCAAGGATATTACTCCATCATTTTGCGGACAGATAAAAACTTTAAAAAATGAGTTAATGTTTATTTTTAGGGTATCAAACCACCATGAAAAGCTCGTTTCTGAGAAAAAATGGTACCGATTTCCACGTAAAAAATAGAGAACGTTTTTAGAACCACGGGTATGAGCCAAATACTATTGGAAATGGGAATTTTCCTTTGAAAAAATGGAACTTGAAAGAAATGTACGAGAAAGAGAAAGAGGTAATAAAAGTGCAATAGTAGAAACTGAGAGGAAACATAAGTTAAAAGTCAATCTCTATTCATCCTCTTGTGAGTGAGAATATCTCTCAAAATACCAAAAAAAAAAATGCCAAAATGCAGCTGGTTCCCAAAATACCAATAGGCTTTTTTATCTTTGAAAAGGGTCACATTTTCTATGAAAAAAACTGTAAAAATAAAACGTTTTCGCTGAAAATAAACTCCACCCCCACGAAAAGAGATAACTAGAGAAAAGTTGAAAAAAAAAACAATATTGTTACGCGTCAAAACCCACTTGAGATGAGTCTGAACTTTTTTTGCTGCAGAGAGAAACAAAAAAAAACAGTTTTCACGCCAGCTTGAAGTTTAGTCTTGTGCTTTGATGTGTCCGCAAAAAGTGGGAGAGAACTTTGAAACTTTTTGAGAAACAGGTGGCACATTATCACGGGAATATAAAAAATGAGGAATTCTGAGAATTTTGGGAGAAAAAAACCAAAAATGTAGAACAGCTATTTGTACTTTACATCTGTTATATAGTTATATACAGATGAGAATTAAAAAGGATAGCAAAAATTCCAGATGTTGAGAGTACTGTAGGTTTTTTCTTTGAGAAAAAAAATAGAAGAAAATCGGAGGCGTTTTTCTAATAATATTTCAAATTCACTTTTCACTTGCAAACTCCATGGCAATCCAATAAAAAAGTTATGAATGTTTATGACATTTGAAACGGAAATTTCGAGATATTTCTTCTGGGTTGATTGAGAAAAAAATTGAGAACAAAAGGGACACACACACAGACACATCGAAACAATACAGTGTCGGGTCATGTGTGTACGTCATCATTTGGGGGGTCTTTTTGGACGTCATTGATGGAGGAAAGTCGCGGAGAAGAAGTTTTTGGGCTGTTGAGAACAACAACAGAAAGAAGGAATAGAAAAAGAGAGAAAAAGATAGATTGCTAGATAAATTGAGCCGAACTGAGAAGAGCAAACAGCAAAACGAGCAAATGAAAAAATCACTCTGAGATGATTTTTTTAGTGCACCTCAGAACACCTATCAGATTGATTCCCTTTAATTTCTACCCCTCAGAAGTCCATTTTCAATCCAATTTTTTTTGTTGGCTGAAGTGGTTTCAGAACCATTTTGAGGTTGATTTTTTGAGAAGTGTAAATACCATTGAAAAAACAAACATTGAAGATCAACAAAAGGCAAAGTTTACAGTTTCAAACAAGCAAAAAAAAAACTTTTAACAATGAGTTTGAATAGAGGAAATTTGAACTTTTTTAAAACCATAGAACTCACTTAATTTCTTGTAATTTTGTAGAACTGTCCAGGGATTTTAATTATCAGAAAAGATTGTTGGTTTGATTTTTGATTTTATCTCTATATCTATCTCTTTTACTTCCAAATGTCATCATGCAAAAATTAATTTTCCGTGAGAACCCTCTTGAGAATCACAGCCTTTAATTATTAAAGGTGATCTCTGAAAGTCTCCTACAAGAATCAGGAAATGTTTTGAAGAATAGTTTCGAATTCGAAACATCTGCACCTTGCATGACAGAAAGATAAGAAAAAAAATCATAACACATCACATACTGCAAACTTTTTTTTGAAGCGTTGAAATCACGAACTGTCGCCTTTATAGGGTTTAACAATATAAAGGATGAAACATGATTTGAAAATTAAAATTCTACAAAATTTATAAATTCTAAAATTGAATTTGGTGAAAAAAATGACCAATCAATCACAATATATATTTTAAAAGAAATTGAATGTTCTTAACTTTTTTTCTCCGTAAAAATAAAACATATCTCATTGATCAAGTATACTAAAAAAAAAATTTGAAAATAAACCATTTCAGGTTCTAATCTCAACTATGATAACAATAAACAATAGAAAAAGTATAACGGTTCAAAAAACTGAAAGTCATAAGAAAAAATGAAAAATAACTTTTCATTTCTTTCCAGTCAAACCCTTTATCAGAAAAGACAAATAACAAAAGTAGACCAGAAAATAATTGCTATGAAAAATGAATTTTTTTGCGATAATGTCACCAGAATAATTCATCATAAACTTGGAAAAAAGCTAATTAAACCTTTTCTCTCTAACTGGTTACAAAATTTATGTTTCCGGGAAACATTAAGTTGAAAAAAAAAATGAAAAATTGATTTAAATATGATCTGTACGAAAGAATTCGATCATTATCAGGAACTGATAAACTGTGACATCAAACATTGATGCTTTCTTGGTCTCGTTCATTTTTCAGCCACAGAAAAAAACGACCCCTTTCCAATGCATCAATATTTTTTCGCTAAAATCATACATAGTTTAATAATTTTACAACAAGAAATGTGCACTTTTTCACACTTTTTCGTAAAATATCAGAAAATGAAATAAGGTTCAAGTTTCTTGAATGACGTCACAAACCCACTTCGTGTGTGGTCTTCTCTCAAACAATATAGTTTTTTTTTTCAACTTTCTTGAGAAAGAGCTCCCCTCTTTTGAGTTTTGTTTTATCACAAAAATAAATATTTTTGAACATCGAACATTTTCGCATTATGTTTGCATGGGATGACCTCACTGAATATTTAAATAAGCGTTTCTGTTCCCGAAAAAGTGTGTGTGTGTGGGGAGAGGGACGCGTAGATGTTTTTTTTTCTCCTGAAGACAGAGTTCAAAGTAGATCAAATATCACCACCCTCGTTCGTGCCTGGCACCAGCGAACGAAAATACAAAACAAAGAAATTTTGTGTCGTCGAAAAGCGAAAAACTATCAAAAGCTCATGATACGAACTAATCGCACATTTTTTCTAGACTCTTATCTTATAGACAGTTTCTGAAAAAAAATTGATGAATTATTTGTCTTTGTCTCGTTGGAGAAACATTGTAGCACTGATAATATCAGTTTTCAGTAATAAGAAATGGAAAAACATTTTTGTATCCAGGTGAAAGAGAGTTTTCTACAAAACTATATTTGTACCAAATGAATTATTTAAAATTTTGTGAAACTTTGCTATTTCACCTGTTTTTGTGCTAAAAAATTGTTGTTGGTCAACGAAGAGAAAAAAGAAAGTTGGTTTATGAACTTCTAAGGATTTTTCAACAAATAAGTTTCGATATTTTTTGTACTTCTGTACTGTTGGTACCAATAATACATCCGGTGGTTTCTGAATTGTATTTGGGGCTTTAGTGATCTTCAATTTCAAACCCATATTGAGAAAACAAAAACCATTCTCATTATTGTTACTATTGACGTTATCATGTCTGAAGTTCCCATAGGGAAAAGTCTATGAAAATTATCACAATTCAAGAGCTCAAAGAACTCAGCCATCCAATTAAAAAGGAAATTCAAAGTCTACGAAAAACACCCTGAAAAGTTCTCAAAGTTCTTTTACAAGTACAATTTCTATTACATACTACTGACGAAATTTTATCAGAAAATTTTTCATCAGGGAAACAATTCATAATCATTGTTTTTTGGGAGAGAGTGAATCAAGAATCGGCTAGTTTGTAGTTCAATTGTAGTCTGCAAGTGTGTGTGAGACCATGATTAGGACCAGGTAGACTAGGACCTGTAGTTTCAGAATTAGGCCAGAGTACCACCTAACTCTAAGTCTATTTAATTTTGGGTACCATGATAAATTTCCTTGGAATTTATGTTTTTATGATTAGGTATGATAATAGGTGTTTCAGACAAATGTCTGAAAACTTGGGTACGTTTCAGGGTCATTCGTGTCATTATCGGATCCGGTTTAGTAGAAAAAAAATGCCGGGAAATGATGGGGTGTTGATGACAAAATTATCAGGCAAAAAGAAATGAAATCAGTTCCACCTGTTTTCAAAACAATGAGACTATCCTGTTATATATTAGACAGTGAAGTTTTCTTGAATAATCATGTAGAACGAGGGAAATGTCACATTCGAAATAAAGGTTCTGTTTCAATCTCTGTGATATTGAGAATTGTTTCTATGATGTTCAAAATTTGTGAACGTGCGAAACACATATCCATTCATTACATTCGACTGGAAAAATGTGTGTCAATTGCACACAAAACTGTCAACGTCTCGTCAATTAACGTCGACTCTATTCAAAAGCGAAAAAAAGCGAATGTTCAAAGCGCGGCAAACTTTTTTTGATCTTCGTGTGAACACAAAATATAACGAAAAAAGAATGATTGAATAAATTTATACATATACAGACTAGAGTCACATTCAGACACACAAAATTGAGGGACACAAAAAAACGAAAGTGAAAAAAATAATATTAATCAGGATATTTTCGAGAAGGATTTGAATGGCAAGGGGAGACCCGTATGGCTAGATTGAAAATAATTAGATGACACCAGATCAAATTTTTCGAGTTTCGGAAAAATTTGTTTGCAAAAAAAAAATATATATATCAATTGGGAAAAATACACCAGGATGAAATATTACACATGTGTTGAAGTTCGACTCATCGGTCGCGCAACTTCAGGCGATGCTAAGAAGTTGTAGTTGGAGTTTTTCGGTGTTTCGACTTCTTGTAGTGTTTCCATCACAGGAATCTTGTCACCCATTGAGATCCCATACATATCAGAAATTCCTCCAGGAGTGGATAAGCCACTTCCAAATGATCCATAAGAGTGATCAAATCGATTACAAATATATTCAGTTGCTGAACCATTGAGGTACTTTGGGTAAAGACTTCCTGGACCAAAAGTGGATGGTGGACCAAGGAAGTCAAGATCTGGATTATTCTGAGGGATCGAAATATAATCCTTGGTCGATAAATGAACATTGTCAACTGGACTTGAACTGTACATCTCTGGAAAGTATTGACCATCTAGGGCTTCGCATTTCACAGTCACATCCGATTGATCATCTGTAAAAATAAAATAAAGATGTGTCCCTAAAAAATGTGATTCTTACCTATGAATTTTGTCTTTTTCGATGTACAACTATTCTTACAGATGAAGAAACAACAGCAAAGAAGAATCAAGAACAAACTTGCGCAGATGATGGCTAGCGCTACACTGTGATCGAATCTTACCATGAAATCTGTAAAAAAAAACCCCAAATAGTAAAATATATATTTTGATAATTTTATAACTTACCAAAGAGATCAACCAAACTTTTCTTTTTGAGATAAGTCCCTCTATTGTCAGCTCCTAGACCATTATTAGCTGAGCAATTATATACACCAAAATCTTCTTCTTTCAAATCCTTAATCTTTAAAATACTCTCCTTCCCATATGGTTTGGGATATTGATGCACTGTGATTCTTCCATTATTAAAATTAATATCCTTTCCATTCAAAGTCCATCTGACGTTGTTGGTTTTTGGCCTTCCACTGATTTCGCAAACAATCTCAATAGATTCGTCAATCGTGCTAACAATCTCGTCACGCATTGTAACTGTTGGTGGACCTGAAAGTTACAAAATCATGAGAAAATGAAGTAAAAATATCTTCTGGTACCTCTGATATGCAAATAATGCGATAATGTCTGCTTCCGGAAGCCTTCTACTGTAGCGGTACAGTTGTAGACTCCTTGCTGCCAGGTTCGGACATTTTCAAGTGTCAGGTTTTCGCCACGTCCAACGATGTCATCACTGTCTCCACGAGTCCAGAAAATTGTGGCTTTTGGGTTGGCGAGTGTCGCACAGTGGAAGAAGGCATTGTCGCCCTCGTTGACTTCTTTATCTTGAGCAGTTGACATGATTCGGGCACCGACTGAAATATTAGAATTAAAAGGGTACTTCAGTTAATTTGTATAGTGCTGTGTATCTTGAAAATACTGTTGAACATTTTCCAGATATCTAGTAAAAAAAATAGAGACTAAATTTCTAAATAACGAAAGGCTCCGACTGTGCTATCGGTAGAACGGCCAGTGGTTATCCTTGACGTTTCATTTTTCAAACTTGAAAATACACCTTTCTGGAAAGTTTTTATAAACATAGATTTTCGGACCAACATTATACTTTGAAAAAAAAGTTTTGTTTGCCAGTTTGGTTTGATTCTCATAGCAACCATCATATTTACTCTGAATTAGCCACTTACATGCAACATTGAGTTTAATATTTCCTCTAGTAGTGCCAATCTCATTCGTCGCCTCACAAAAATACTCTCGATTATGATCTTCCATCTGAAGTGTCTCAAATGTCAAAGTATCTCCAGTTTCTCTCAGCTTTTGCTCTCCTCGATACCATGCAATCTTCACACCTTCCAACGGTTTGGCATTAACGGAACATGCCAACAAAGCTGATCCATTCTCTCGTAGAGGTTGTTTAGAAACCACTGTCAAGTTAACTTGAGGCGCGTAACGAAGGGACAGCTTTATTGTGTCAATTTCCACTTTGTTGGGGAACGTCATATGCTGACTAATACACACTAGATATTTAGTATCATGTTCAGGTCGAGGAATGAATCTGGAAAGAAAAATATCTTATGAGGATTCCCCTTTTGAAAACTAACGTCAAATTGCTCATAATGCTATAAATATTGGTGTCTTCTCTACTTGAATGGCCTGTCACTTCGATTTGTGTCGTTTCGTTTACATGTGCAATTATTGTGTCTTGAGTAATCTCGGCGTTTTCTAAAAAAAAACCAACCCATAATTTTGAAAAACACCTATGAGTATTTCGCTTACTGTAGATACCTCCAAATTTGGATTTCGATTCACCAAGCCAAGCAATAATGTTTTTACCGGATTCATCGGAAGATATAGCCCAACCAATTGTTGGTGGAGGTTTTCCTTTTCGAGAAGTGCAAGACTGACTGATAACTTCGCCAGCAATCGCTTTGATAGTGTGATGAGTTTTCGTGATTTTCGGAGGAGTCGGGCGAACTGCAACGTATTGTTTTTGACACCCATCTTTTCAAAATTACGATTATAAGTATTATCCGAACAGCTGCCATTCACCCGCCGCTCACCCAACAAACACCAAATACCAAACGACAAGATAAATTGGTGTTGACGGGTTGAGCAGCACTCGAACAGGCGAGCGAGCGAGCAAGTAGGGGAAGCCGACAACTAATTGGTTTTAAACGCGCGAAATAGAGATATATCATCTTCATCCTCATCATAATTAATATTGTGAGGATTATTAGATTTTCGAGTACCCACCTAAAACGGTTAGCTTCGATTTTCCGGAAACCACTGCTTTTGCGTTGTCGGATTCAGAAATTTGACAGGCGAAATCATCATCATCACGAAGTGTAACATTCACAATCTGGAAGATGTGAATAATTAGAAAGTGCTGAGAATTGTATTAGTTGTATTACCTGTAAATTATACTCTCCATTAGCCGAACTTCCAACCATCCGGTATCTTTTGTTGCCTGGAAGTGGCTTGTCTCGTTCAGTACCAAGGCCAAAATCATCTTTCATCCATTGAACAGGTCCTTGCTGAAAAAATAAAAGAAGTATTTATAGGTCTGACTTCATAAATTAATCGAAAAGAAAGTCAGCTATAGAAAATCTAATAAAGAAATTCTATTATATTAACTTAGATGATAAGTTGTCTATCTTGCCACACTGAACTATAACTTCCAAAAAATGTACCCTCTCAAAATTGAAAAATTTAGTTGTAATCTGAAAACCTCATGTATCCCTTCCCCATCATTTTTTTTCATTCTCTCATATGAATGAATAGCTAACAAAAATTACAAATCTCTCGAAAATCTTGGCGAAAAAAATGTTATGTTCCCAATCCTCCTCCGCGGAACATCAAATAACATCATTTGAATAGTTGATGTAACCGAAATTCGAAACCCCTCCCCCCCAAAAAAACGCATAAAATCCCGGATCTCATTTAGAACGTCATTTAAACCACCTGGACCTCGGAATTTTTTTTCGACAAAAAATTTGTGCTTTTTTATTGGTTAGTTGACAAACCTGATTTTCTACACGACATGTGAGAATAACTGTGTCACCAATGGATGCTAAGGTATCTTTGGGTCCTTCGACGATTCGTTGTTGTTGGCACCATACCAGAGAAAATAGGAGTGGCAGAAAATGCCACCGCACCATCTTTGGGAATGCTGAAAAGAAATATGAAATAAATTGGAATATGGAGAGAAAAAATACAAAATAAAAAAAGAAATAAAACAAAAGGTAACATATTATTACAATCAAAAAAAATATTCCCAGAGAATGTAAATGATTTATATATAAAACAATCTTGTGTTTTGAAAAATGAGCGCGAAAATTTCCATAAATTTTTGGTTGGCGCCACCCGTCTCCTTTTTTTTGTTGTTCTTGTTGCATGTATAGTAGCAGGCAGTAGTACCACCTTCTTCTTCGAGAAAGGCAAAGCCTTATAGGGTCATACGGATTAAGTACTCATGTGAAAATCAAAAATGGGCGCGCAAAGAGCAGGAAGGACAAAAATTCAAGTGGAAAGCATCTTGTAAATCTGATTAAATTCGAATGCAAATATTTTGGACGGGGGCTTGAGGAACTCAATGTTTCGCTGGGGAAATTGAATTTTACAGAGGTTTTTTTTGAGGAAATGTTAAGGTGAAAGGAATAAAACAAGGTTGTGTGTTAGAACACGGTGTTCTAGTGAACAGCTGACTTTTTTTTTGAAACTTTCACATGTTCTTGAAAAAAAATATGTTACATGGGAAAAATGAGAAAAAATACGCCTACTGGCTGGCTATTTGAGAATATGATATCGGCTGCTAGCAAATTAGTAAATATAAAATCAGAAAGTCATCGTAGTAAGGAATTTTCAGCCATAAGTCCTAGAAAATTCTATGTTCACAGGAAAACTACACCAGTAAACGTAAAACAGCTAGTTCTAAAATACAGATAGGATATGTAGTAAGAAATTTTTTGAAAAATAGGTAGATAAAAAGTGTTCTTAGAATTGAAATCAATTTTCTGAATCACTTGGCTACGCTTTGGATATCTATAGGTACTCCTATTTTTTTTTGGGAAAAAGTTCCTTATCATGTTCTCGCTGACGATATCTAGTATTTGATTTGATTTTAGAGAAGAGTTATTGATGTATTTTGATATTAGCAACAAAGTCTACAGGTCAAAAAAGAACCTTTATGATCACTTTACCAACCTAAGCTACGACAAAGACAAAAAAATCTAAAAATCAAGAAATGTATGAAAATCACCGTCATTTGTAAAGTACCTAAGGTTCCCGCTACTTGAATATTAGGCAACATGTATGTATATAAACACCCACATCAAAAAAAAAGAAACATAAACGAAGAAAAAAGGAGAGAAGAAGATCCTTTTTCCAACATTTTTTGGGCAAGCTCATTTGTACGCAAAACTTGTCAAACAAGTTGCAATTGTTGCATTCGTCTTCGCATAAAAAAACTGGCATAAGATCTTTAAAAATGATAAGTTCATTCAAAGAGAATACATACGTCCGGATGTTGGATGAGGAATGAAAAGTTGACGAGAAGTACAAGTAAGCACTAAATATATGCTAATGAGGTGTAAAGTAGTACATATGTATGTGTTGTGTGTTGACAAATTGGTCATTTGGGAGGACTTCTCATATGGATTGAGAATTTTGCTCAAAACGAGAAAAAAAAACGAGAACTTTCAGTAGGAAGAATGCGAGAAAAAATATGTTCCTGTTATGTAATTGAGGTCGATAGTCACGCTTGAATGATCATTTGCTCACTACTACGGTAATTAGACAGATTTTGGAAGAAGAAGAAGAAGAAGGAGAAGGAGATGGAGCAATACATACATATGTGATGAATTGGGCGTGACATGAAAAAGAAGAAGAAGAAGGAGAAGAAGATCAAAATATTATAACGAAGCTTGACACAATTAGTTCATATTAATCATTGTGAGCTGCTGAAGGGAGATTAGAGAGGGAAAGAGATAATATGAGAACATTTTGAGAATCTTCTTTTGGATAGTGCTTCATGTTTTTCTCTGTTAACATGTATATATATATAGTCTAGTTTTCATTCAGTTCTTTGTGTTGGAAATTTGGTGGCAAACCTCTGACTTTAGTTTTTGAAATAATCTCAGTCAGGTAGTAAATATCTTCATGAAAACTAAGTAAGTCTGTGTTTGAGGTGTGCTTCAGAAAAAAGTTTAAAAAAACAATACGTTTTTCAATGTTCCAGTCTACTCCAGGAATTACAATCAGATTTCAAAAATCACCACAGTTCCATTTTGAAGGTTTGAAAAATCGTTGAAATCCGAAAAAAAACTATCTGGATGTCTACAATATGGTTTGCGAAAACAAAAAAGATAAATTTGAAAAGTGATCGGTAAAATACACTGTTTTGTTGGAATTTTACTAATTTAGTTTGTCTCATAGAACTCGATTCTGAAGTTACATTTAAAAAGGTTCAACTTCTAGAACTGACGGATAACCAACAAGTTGCAGGTTTTTTTCACAAACTTAGAAATTCAAAATTTAGAGTAATATGGTTTGAAAGATACGTTTTTTTTCTGAAAGAAATTATAATTCTCTTTTTCGGGTTCCTTTCAATAAAAGAACTAATCATAGAAGCACCCTCCAAAGTTCATTTTTGTTTTTTTTTTATCCTCTGCCTAACAAAGTTTTGATTTTGCACCTCAGGATATCAGAGATTTAAAGTCTTCGAAAATACTTATCTATTCGTAAAACCTTTTCCCATTCTCACAAACACTAGAGATGTACTAGTTACGCTCAGATATTTTTTTCTGAACCTACTACTAATAATATCACAAAAAACCTCCTAGTGCGTAAAAAACACCCAAATCTCAAGTGCTCTTCAATCCAACAAAATTAAAAAAATACGCACATCCATAAACTTTTTTTTCGCTTTCCTCCGCTTGAGAAACATCGTCACGATTTAATAATTGCAGGGTTCACCAATCGGGTGACTAATGATGGTGCAAATAATGAAGAAATAATTCACTTTGACATTTCTTCACGTGCTCGTTTGCTAACTAACTAACTGGCTAACTAACTAAGTTGCGCAAGAAGACGAATCATAATAATTCGCGAATGGGAGACAAATCTAAACGAGGTGCAAAAAAACTCGCATTTTTTGTCTTCTTTGGCTTTAATCGAATTTGTAGAGGAGTCACTTTTGTTTCTTGTGTGGCGGGGGAAAAAAAAGAAAGACTATAGATAAATTCGTGTATCATAATCTCATTTTCAATGAGCAACAAGAAAAAAACACGACGCCTTCGAGACACGAACAAAATATAAAATAACACTTTACGTTCTTTCTGGATGATGAGGATTGACATGAATAAATGAGAAATTGGTGGCCTTTTTTATTCACACCACATGAAAAAAAATAAAGCTAGCATTCTCTCAACAGAAAAAAATGTTTAGTTTTTTTGTGGGGTCATCCACAACAGAACAACAGCAAAAAATGTATGTAATACAATCCTTAACATTCATTGTCAATCAATGAGAAAGAGGTCAAACGAAGTAAGTAGGTAAAACTGCTCGATTACCACCAAGCAGGCGAGCCATCACCACAAAATCTTCATCTCAGGAAGCAAAAAGAAAAGAGCGAACAACTGTTCCCGAAACTTCTGCTGTTGCTGCTCTTTCCCCTCTTTGTGTTGTAATTATGAGATGTGTTGGGAGGAGTAGCACCACCAAAAACTTTTTTTCCTCGTTTTAAAACTCGATGACAAGTTAAGAATAGATTTCTTATCTAAATGGGTATTCAAAAAACAACGAAAATAATGGTGAAACTCGATGGGTGGTCCAGAAAGGATTACGGTAGATAATTTATTAGATAGGTTGGATGGGTGGCTGGTAAGAAGAGGAAAGAAAAAAAAGAGGTGTGAATTGACACATGTTGTTCCTGTGATTTGTAGAGTAGAGTAATTTGAAAAACAATTGGTAGGTAGAGAAGACAACTTTCTTATAAAGATTAGTAGATTTAAAAAACTGGGGTAGAAAAGTTAATTTTCATGAAATTAATAAGTTTTTTAGGATCTCATCAAAAAGAAATAAAAAATTAGGTTAGCAACATAAAAAGTGCACTCAAAAGTCAGAAATGTTGGTAAATTCGGACATGAGTCTCCTAGATTGAACCGAGTTCAGAAAATTGGACCTTTAATAATGAAAAAGGATCATATAAATACACCGAAAAACTTTCTGAACTTGTCCTATGGAAATCGGCAATTTCACAGGGTTGTTCTCATCATTTTTAGGTGAAAAAATGAACATAAAATGTTTCTACGATCACGGAGAATCTATGAAAATAGCAGAGGATTCGATTTTGCATCTTGGTCCGATTCAGTGAATTTTAAGAGTGTTGGTTCTTTTGAAAATTCTCCTAAAGTTATATCCATGCCTGAAACGAGTTCAAACATTGAAAAAAAAATGCTTTGAAACGTATTCTCTTGGAACTATGAATAGAACCCTCTATATTTTTCCATGTTCTCTGAAACTGGGTCTAAAATGGGGCTGTTAGTAGAAAAAAACCCAGATCTACTCATGATAAAGAGCTGTTTTTTGTGGCTATAATTCAGGAGAACCTAAATCAAAAAGATCCAATTATTAATTCGGACCTTTTGCATGTTTAGTACAGTAATAAGAAACTAAGATATTAGTCTATTCTCATTTGCCCAAGATAGTCCGAAATACACTCAAAACTAGTGAGTCATATTTTGAGAATACGTAGTAAGAACCTTCGAACTTCGGCAACAAAACAAAAAGTTTTGATAAAAGCGCAAAAGTGTATGCCTGGTGTGTATCTGGTGTTAGTCGAGAGAAATAAATGACATATGAATGTGTCCCGAAGGGATTGTTGCTCGATTTTTTTCCCCGCTCGTTTAGCAGTTTTTCAAAAAACCGCCAAGAAAAAAATCTCTTCGTGCCTGGAACTATTAGAACAAGAAAAAGAAGAATAATAATAACACTAATGAAAAGAATAGTAATGTAGTTGTCACCGAACTCCGACCCCAAAGAGGATGAATAATTCAGTTTTTTGTTTGTAACAAAAAAAACCTTTGAGAAAGGAGGAACAAAAATCGAGAACACTGCGGGGTAAGAAATAGAAGAGATTCACAAAAATAATAGTGCTTATTAGTTTTAGCTTTTTGTATTTGTGTTTGTATTTGGAAAAAAAATATATGAACGAAGGGAAAAGTGAACGAAAACACTTGACGGAAAACGAATGTTGAATTGATAATTTTAGAGAAGAGGCAGATTTGGTTGAATATTCTAGCAGGTGCCGAAAATTAGCAACAGAATACGAAAGGGATGGATGGAATTGGTTTCGACAATTTTGTGCACTTTTAATAGGGCTCATCAAGCAAGCGAGAATTGTAGATCTGTTGAAAGCGTAGAAAATTTTAAAAAGGGAATTCACAAGTTTCAGGAATAGGTATATTTAATTTTTTTTAAATTGTAAAGCAGGTTCTATTCGACAGAAATTGCTTGTGAAGAAGTCACTTTTTTCATGAATTTATTCAAACTTTAAAGGATCCTTTTTAGAATTTTTTTTGAATGAAAAAGGTTTGTGTAAAAAATAAAAGAAATTATCTTCAAAAAAGTGTATAAGATTAACCACGACTTGATGAAAGGGAAATTGAATCATATTCATGAACTGGAACGTCAGAAAATGTTTTGATATCTGAAAATTTACGAATCAGGTTCATTTTGTAACATTGAAATGTTGTGAAAATTTTTCTGAAATTCTGTTGCATCGGTAATTTTTATATTGTGATTTCACACAAAATCAGGGAAAAAATTTGAAGATAGACATAACTCGATAATGAACTTTTGAATTTAGAAATTTCAGTCTAAAATGCCCATTCTCAGAAGTTTTCAGCTATTCACAGACATCAAGACATTGAACTAGTTTTAAAAAAGCTGTTCAATTATTCTATTAAAACAAACTACCGTAGCCAGAAATTTCTTGAGACTCCCCAAGATCTCAGATTCTTTGAAACAAATTTCAATGACTGTATTTCTCATCATGATCCTCACAATGATTCTAACTAGAAAAAATCCAAAAGTGAATGTGCACCTGAGCTGAGAAACATAAAGTACCTCAATCTAAAAACAAAGCAATTCATTTGAGACAAAAAGGTGGAAGAAGGAATCCAAAAAGAACAACAACAAACATAAGAAGGAGAAGAAACTAAAGAATAATAATTTCGAAACTTGTCCAATTACCAACTCTTTTACTCCAGTAAAAATTTGAATAAAATAGTAGTAAAGTGTAGAATAAAGAAAAAAAGAAGAAAGAGGATAGGATAAAAAAAAAGAAGAAGAAGAAAAGTTGACGAAAAGCCGGCGATTGAGTTTTGTTTCGACAATGCACAACATCCCCGGGAGAGTATATAACAACGTTTTTTTTTGCTAGCACGACTATGCATATAAAATGGATTACCTATATAAGGATATTTTTATATACATATTTCGTTTTATCCTATTCCGTATAGCAAATAAATGGGATATATAGAAATAGCTTTATTAGATACCGAAAAATAAAAATGCATGTAGCATCTTGTAAATAAAAATTTCTCATTTATTTAGAAGGTCCGCAAAAACAATCATAAGGGATTGATATAACCACTAGTACTGATAAGCAAGTATATGAAACTATCTCACTCTGAGAAGGTATTTATTTCGAGACAATGTTTCAAAATAGTTTATTGTGGCTGGACTCTTTGAATTCTTACTTTTAGTTTTGAAAAAAAAATTGGATAAAGAATATCAAAATGTTTTGTCATTTTGGTTGTGAACATACACTAATAACAAAAACACCTTCAGGTGTTTTTGAAAGTACTGTAACTCTTGTCCCAGAGAAAATTCGAAAAATTTTGACAGTTTAATTTTAATTAAAACGTAATCTCTAGAATATTTTTGACAGTTCCGTAATCAACCTTATTTCTTGGAAATAAAGATTTTGTGCGTGTGAGCCTGAAATTCAAGTTTCTTCTCAGAAATCATGTCAACAGTTGATGCAAAATTGTGCAATTCAAAAATTGAATGTTCAGCTGAAATGAGTATTAGCGCAATTTTGAAAAATAGAAGAAGAATTTCTGGACATAGCTTGACAGTTTTTATACTATGTATAAAATATGAACTAATAACAAATACATTAATAAGTACTTCCCTAAATACAGATTCCGAAAAAAATATGAGATCATCATAATTTGAGAAGAATACCATTTGAAAAATGAAGGAAACTGCCAAAAATTACGATTTTTAGGACCTCAAAAAGAAATATACAAAATTATAAAAGTATGATAAATGAGATATATATAGATAAATAAAATAAAAGGGTGTGTGTGGGTAGGTTTCAAGAGTGTTTTCGGCAGTGAGGTACCTCATACTTATACAAACATTCATCCCTTCACAAAAAAACAAAGACACAGTAGGGTGCCGCCAAGGCTTTTCTCACAAGAAGTCAAATCTTCTTCTTCTTCTTCTTTTTTTATATTCTACTCCTAATTAGATGGGAAGGACAGTAGTATTGAGATCAAAATGTTTTTCGTTGAAAAGGCTCATTTTGTTGAATAGAATGAGACGAAGATGTTCTTAGATTTGTTGTTTGTTTGAATTTGATTGTGACATGTGGCTTTAATGGAATTTAATTTTTTTTCTTGGCAGAAAAAAAAACAAATAAAAAAAAAGAAAAAGCTGGCAAAAAATAGAATAACAACAAATACCCGCACTCGAAAATTGGTAATCTATCCATCCATATACCTTGAAGAGGGTGGAGAGGTCAAAAAGTTGGCTCCACCCTCAACATACATACTACTTATTCATCCATTACTCACCCTGTTTACCAATACACTACTAATTGTCGAACAATAGAATGCGTAAATGGATGGGATGGTATTATACGTACTGTTGAGAAGAAGGGTGTATTGTTTTTGGGTGGCCATCCAACTTGTTGTGTGTAGATAGAGAAAAAACAATAAGAATAGAAAAAAACGGGCAGTTAGTTGGTTTGTAACAATGATAGCCACTTAAGAGAGTATTATAATGTTTCTTATGTATATATGGATACATAAATACAAAAAAAAAAGAAGAAAAAAATATTTCTGCCCCCACGCAGGATCGAACTACGGACCTTTGGTTTACAAGACCAACGCTCTACCACTGAGCTATAAGGGCGACGAGGGGGACAGAGGCGAATGCTATAGGTATGTTCGTTATTCGAATGTGCATGTGTGTGTATGAATAAAAATATAGCAGTTTCAATACACACAATTATACATTTTGCAAGAAAAAACCTAGTTTAAAATTCAGAAACATTTCATTTCATTTCAAGAAGAAGTTCTTGTATGAGCGGAAATGGATATCGGTGAGAGAACGGCTAAATTACGATCAAGTTTCAATATTTATAAACACACGTTTGGATTACATATATATGTATGTATATGTACATAAATAGAAGGGGAATATTTGATCAACAACTTCCCTTGGTGGCCCTTGAAAAAAAGTACAAAATTAGCGGAAGGTGTTAGATTTCGGTTGGATGAATAAACTCGGCGGGTGGTATTTGAAATACCGAAACATCAAAAAATATGGAAAAATGCATGAAACAATACTAATTATTTCCGGTCAGCTATGTATATAATATGTTTTCAAAACAGTGAGATATAAAAAATATATATAATATAATATATGAATAGGGCATCTGGCAATATTACGTAAGTTGCTCTAGAGTATCTCACTCTTGTGCACCTGTGGTTTTGATAACATATACATATGATTTATTGTCTTGGGATCCTTTAGATAAGGCCAAGTTCTTTCTTCTTTTTTTTTATGGGAAAATGAAAAGAAAATCTCTCAATTCGGAATTTGATGAGACCAATTTGTCACAGACGATTAAAGAAGGAAGTGCATGTGTGCATCACAATAACAAATAAACCAACAATTGGTAAGTGAATTTGGTGACCGGATGGGAAGTAGAGGGTGTGCAATCTATTAAGAAGAAGGAGAAGAGAATGAGCAAGAGATACTCGAAATTTGTCGAACAGACGGCTGATTACGCAACTGTTTTTATGGCGGGGGGGATTAGGAAGGGGTTTCCGTGTGTTGACAGTTTTGCGAGAGATGATTTTTGAAGAAAGGGGGGGGGTGTCGGTGAGGGTTTTATGTTGATGATTGATTAGGGATATGAGCGATTGCTAATTTGTTTTGTTAGGTTGGCCGGCTTTGTTTTTTTCACTATCTTTTCAAGAAACTGGGGAGTAGGAATAGAAAGTTGAAGATGGATTGAAAATTCCAAAAGTTCCTAAAATTCCGACTTATTTCGGAACTGATTTCGATTGGAACTGAGTTCCAAACGGTGATTCCGGAAGTTTAAAGAATAGGATCCAAGTTTCAGAAACAATGGAACTTCTCGGAACAAAAAAACTTAAAAAAACGTAAGCCTTTTCTGAAATTGAAATTTTTGATAGAAAATACTACTTTTCAATTGAGTTTACAATTTTCAATCACTTACTTTACCATCTGCTCATTTTTCTATTTTTTCAGACCAAAACGAAACAGGAAAAATGATAAATGTCTTCAAAAGGTGTTGTTCCGAAATTTCCAAAAGTATTGAAAACAATTTGGAACTGAAAATCGGAACTATTTTCCGACTTTTTTCTCAGAACAGAATTGGAGGTTCTGAAAGTTCCGAGAGGCGTTGAAAACATCGAGAGCGAATTCATTTTCAAAATAAAACACAGTCCTATTTTTCCTGAGTTTAGTCCCAAATAACTCTCATTTTTTCCAAACGTTAAAAACTTTTCAGTGGATTTTTTTGCCAACTTAAATATTATGTACACAAACTTACAACACTATGAAGGCAACATGAATATTTTAAAACAACTTTCATTTTATTAAGTTAGATATAACCTTCTTCTTCTGAAATCAGATATCTGGTTCTAAACTGGAATTCAATTATTTTCAGCGATAGAAAATCTGTGTCGTTTGAGAAATCTAAATCTAATTTAACATGGTTGTGAATATGATCCTACGAATCTAGAAATCTTTTCCAAACAAAAAAATGGAATTTTTGTTTGAAAAGTTTGATCAAAGCGAAATGTTTTCAAAACTCATATTTATCCAGGCCTGAAACAACAACGACGAACAAAAAAACGAATAAATAAATAAGCACGATCCTGCTGAATTCTTCAAATAAAAAGCAGGTTTTGCATATAATTGTTTTTCCAATGCACCCTCCTAATTATCAAATGTCCAAAAGGACACCGACACTAGATTAATACCTCAGAACAGGTGTTTTTGTAATGAACATTTCATGGAACGCCTGAAAAATCATCGGAAATTTCATTCACCGATAATAAAAAATAGATAGCACAAGGAAAGAAGTCATGTGTAAAACTCATCAATTGAAGGAAGAAAAAAAAGAGAAATTCAACAGATTATGGCAATTGGAAAGGGGGAGAATAAATGAAATTGTAAAACTGAACAAGGCACAAGGAAAGGTTTTTTGGAGCAAATTTAATATGCAATGGGATTGTTGAACTGAAAGAGAAAAGGTATAAATGAATGTGAGTATAAAGGGAACTATAACAATTATGTAATATTTTCTGAATTATTAGACTATGTTTCGGAAAGCATATCTCCAACGAAACCGCTCAAGCTCTTGCTCATTTTGAGATTTTGCATATTTTGACCAGAATTAACGCGTTCATCAATCTCTCGGAATATCTGAAATATGTTTTTTTAATTACAGAATTAATGAATTGCGAAAAACATACCTGTGAGAAGCATTTCTTCGACTTTGCCGACTCGCCATTATATGGTCTCATGAGTGGCTCAATATTTCTGAAGAGTTCCGCGCCAGTCATTGTGTCAGCTGGAAGTTTTGTGAGGAATTCAACGCAGTCGTCAAAGTCCATCGAGAGAAGTTTGGTCTCATACATCCGTAAGATTCCAAGAGCGGTTTTGAATAAAAATTCTTCGCCGTCGCGGAAATAGACGTCCCAAACTCGACAGGTTATGTCCAGTGGCAGCGATTTGGCAAAGATTGCGAACGTCCTAAAAAAAGAAGGTCAGGATTTTCATTTTCACGTTAATAGGGAATGTTTTCGGGGAAATGTGACGGGAACAACGTCATTTCAAAGAACTAAAGATGCTAACAAAGAGTACGATCGGTTTTTTCATTATTTTTTTCTTAATGTTGTTTATTTTTTAGAACTAGTAAAATTATATAACAGGAATGAAAGTTGGCAGTTATGAAAACTAAATAATGAAAAAAAAATTCAAAGCGAAAACTGGTTTGTGTCCCAGTTTAAAATTTATCTAATTTCTTTGTCTCTTCTGAAGTAAATCATGATCCGGTATAGCTCAAAATTCAAAAAAAAAATACTAACCATTCTATCAAATACAAATCTGGTCGAACATCAAGTTTGTCCAAATGTTTATGTAGAGCAGGAAGTTCTTGTTCCAAATAGCGATCATATGCAATAAAATACTCTGTCATCTGTGGTTGTTTCAACCCGAAAAATGCTGATTGCAGATTTCTTTCAAGAAGATTAGCAAAAGCAATAAATGCTGGATATGGTTCAAGTTGAAGTAACAGAACCGACGCGATGAATGTCATCGATTGAACATATCCAATGTGAGGGCGGAAAAGTGAATAAGCTCCTAGAATATTTGTCTCATTTTTTCTAGGTTTTTGTTGTCACAAGAGCTCACCTAGTAACTTCAGAAGATGATCATAATATGGACCATCTTTCTGAAAGATTCCAAGAGTTGTGAATGTGCGAGTGGCGTCAAGGCTGATATCGTCCATCTTAGCTTGATCCTTCTCGGCCTGCTCGACCAATGTATCATATAGTTGTTGGGTGATCTCAATTTCGTTGCCTATAGTCAGCGACCAAACTTTTCCACGGACTTTGGCTGGTATTCCTTGCCACCATAATTCTCGACAACGTTTTGAATCGCGCCTGTAAAAAAAAAATATGAAAAATGAAAAACTAAAAATATTGGAGTGGATAAACAGCTTTTATTCCGATATTATATATTTTAAGGTTTTTAAAAATTAGTGTATCGGAAAATGTTTGGTATAATTTTAAGTTATGAGAGCTTGAAGTTAACAAGTAATGTCATTTTTTGAAGTTTATTTGTATGCTCTTTCGAAACAATTCAAGCGACGTTTCACAAGTCAGAATAACAAAAAATACTGTGATTTTGGAAAAGCAGTTAACACATTGCTTTAGAGTTGTGATAAGATGACTTCAACAATTTCTAATTCATCGAATCTTCAAATATAAGGACAAGTAACATTTTGTTCTAAAATATTTCAATAGCAAAACTGTATAATCACAGATATGTCTTTTAATTTTTGAAGCTAGTTATTTTCGTAAAATCATTCTAAGCTTTAATACATCTCCACTTTTATCAAATCGGATTTTGTTTTGGATATCAGTTTCATGTTAAACTTCAAGAATTTTTTAAAACAAAACAGTTTTGCTATTTTTTCCATACTTGTGACAAAAACTTTGATAGTTTTCGAACATTTTTGATCAAAATTTTTTTAATATTTGATAACCAAAACGTACATTTCATCCCATTTGGGAAGTATTTGCTCTGTCCAAACTCGACATGCTGCCGCTGCTTGTTCTTCCAGACGTTTTTGTTCTGCGTTTGCTTGTTGTCTCTCTTTTTCAGCACGTATCTCCTTTTTTCTCGCCTGTTCCAGTATATTCAAATACATCTGCTTGTGTTGCGCGGCTTCATCTGCACTTTTTGTTGGCAATCCACTGGGTCGTTCTTCGAGAATCAATCCGGTTACCACACTCTTCTGATTATTGTTGTTTTTGCTGCCAAACATTCGCCAACCATGCTTTTCCTCTTTTTCTTTTCGCGAGAATAAGTTCCTGGAAAAATAGATGACAGATGGTTGAATAGATAAGAGTACGACTTACTTGGGGAAATTGAAAAATCTTGATTTGGTTGTTGTTGATGATGATGGAGCAGCGGAAGTCGACGCTTCAGCTGCTGGTTCGTCGAAATCTGAGAGTTCACTACGGCGATCTAACGATGATTGCTTTGAATCGCATCCAACGCCTGAATCACTGCAATTCTGATCTTGCGAATTCGAAGAACTTGAAGAACAATCGGCTCGAGCGCTCATTGACGAACAATACGATTCATCAAAACACCTGAAACAAAATCAAGATAAATTGATGAAACAAGGCGGATAAGTAGTGGAAAAATGAAGAGAAGGAGAAAAAACCGACACACTAAACACTTTTCTTCTCTCCTTCTGGCTAATATAAAATACACACAACTGGTTTTTGTCTATTTGGCTACAAACTTTTTTTTTCGCCCACATGGATTTTTTAGATTTTCAAAAAAAGGAAAAACTTCTGTTTTTTTTTAATCAATATTGAAAAATGTGTTTTTTGCACAAAAAAAAGAAGTAAATATATGAGCCATGGCGGCTATATTTTTGTTAGTCATAAGAAAAATTTCTTATGACAGAAAAAATATTTCGAAAATGCCGAAAATGTTTTCAAGAAGCTAAAAATAACGTTTTCAAAAGAGAGTTTTTTGTTTTTCAAGAAATAAAAACAGTTTTAAATTTTAAAGATTTTTTTTGACAACGGAAAGATCGTTCTTGAAATTTGAGACATTCAGATAATGCGTGATGAAACTTAAAACTAATTACCTGAATCAGGAGAGGGGAAAAACCGAAAAAGTAACTCTTGAAATGAGTCCCGAAGTTCCTAATTTGTCCCGTAGATTGACATCATCAGGTTATATAGCTGGTTGAAATATTTTCAACGTTTTCTGTGACCAAGTTTAAAGTTTTAGGCTTAGTCAGGCATTTTCTACGTTCTTCTCTTCGATCAAAATAGAACCAAATGAATATTTGAAACTCTAAAAAAAGATAAGAAAATTTGATGTTACAATAAAATTGTTTCAGCTTTTCAGCAGTTTCAGCTAATTATAAACTTTTAATTTTGAAGTTTTGTGTTCAAAATTCTGACCCCGAAAATTTACAATTTGTAAACACATCAATAGAACCAACATTAATGCATATTGAAAAAATTTTCTTCTCCTATGTTTTACTAGGAAAATAATTTCGACACTTTGTTTCTGTCCATGTCATTAGGAATTCGTAATTTGTTTTCTATATACATACAAACAATTCGATAGTTCCAAAATTCATAGAAACTTAAAAACCTTCCAATGTTCCCTTTCCATTCCACTAAACATCCCAATCACTACACCCATAACAATAAATAATCTCAAAGCGTGATCTACTTGAAACAAAACGAGACGCGCGCATTATTACCCTCCGATTTCTATTCATCTCATTGTTGTGTTTATTATTACATATATTATTTGCATGAAAATGTAATGTTTGCAAAATGCAATAAGTAAACAGTGTCGAGAAAAAACAACATGATAAACTCACTGAGCAGCTGATGATGCAAGAGCCGGTGTTCCATTGGCCGTTGTTATGCGACGCGCAAAGTTTAGCTGGATCTGTGCTGATTCGTAGGAGCTGCGGCGGATGTGACCACGTGTGAATGTACTTCCGTCTGAAAATATTGGGTTCATACACATTTCAAAGTCCAGTTTTTTTTCACGGTCGAAAAAAGAGCCCTCTCATTTTCTTCCAACTAGAACTCATATTTCCAATCCCCCTTCCTTTTTTATTATTATTATTTTACAACATAGAAAAGTTCACATCTGGTGAGTAACCTGAAAACAAAGCTTTTAGAGGGAGAGGCCCAACTTATACAATGCCAATGTCTTCAAAACGTTTTATGAGTAAACATTCACTTTCTTTGTGAGGCCCTGAGAATGATTTACAATCATAATGTTCAAAAACAAAAGCGCGTTCGTTGTAAACATTTTCACACACATGTTTTATGATCATTTATGATCTAGATTCCATTAGTCTGCTACTGAACGCTATGCGTAAACAAAATTTATATGGCCAACTCCTTGTTTTTGATTAATGAGACATACATATGATGGAGAATGAGGATGATTTTTGTAGATTCGTGGAACGCGTGGATTCAGAAGCAATTTGAGAAAATGGCGGATGTTTGATAGACAAAAGATGCAAAATGTTCTGAATGGGGTTTTTCTTGAGAGAAAATGTGCTAACAAGCCTCGAGAGCATTTCAGAAATTTTTTCAGATAAAAATTTTCCATTCTGGGAATGCCAGAACAGGAGGATAAAAAGACCCATAATTATTTTCAATGAAAGCTCGCAAAAATGAGTCACTATGTCTCTCTCTGTCTCTCTCTGTCTCTCTCTCTGTCTCTCTGTCTCTCTCTGTCTCTCTCTCTGTCTCTCTCTCTGTCTCTCTCTCTGTCTCTCTCTCTGTCTCTCTCTCTGTCTCTCTCTCTGTCTCTCTCTCTGTCTCTCTCTCTCTGTCTCTCTCTCTCTGTCTCTCTCTCTCTGTCTCTCTCTGTCTCTCTCTCTGTCTCTCTCTGTCTCTCTCTGTCTCTCTCTGTCTCTCTCTGTCTCTCTCTGTCTCTCTCTCTTTCTAAAATAATCAACATTTTTGTCAATTCAGCGTAATCTATGTAGATACTAGATTAAAAACTACCCCTAAAACTAACCTGGTTTTGGTGATCCGGTAGCTTCGTTTCCTAAAGAAGGTGTTCGATCCAAGCTCTTTGTCTCCGTATTGTAGGTGAGCGGCAGATTCTCGACAACTGTGGCCAGAGAGCTGCTCTGCGAGCAATTTCTTCCCGCCAGTTTTGACTTCTGAAATGTAAATATATACATAAAAGCAAAAGAAAAAAAAGTATATTTTATTCATGATTATTAAGAAAATAGAGAAAAAAAGAAACGATTTTTAATGAGAAACAAAATAAAAGATCATAGTTCTGGAAGGCTTAGTAAGTGGCAAGAAAAAGAAGAGAAAAAGTTGAAACGGTATAAAAATAAATAAACAATTTATACATGTGATTGATTTTGAGGAGAAGTTTTTGGGAAGAATAAAAAGAGAGGAATGGAATGCGATGAGTCAGAGCAGACAGAAGATGTATCGCTGCTGATCATTTCATAGAAGAAAATGTTTATTTTTGTGTTTGAAGGGGGCGGGGTCAATTGCAAGATGGTTTATAATTGCGTTCCAGATGTGGAAGTTCATAACAACGAGGTCACAGGCTGCTGTGAATAAACAAATGAAAAAAGGAGGATAGAGCTCTTAACATATGTGTAAGAATAACAGAAAGGAGTTAGACGAGGATGGTGATCAACATGCCTTAATTAGAAGAGATGCGAATTTCTGATTCGTGCTCATATTACGTGCAAAATTTAGATGTCAAAACGAAAAAGAGAGAAAATATCAGATGTGTTTCCGAACTACGTAACAGTTTATTTGTGTGAAAATGCGTGAGAAATCAGACAAACAAGAATGAACGAAATGGAAGTGAGAAGAAGTGGATCAGCTTGAACCACTGGATCAGAGAACCAAAATAAAGAGATACAAGTTGTCTGCTTGTGAGTAGTAAATTTTTCACGACCCGGTTTACTACAAAGTTTATTTCAGTCCAAAGCATAAAATTACATAAAATTGTGTGAAATATTACTTACATATTATCAAAATTTGATTTTCAAAAAAAATGAAAACATTTCTGCATTCAAACGTACTAAATTTGAGCTAAAAATTTAAAATTTTAACTATAAGAAATATAGGAAAAAAAAGATTTTCAAATAAAAGGCAGTTTTTTTTTAATGATAATCATACTTGGGTTAATTATTCCCATGAATTATTGAACCTGAAAAAATTCCACAGTAACTAGAACATTGAAAACTGACATTTGAGTAGCTCGCTTCTCAATGTTCCCAATGGTCAGAGTATACTTTTTTTAGAACAGATATTCTCACAATTTTTATTACTTGAGAGAATTGAACCAGAGGTAAATATAACTAAATTTAAAACATTTCTCAATATTTTCTTTTTCAGTTTTCTACTTTAGTTCAGGAAAATATGAAAAAATAGAAAGGATGTATTACTCATAGGTCTGTGAGAAATTTCTACCTTTTCTTTTAATGATAGAATAAAAAAATGTTATTTGACAAGTACTAAATGTGTGAAAAAACCTCAACCCACGGAAATTGTTGTTTTTGTTTGAAACGTGCAAACATTAAATTTGTATTAACATATGTTTCAATATAGTTAAGTGCAAGTTTTGGGAAAAAAAGAAAATGAAAAACAAAATTATATTAATAAGTACTGAAAAACAATTTGTTTTGTTTGACAGTTTGTTTTGAAAGACGGTTGAAAATAAGACTTTTTTCTTCAAAATAACTTTGATGAGAAGTTTAGTGACTATGTGAACAAATCATGACAAACTCGAAAAACGCAAACTCAATCAAGCAGATGAGAGTTAACGAACCTCAAAAACTCAGAAAACAATTCAAGATCTTGAAAAATGATTGTTCTCAGAAAATAACATAATTTGAAGAGAAAAATACAGAGAATAAAAATTATTATCAGAGTTTATGGCGAAAAAAAACAGTAATCAGGGAAAAATAATATTTTTATCACTATATTAGGTGTTGTAAAAACGTCAAGTAACCTACACTGAATAAAAAAACGAATACCAATAAACGTTACAATTGTTAGAAGTTTTTATCACAGAAGTAAATAATTTTGGAGGGTTTAATTTTCTCCAAAAATTAATTGTTAGCTTGATCAAGAAGACGAAATTACGAATTCCTAATTTTCCACATGGGTGGCCCTCAAGAGGCGAGAAAAAAAGCGCCGATTTACGATTAACATATCATATAACAATAGAGAAGGGCAAAGAATGGAATGATAACCAATGATGTAAAAGGACACACACAAAAAAGTGACAAATTTGATAAGAATGGAAAATCTTGACAATAGTGAAGATAATTATTATTTTCATAAAACGTATCAAGAAAAAAATCTCCCTTTGACGCAACAGCAAACAATGGGATGCGCAGACAAAAACAAGCAGATGCCAAAAAAATCGATAATAAAAGTGACCAGTGTCGGACGAAGCAAAAACCCAGCGAGAAAAGAGAGGAGAAGAGAGACAGAGAAAGAGTTGGCAAAGGCTACTACTATTTAGCCGCTATTGCGGTTGAAACGGGAGGGAGAAACAAAACAAATGTTTTGAGGATGATGGAGAGGGTCCACGAAAAAGTGGAAGTTTAATTATGTTGAGTCATTGGGTTGTAAAAATTTATGAGGGGAATTTGGGTATTTTTTGATGGTTACGGTAACTCGTGTGAAAAAAATAGTGAGTAAGACCTATTGAACTTTTTTCTTCTTTTGGAGTTCGAATTGAGTTTGAAATGTTTCGTTTCTGATACATTTTAACTTATTCCCCAGGGTTCACAAGTTTGTTATTAAATAAAAATTCGAAAATAAAGTGAATACCATTTAAAAAATCTTAAGAAGAAACTTCTTGCAGAACGGAGAAATAACGTTATCCTAGATTTTAGAAAACTTTAATGTAAAAAATATATTCTAGATTTCAGAAGATTAATGTAAAAAATGGGAATAAGTAGAGAATAGTCGAAAAGAAGTGCTCTTTTTTCTTAGCTTCGAAAAATCTTCAGAATGAGATAACTTAACAAAAAGCTTAAATAAGTTTTAAAGCAACATCCTAAGTGAAACCTATTAAAAATATGAATATTTTTATTTTTACAATGCCGTTTTTTTCTTGGTTTCCAGATAAAACTTTGTCGTTTTAGTTTTGAAAAAGTTTGGGTTAAAAAAATGAACATTTTCATATATGGCCATGATGATATAAGTTGTTATTTTTTATTTAAAATTTGAACGAAACTCAGTATTTCGGGATGCTCATATTTTCAGTGATAGCTACAGTTTCAAATGAATTATTGTCAATTTTTTTGGTATCGATTTAAGCTTTGGGTGTAGTTTCAATAACCATACCTTGCTTGACTGCTAATTCTTAATAACCATTGTTCTAAATTAAAAGCATTTTTTTTTTCAAATTTTCCGCATCAAAATCAATAATCTAGAATGCTCAAGCAATAAACTTGTAGTTTCTAATTTCTATAGCAAAACAAAAAATAAAAATGATCATGGATGTTTTTTTTCCAATTAACGAAGCCTCAAAGGCTTCTCTAAACATAGTATAAAACTGCTGGAAATTGGAATGCTTACGAATAAAAAAATTCGAATAGTTGGGCATGGCCTGCATCACGTTGTAAATTTTGAGTGTAATACAGTAATCCATGTGAATGATATCATCGCTGTGTAAAAATAAAACGTTTGCACAAAAATAGAGCAGACACATAAAATGTAAAGCGGAAAAAAACGCTCAAATCGGTTTGTAAAGCAAAAACGTGGGGCAAATCGAAACGAAAACGAAACGAAACAAAACAAATTGATATTGGCCACATTCGAAATGAGGAACACATTTCTTTTTTCGATTTAAAAAAAGGTTGTTTTTTTTATAAAAATTTATTGCACTCATCGAATAAAATTTACAAAAAAAACTGTAAAATGAAACATATTACTACTTATTAAAATTATGATACAAATGTGATTAATAGTTGAGCTTTGGTAAAGAAAAAGATCAGAATAACACGTGAAGCTGATGCCCGTAACATTATTATATTTTAGAATATGTTGGGAGAGAAAATGAACCAGTCATCAGATAAAGCTTAGGTATGTTTAGAAATTTGACACGATTAATTTAAATGACATTTTGTTGTTGGCACATCTCAAGAAGTGCTTTGAGTGTGAGGAAGTTGGCTTGATTTTGATTGATGCCAGCTGGGAATTGTTGAACCGGGTATATTGGTTTTGGTGCAATTGGAAGTTTTGGTGTGAGAAGATCCAATTGAGAAGTGATATATCTGATGGTGATGATAAGTTGTTGTCAGTTTTGATGGGAAAATTAAAACTTACTTATTGAATGTGCCGTAAGCTGTGAGAAGTGCAGAGGTTCCAAAGTTGTGAGTGAGAATTTGAAAGTTCTCCATCGGATTTTGAACCGAGATTTCGGATGAGTCAGTGGTCATTGACACCATTAATTCGTTCATCACTTTTCTGAAAAAAAAAATTAATTACGCTTTACAATAATATTCATACAACTATGTAGATAAAAGAACCCCCCCCATAGTGATTAAAAGTGGTAAAATTTTGTTATCAACTTACAAAGCAATTTGAAGTTCTTCCTTGCGTTTTCTGACATTCTCCGCATCTTGTTTGACTTTTTGTTGAACAACAATTTTAGCCAATTCTGCCGCTGGGAACTCGCTATTACATAGAAAATCGAAATCCTTAGCCAATTGTTCGCATTCTCCTTCAATCATTGAAGTGAAAAGTGTTACTTGAGTAGATTTTCTTTTGCCGGCTGCAAGATGTGTTCCAAATGCTTCCAAGCATCGTCTCAATTCTTTTCCACCATTTTTCGATTTTGCTCTTCGGAGAATCGCGCCAAGAATTGAAGCATTCAAATTTTCCGGACTGCCAAGCCGTCTTGTAATCTAGAAATTGAAGGGTGAATTTTTTATATTAATTTTTTTCTTTGCAAACATTTGTACCAATTTCTGGCCTTTTGTTATAAGCTTGAATAGAAATTTCTTTTATTCTCTAACACTCTCTCTCTCTCTCTCTCTATGGTCAACTTAGCAGGTGGTTGAACAAGGTCACTGAATTGAAATTTGCAAATTTTAGAGCAAAACATCTGGATTAAAAAAAAAACACAAAAAAACATAGCTCACCTCTCCAACAGTCACTCTGTACTTGGTTGTTGAAGTTAAAAGCGACAATCTACCAGGAACCATCATGAATTGTGTGTCCGGTGTGACAATTTCTGGTGCCTTTGGCAAATCCGAACTCCGGAAAGATACTTCTGGTTCTTCCCATTCGTAACCGCATTCTGCCTTCATTTTTTTGAATTCTAATTCACCCTCTATGTTAGAGCCAACTCTTTTCCGAGCGCTGGCTGAGCCCGAACTTGCTGGACTTTGGAGAAGAGGAGAAGTGGAACTCATCGAATCAGTTGGGCTGAGACAAGATTCGGCAGTTTCAATTTTGATTGGACGATTTGGTTGAATATTGAGGGGGTTGTTTTCCATTGCTCTTTGTTGAAGAAGTGACGAGATTTGTTCGATTATTTGACCACTGATGAGTTTTGGGATGATTTCTGCTGTTGATAACGCGTCATCTTGCATCTTGTCTGAAATTTAAATTTGAGTTTACAAAATTCAAAAGGTTAGCAAAATAAAATGCGTGTTTCAATACAAAATAACATTTGAACACTACTAAAAATCTCGAAAACCCCCAAACAGTTCCAAAAAATATGCAATATAAAATAAGAAAAAGGACAACCTGCTAAAAAAAAACAACTGAATAGAAAAGAACGCAGGGCTATGTTTTTTTTGCGCGCGCACATATAACACACACTCTCACCATACACACCCACACCATCACTGTTTTTTTTGTGGCTTGGAGGGGGAAAGAACGCGGTTGAGGTCAGCTCAAGGGGGAGAAAGGGGGTGGGAGGGGGGCAAAAAAACATGGCATTGCTGTGAGGGGCCAAATCAATGATGATGGCGTAACCATATGTCAACGTCATAAGAAAAGAAAACGAATGAATATGCATATAGTGTGTTGACTGGGTCGCAATTCTCCTTTTTTTTCGCTGAATGACTGTATGTAATTAGGGTGAAATGAATCCGACGTTTGGCGAGGAATAATGGTCATGTTATGGGTTTGAATGAAAAGTGCGTTTTAATTTCGAAAATTCTGTTTTTTTTTTCTCTATTTGACATCTTCAGGATTTCCGAGATGAAATCACTAAATGAAATTTCTTGTGCACAATTGAGTTATATACTAGTGTTTTTTGGGAAACATAATCGTGAACCCATCACATTGACACATAAAAGTGCACCGAAAAAATGAAGTACCCTTCGCAGAGGAGGTATAAACAAGTCCGCATAGAAGAGGAATATAACGGCTAGGTGGAAGGTCACTTAATATTGGACCATGGCTTTACAGGTACGTGAAGGTGGATTTCTTTAATAACAACGAAAAACACATGTGTTTTCATAGCACCTAAAAATAACCACAGTTTCTTACATGCAGTTTTCTAGTTCAGAAATCTAAAAAAGTTAAGGGGTCCAAAATAAAACTGAAAATATGAAGTGGCCCTCTTTAAGTCTTGACGAAACAACTTCTACTCAAATCAATGAATCAGAAACACGAAAAAATACATATTTTAGCTAAGGAAAAATAAATTAGCAATATAACATGTCTAAGAGGAATTTAAAAAAAAATGACACGCACAATGCCAAAAAGTAAAAAATGATGGAGTACTAAAAAGAATTAGTGCGCTCTCCAAATGAAGTGCCATCATACTGGTTACCTGCACATCTTGTACCGTCCTTCGTTTTAGCACCAAAGTGTTATAAATGATGTATTTGTCTCCTTGGGCAGGGCAGGCTCATAATGCCTCTCTCAGATAGAAAGGATGCCGCTGTGGCGAATCAGATTAGGAATGGATCAATATTCCATCAGATGGTGTATTACGACTAATGGCTAATTCAGAGATTTGCTGTCCCGCAGAGACTAATCTAATATTGTAGCAAGAAGGCAAATTTTTTACGACAGGGTCAATCGATAAACGATGGTAAATGATTAGAAAACGCAAGACTTTTAGATTGACAGTACCTATTGATGCTACTTAATGAAGTTCTACCTAGGAGGTTCCCAATTGAACAATCAATCGATTCAGGATAAAAGATAAGAAAAAATGGTTAATACAAAAGATAACAAACCGTCTTCTAGAATTTACAAAAATTGCAGGAGTCGGAGTCGGAATTGGAAACAAAAAACATGAATCTCTGTGAGAAGATTGTGGTTTTCGAAAAATAAATCGTATTGATTAACCTTAACGATATCTTTTATATGAACTTCTCTGAAAGATTTTCAAAATCCCATATTCTCTTAAACTAATTAAAATAATCACGTACATACGTAAAGTAAGTAGTTGAACCCTCTTACTTCGCTCTAAAACAGTCTGGTATTTCGTGAATTTTTTTAAAATCATTTTTTTCGATAAAATACGGTGAAAAATCAAATTGCCGCATAGTGCCTCGCATTTGATAAATTTACTTCAAATTCTGTTTTCAAACGTATCGATGTAATGCTGATCGATTCTCAAACTTACGGAAATAAAAAAAATACAAAACGTGCAGTTTGCGACAACTTCAAATCTTGGTGTAATTTCAGAAAAAAATAATATTAAAATTCGTAAATGTTTTTTGATAAATGCTCGTTTGGAACAACTTGGCACTGAAGAACATTTTGCAAAGAACCTATGACAAATATAGAAATCCAAAACATTTTTCAGACAAAGAATTTTTAGATATCACCCTGTGAAACTGAAACATTTTGCAAACTAATTGAACCAAGGTATAACGATCTAACAAATGGTATACAAAACTTTGCTCACTCCTGTAGTTCTGCCCCCCCCTCCCCCTTCTCCATTTTCTGAATTCCCATAGGGTATAAAAATTAATTATTACCAAACCAACAGGTGAAGGGTCCTTTGTAGTTTTGTTAGGTTTATTGTACTATACAACTTAAAGAGTATTTAGAGTGTACATTAGTATCTTGCACAGAATTACCTCTCTTTTTATGTAGTTTTAGCACCACAGTATTATACAAAAAGGTCGCCTATTTTTTTTCTTTGGTTAATGGATATGACAGGCTAACAATGCATTAGGGAAAACGGGGTTGCCTTATAATACAACATTACCAAACGCTAATAATTCTCACAATTTTTTACATGATAATTTTAACTGTTAGAAAATAATTCTGAGCCCTTCTTTGAACTTCCAATCGTTAAGTTTGGAATAAAAAAAAAAAAAACATATATTTGGCTCAAACCATACGCCCCTCTTCCAAATTCTACAAAATTCCCATTTCTACTCTTAGATTGATGGAATCTCTGCCAAGAATGCATTTTATTGCATTGTAAATAATACTTATATTGCCCTCATTTATTGGACGCAATCCAGCAGGTGCACATTATTATCTCATTTTCTAGTGTATTCAATCCTCATGTCATCATTGCGCAAGTTTTTGAAATATGCTAGAACATAGTTTATCAGTAAATTAAAAAATGTGTTTCCATCTACTGCCGGAAATTTAAACAACTTCAAAGTTGAAGTGAAACCCAACTTCAGTTTCAGTCTTTTTTTTCACTTTTGTTGCATTTCTCTACTTTCAGGTGTGATATCATCAAAAGTTTTTAGGATTAGGTTCTCTTTAGGTAGAACCTTGATTTTAGTTCTCTGAAAATAAACTCCTACAGTCTAGTTAATGTAGCGAAATAACATCACCGTTAAAATATATACAAACAAAAACAAATTTAGTTAGCATTTTAGCAAATACCGTTTTTGTTTTGTAAACTTTATACATACACATTTGACAGAATTTAGATGTTTTTTATACTCACTTATTGAAAATCAAAGTACTAGGTCCGACCCGAAAAATATTTTTGTTCGGAAAACAAAACATTCTCACACCAATTTTCGAGCCTATTAAATTCAATTATATCGCCGAAGAGAGTAGAGTGGAGAAGTTGATATTCAACATTTTTTTTTCCGAGTTTCAAGTATTCTCGTGATCATATTTTACTTTCGATATTACTATTTCGAGCTGTTAGGTAAGAAGAATCTTTTTGAGTGTCATCAGGTCGTAAAGAGAAAGTGTTATGTATATTTCATTGTTCTCTGTTATGTTGCTATATACATATTACTAGTTTTTAATGCGTTTGTAAAATTTCTAATTTGTACATACATCAACTGATAAATTATCTTTAAAAAATCATGATCTGGTCTCGATTTGTGGTGGGTCTTATCAATTAAAGGTTATGTTAAGGCACTTGACAAGTTGCTCTTAAATGAAAGACATTTTTTTTAGGTAAGACTCGAGGGATTTTCACCCAAAAAGTCTAATAGTCGACAAAAAAAGTTCCCAAATTTATTTTTTCAAATGGAATTTTCTCGAAAACTAGACTTTTCGATAAAGCATCCCTCGAGGGTCTTACCTAAAAAATGTGCTCTTTCATTTAAGAGCAACTTAGTTTTTTTTACCCCCACCATTAAAAAAATATTTTCCAAGCTCCTAATCTCTGTTCATTCAATTATATAATTTTAAAATTAAAATACTTTTATACTGAACAAAATTGATCAACTTTTCTCAAACAAAACAGTTATTTAAAAAATTTGAACAATGTAAAGTTTTGTGTGAACCAACTTGATTGTATGCAAACAAAACGCAACATTTTTTTTTGAATCAAATTTTCGCAACATGGGCAGTTTTCTTTTTTACCAAGTTCACTTTTCTATAAATTTCAACTAGACTATAGTTATTTTTGTAAACCAGACTTTTGTAGTTTTTTTTTTGATAGTAGACTCCTGATTTCTTTCCTCTTTGTCACATGAAAAACTTCCAAATATCAATTTTTACAACCTGTCAATTAATATACTCTATTTTTTGTTCGACAAATTTCTTGTTTAATTCGGAAATGTTTTCAGTTGTCACATCATTTTCTATATCATGTGTTCGTTTTGGATTCCTCGAATTTCACTTTTTTCTTATCACTTCTTAGAAATTGACACTTTTTGTTGCTTTCGATATATCATATTTCTACACATTCATATTCTGATCGATTTCATGTATGTTGTTTTGTGGTTGGTATATATGGACATGTGAAAACAATTTACTGCGAACCAAAAAAAGCTGTGTAAAATCGATTTCACCACACACACACATATACACACACACACAAGAAAAAGCGAAGAGAAAAAAAAAAGAAGAGAACTAAACTAGTGTGATGAGGCAGTGCGCAACACGTGGAGTGAGCAGAGTTCTCTCTGTTTTCTGCGTCTTTTTGTGCTCCCCAGACAAGCATAAAGAAAAGGGGTCCTATATTTTTTTGCAACCCTTCGGTTTCTACTGCTTTTCCAGTGTGTCTATGTGTGACGAAATCCTACCCAACCCCCCTTCTTCTTCTTCTTCTCCGACTCAATTAGGATATGCCGATTTTTGATACTCTTATTTTCCATCTCTTTTTCTGTTTGTTTATTTTCCTTATCAATTTTGAATACAAAAAATTCAAAATGTTCATTTTTTCTACAGTCTTCCCCCATGTTTGATTATTATTATGTTCACTTCCTTTTCTCACGCTTACACCTTTTTTATTAGTTTTTTTGTGTGTTCGTATCATCATGTTTTGTAGTTCTATATACTGTAGACAGATTTTTACGATTATTTTTTTGTATCTTAAATCACTTACAAAAAAATATTGTTTTTCAATTTCAAAAACTGAATACAGTAGTTTCTTTTTCTGCAAAAATTATAGTATGAGACATCAGATTATCTCAAAGAGCTTCTAATAATAAAGTTCAAAATTAAATTTTTTCAAACTTTTCTGAAACTGTTTTGATGTGACAAATATTTATACATATTATTTAGTTTTTACTCATAACTTTTTTCAGTCCTGCTTTTTTCAAAAAGTTATGTAAACTATCTTATTAAACTAAGGTCCACTAAACTCAAAAATTCAGTATATATCTTTGAATTTCTGCTAAACTTCACAAGGCATGATGTCTGAACTCCAAGCTTCATAATTAGCACATTTTTCATGAAATCATGATTTCATTTTTTTTGGTTTCACATGTCGAACAAACATCAGAAACTTTTTTATTCATCAGAACTCATTAGTCTTTTTTGTTCTACACATGTGTTTTTCATCGGAACAACATTTTATGTTCAAGTTTTTGATTTTTCTTCAATTTCTCATTAATTATTCATTTCTAAACCTATAATCCCAGATTATTTTAACACATTTCCGAAAAGTTAAAATACAAAAATTTTTGCCAAAAATCTGTTTTTTTTTTTGAAATTCGTTTTTTCTCTCAAATGACCCTTTTTCTATGAAAACTAAGGGCAATTTATGAGGATCTCTCTAAGTCAAAAAATAATAATTAAAAAATTAATTTCAAAGCAGGTCTAATTTTCATCTCTTGGTAAATAGAAATTGGATATGGCTCAAAAAAAAATTTTTTCGTTCTTCGAACTATCCTTTTCATTTTAAACCAGAATTTCCCAGGAAGAATCACTTTTTTTTTCAAAAAAATACAAAAATTCTGTATCTTCCTTATATTATCTAATCTCCATTGTGTGTTTCACGGTTCAAAATATTACTTTGATTTTTGGCCAAAATTTATTTTTATTCAGATTTTTTGTTTTCCCAAAATACCGTAATTTTATCCTGGGTTGAAAATATTTGTGGCCCTAAAGTTTCTCTTATTGAAAATTCAGTGAAGTATGAAAGTTCAGTAATAATTTATAACTTGTATATGTTGCATATTTTCAAAAACATGTTTTTGTTTTTTTTATTGATGTTCTATTTTTGGATGTTCCAAATTAAGTGATCCGAAACGAAGAGATGGAGGTATGATTTCTTGTTTCTCTAACAAATTTCTCGTAAATCAAATTACTCATGTTACAATGATTTTTCGTATAGAAATATTTATATAGAGAAAGATGATGTATATGTTGCGTTTTCTCGAAACACACTTATTTTTGTTTATTTCAACCAATTATCTATAAACACAGCATATTTTTTTGTCATTTTTGGAGAGAAAGACGAGAGAATTTCTCATCTCTCAAGAAAAGCTCAAAAGAAAATCTGACACTTTTTCCATTTTTTTTTCTTTTTCAATGTGAAAAAAATGAAACTTTTATTTTCATTCTTCTGTTTTTTTCTATGTCATGTTGCGAAACAATTGATCTTTTTGTTTTCTCGTACTCGATGATCAAAAATCAGTTCATGACCCTTTAAAATCTTCTCAAATGTCGTTTTTTGTGTATGCATGTGTGTAGGAGTGTTTTAAACCTAATTTTTCGATTAACCCCAAGAGTCAGACAAGCAAAAATGCAATCGTGAGAATTTTTTTTTCATGACATTAAATATTAAAAGGGGCAAGCAGGGCATTAGGCGAAAACGAGGGGGAGAGTACGTTTTTTTCCGGCACCAAGCTTACATGAATCTGAGAAAAATGGGATATCGAGCATTTTCAATGATATAAAACTACAGTAACCCTCTTTCTCAAGCCAATTCAACATTTGATTTGTTTTATTCAGCACCTTTTTTTTTGATGGGTTACCATGGTTTTTTACGATTCGAGTATATTTTTTCTTTCTTTTCTCGAGATTGGTTTTTTTCTAGCTCCCTGTTGATTGTTCTGAAAAATGAATTTGCACTTCAATAGACCTGAAAAAAATCAGGAAATTGAGTAGGATAAGTGATCCTAGACATCTCTGACCATGTCCGTTCCTATTTGAAAAATATAAGGTTGTAAAAATGTTTTTTTTTTCAAATGAAAAAAAACATAGTGTTTTGTGGAAGTTGAAGTTTTGGGTTTTAGTTTCGAAATCTGCGAAGTTGATTGTCACACGACTAAAAATTCCGGATAATAGTCCAAAATGTGTTGACCAATCTCTTGTATCTCATAACTTCTTCAATTTTTTTTATTTGCCAAGAAGAGTTCCCAAGTATTTCAGTTTTCACACTCGACATTTTGAGATAATCTACTGGTACAGTAGAAAGTTTTCCATGCATATATTCAAAAAATAATTCAAATTTTGATAACAATTCTCAGTTAGAAATATTTATGTTGAAAAAATTTTGAAAACCAATCAAATTAATTCGTTTACTGTTGAGACATTCCGAAAATTTGTTTCATTTTTCAAAATATGTTTTTTGTTTCACGAATTTTGTTCTCAAAAATCTTTCTCAAATATGTTTGAACAAAAATACTAACAGGTATTTTTTATGAAACTATGACTCAGCCGTTTCCACGTTCATTTCCTTTTTTGATAAAAAAAAATAAAGTTGAACATCAAAGTGTTTTTGTGTAACATTTTCATGAAATTTTGTTGATATCCAGTTTTTGAGCCATGTTTTTGAAAAATCTTTCTGTGATTTGATTTTCTTATTTCTTCGCTGAGCCCACTTCTTGTGACCAAAATGTGAGAAATTTCTTTCTACGACTTATTAACTTACAAGGGAGGTTCGCGAGCTATTACTTTCAACTTTTTCTCAAAATTTGCATACTTATTAAGTTCGGCCTCCTGATCATCATGCAATATTTTTTATCCGCCGGAAAGTTTTGTGAAGAAAGTTATGAAAGATCAACGTTTTTTCATGACCATTTTCGAAGGAAAAAATGAGGCATTTACCTTTGAAAAATGTTCACGTGAGTACAAAATCATTTTTTTACTGTTCTGTTATTATTTTATAACAGATATAAACTGTAATGGGAAAATGTTAAAAAATTCATAACATTTTTCACAAAAATTTCCGGCGGATCAAAATTATACCATGATGATCAGGAGGTCAAACTCTATAAGTGTACAAATTTTTAGAAAAAGTTGAAAGTAACAGTTCGCGAATCTCCCTTGTTAATCAAAAAAATTGGTCAATAACTTAGTCGCAACATTGACAGGTTCGCTCCTAAAAAAGTGCCGTAAATAAACAAACCCCTAATACATTTTCTCTGTAAAACACTCCGAAATTCTCGACTTCAAAGTTTCAAAAAACTTCAGCGTCAATATTTTTTGTCCTGCTCTCTCACAAACCACATTAAAATTCTCTGATTCACTGAACATATGTTCATCGATTCAATTTTTTTGTTCACATTTCCCATTCCTCTTCAATTCCTTTTTCCACATGTGAACTTTCAAAAAAAAAACGCAAATTTTTTGACACCTGGTTACGAAACTCAACTGTGCTAACATGAAATGTAACCTTGGTTTTTTATTGTCCTCGATTGAAAAACGAATAAAATCAATAGGCGAAAAGGTAGAAAAAGAAGAAGAAGAAGAAGAAGAAAGTTATCCTCAATTTTTATTTATTCTATTTTTATGCGTTATTTATTTGTACAATGATAATAGTGGTAATCGGTCAAAATAGGATCGATAACAACAATAAATAATAACATTAATTATCATCTATTTTCTCCTCATCACACAAATCTCTATTCTTCTATGTATTTTGTTTATTCAATTACTGCAAATCTAGAACATCTTCATTTCAGATGCCTTGTTCTCGATAGTTCTGTACAATGACTACGCGTAATAACGATGAAGGCGGGTGTTCGGAAGACGCGGAAACGCGGTCTTGTCCCGGTGATTTGGGATCCAATCATAATCAAACAAAACCAAGGCTTAAACGGTGAGTCAGCAAACTATTTCGAGAACGGACATCCGGTTCAATTTTCCAAAAAAAAAAACAATTTTTTTGTTTTTGCCAAAAATTTTTCAAAAAAAAATGCAAGATCCATTCGAAATTTGTGAATTTATTTTGTCTGAATTTTTGGAACTTTTTTATTGAGTCTTATGATTTTGTCCTTTTGAAAAAGAATGGATTTAGGCACGCATAATAAGATCGTTTTTGAATCAAATTAATGAATTCGTTTTGATAAATTCCGACGCAAGAATAAAAATTTTAAAATTATCCCCCATCATGAAACAACTACCGGACAAAAGTTTATTTTTAGAAAGGTCCCATTCAGAGAATTGTTTCATATGTTGTGGGAACTCTTCTCGAAAATAGCGGATCTCATCTATAGAAGAACTATAAGTTATTTCATTGTGCAAAATAAAAATATAATTTGACTTTGTTTAGAGTCACAACTAAGGTCTTATTTATAATTTTGCTACTTGTTGTTTGTTTTGCCTTATCACTATTTTCCAAGTTTGGACTCCTGTGCTGGTTGGCGGTTGATCATGAATAACAAAGCCTTCTATGCAAATACATGGCTACTGATTAGGGTCCTTTGGTGATAAAAAAAAAGCGGCGTCTTAACATTTGAAGATGAGCCTCTTCAATTATATTCTTGTCAGTTCATTCTTAGTTACTACTCACAAGTGAGCGGTGAGAAAACTCATCGACCAAAAGGTACAGTTTCTAAAATAGCTTTTTCCCTCCAACATTGTTTGAGTTTATCGAAGATTTCGATTAAAAAATGCTTTCAACGTTTTTTTTTCAAATCAAAAAGCTTTTAGCGAAACATTTCTTGACAAAGATTCATGAAAATCCCATTTCTCGATAAATTTTTTCTGATTTTTTGATTTCTTCCGAAAACTAAAATATGTATGAGTTTTAGAGAGCAACTTTTTTTTTGAGAAGTTTCTTTTGTCTTTGAAGAATCAAAAATTCAGAATCACTCTTTCTTCTGCCATTTCTTAATTTCCGACAAGAGAAGAAGAAAAGTTGTCTGAAAACATCTCGCTTCTTTTTTGTTATATTTTCCTTTTGACCTCAACAACAATCGTGTTGACGTCAAAAAAACTGACTGCAAACATTCACTTCAGGGATTAGGAACACTTTTTTCTCTAAAAAAAATGCTAATAGGGACAAACATTTTCCGGAAAGTTAAGCTTTCAGAATCAACAAAAAACGACTTCTCACCATCAAGAATATTTTTTTTTCAGAAGTCATATGCGACAAGCATCACAAGGAGTACCACAACGACACGTCGAACGACCTCCACCACGACGAAAAGAAATTCGACTTCCAGTAAGTCTAATTTTATTAATGTACATTTCAAATAGACGCAAAAAATATTATGTTATGTCATCATTGCAACATTACGAATATTATTTTTGTTGGAAAAGAAAATAATAATCTAAACTTTTTTTTAAGGCGCAACACACTGAGTTGATTGAACGAGAAATGACGGTGTTAACAGAAGAATCGTTGTGTGGAATCGGTAAATGGCGACCAAAATGGTTGCAGTTTTTGGGTAATCGATTTTGGATGTTGGTCCTTCTTTGTGTTTATTGTAGTATGCAGGTAAGAATATTGAGATGAATTATTTAAAAAAAAAAAATTATATCTTTTTCAGGGTATGTTAGTGAATGGTCTTGTTCCGTCAGCAATTTCGTCGATTGAAAGACGATTCAAGTTCTCGACAATAAATATGGGTACAGTAGTACAGGTAAGTTTATCAGGTGTGCTAGTTTGGAACAGTTCACTGAACTTGATTTACTCCGATTTTTCAAGTGTTTAGTATTTTTTTGAAGTTTTTAAGTTGTCTCATGTCAGTTAAACTGAAACAGTGATTTTCATTACAACATTCCTCGATATTAAAGGGGGGGGGGGGTAGGGAGAAAAATAATTATACTTTTTAATTTTTCAAAAGAAAGAGCACTATCAGAATAGTAAGACCACAAAGGAAATTTTTACCGAAAAGCCAGGTCTTTGAGAAATTTCAGGTCAAAGTTGGAAATGACACGTATAACGTTCAAAAAATGAAATCGTATGTGACTATACGTGGAATTCTCAACTCTTTGACCTGAAATTATACCAGGCTTTTCAGTAAAAATTCCCTTGGGGGCTTTACTATTCCGAGAGTGCTCTTTTTTTTTTAATCCACTTATTTTTCCCCCTACCCCCCCCCCTTTAATAACAATGAAACTGGCTTGAACATTTCAACTGAAATCTGAAAATGAAACAATTTCAAATTTATTGACATCTGACTTCTTCTCGAGAGTTTTCCATGTGGCAAATAATCAAATTAGTTTATATTCTCCCTCTGTGAAAAATTAGGTTTCATCGGTCGAATTTTCACCGGTCAAACTCAAAACCTGAGAATTTTAAGATTGACAAGCGGAAATAATGTCAACTCAGCCACATAAAACTAGATATTTCACTCCTACCGATCTATCTCAGAACTATTATTTTTTCAGTTCTACGATTTTGGTTACGTTCTTCTATGCATTCCCGTCTCTTATTTTGGTGGCCGTCACAGTAAACCAACAGTTCTTGCCATCGGTCTGGCTTGCATGGCATTTGGCTCGTTTTTATTCTCAACTCCTCACATGCTTTCCGACAGCTACTCAACATCTCAATCAAACATCTCAAGTGGAACATGTCTGATTGGACCTCGTGAGTTATTCAAGTTTACAAGGGTTACTCAAAAAATAATAAATAAATTACAGTTTTTGATGAAAACGCAACAGCTGCCGAACAAAAAAGTGTTTTCCAGTGCAAGGTTGATGAAGAAAAGAAAAAAGTGAGCATAAACATTTTTTTTTTCCAATCGTAAACAATTTAAATCCTTTAGGATGACTCAAATGCATTGTATTTCAACATATTCTGCTTGGCTCATTTTCTACATGGAATTGGTGCAACCCCACTCTTCACCATTGGTGTATCCTACATCGATGAGAATGTGGGAAGTGCGCTCTCTTCCCTGTTTGTCGGAATCTTCTACTCATTTGCCGTTTTCGGACCAGCCGCTGGCTTCTTAGCTGCTGGAGCTCTTCTCAAATATCATACGGATTTCTGGCACCTTCCACCTGAACAAATCTTGAGAGTAAGCTCAGGAGAGTCGGATCCAACATGGGTGGGAGCATGGTGGCTCAGTTTCATCATAGCATCACTCTTTGGATTTTTGGCCGTGGTACCACTCATTTGTCTACCAAAGGTCCTACCAGTGTCATTGAAATGGCATCGAGCAAGGTTACAAGATGCTGCGTTATCAAATCGCCGAAGAACACCAGAATGTTGTGGAATGGCAGGAACTAACAAAACAGCCGCATTGAACATTGATGCACCAATATCAGGTGAGTTTTCGATAAACTTTGGAGCTATCATTGCGAATGATTTATTTTTCAGAACAAGCAACCTTGCTGTACTCCTCAATTCCGGCAAGAGGACGAGGTCCATTGTTGTACAAAATCTGGCTTGATATTCGACACATTCCAATTGCCATCTACCGAATTCTCACCAATGGTCCATTCATGATCATCACAATCGCTATGGCTGTTGATAGTTTAGTTGTCACTGGTGCATCCTCGTTCATGTCAAAATATTTGGAACGTCAATTCTCTGTTGCTCCAAGTAAAGCGAATGTGCTCATTGGATGTATCATGGTTCCAATGGCTGGATTTGGTTGTATGGTCACTGGATATATTGTCAATTACTTCCGGTTCAATTCGGTGAAAATGCTCAAATTCGCCATTGGTCTTCTACTTCTCTCACTCTCCTTCACCCCAATGTATCTGATATATTGCCCACACGATCCATTGATTGGAGTTGATACACCATATCCAGATTTGGCTGGGAAAACAGTGGAATATAATACAACGGAGACTATCTCTGAATTGGTGAACACTTGCAATAACCATTGTCAATGCGATACGTCGGAATATCGACCGGTATGTGCGATACTTGATGATGGTAGACAATTCACGTATTATTCACCATGCTTTGCCGGTTGCGCCGAATCATACACACCACAACAAAAAACCTATTCTCAATGCGAATGTGTTCCATCAAACACGATTGAGAAACCGCGCCAAGTAAAGAAGGGTGTTTGCGAAACACGATGTCACGGACTTGTTGGATTTTTGACACTGTTTGCACCATTGTCGTTTTGCACTTTTGCCGTTGCTGTACCGGTTATTTCTGTCATTCTCAGGTAAAAAAATTTTGAAGGTTCCAGTCACGTCTGAATCCGAAGTCGTGTTTTGATATTTTCTGTTGTGCACAAGCCTGACTAAAAATTCATGAATTATTTGATTAATTTTTCAGAACGGTGGACTACAATGAAAGATCCTTTGCATTGGGTATTCAATGGATCATGATTCGAGCAATTGGAACTATCCCAGCTCCTGTGATATTTGGACGACTGTTTGACACTTCCTGTATCAAATATCAACTAGATTCCTGCGGAAAACCTACGGTAAGAAAACTATCAATCTCTGAGACCTCTCAAAAAAGTAATTTATTTTCAGAATAATTGTCTGCTTTATAACAATCAAATGTTGGCAAATCTGTTTATGACCTTCTCCATCATCGGTCAAGCTATTTCAATGGCAATTCTCACATGTGTCCTGATGTTCTACGGTCCGATTCTCCATGATGATCCCGTTGAAGAAGTCCCTGTTGTTGTTGATCCACATGCTGAAACTGGTGCTGGTCCGGTCCCACTCAAAGAACTCGAACCGGATGATAAAACTGTTGCTTCTGTGAATTAATTATTGTGATTTAATTTTTTTAAACAAAAAGTTATTATTAATAATGATGCTAGTCATTTTTATAGACTTCTATTTTTCATAGTATTTATTGATGTTTTTTCTGTTAGCTTCTCCACATATTTTTTAGACGCCAAAGTACTGATTGCGTGGTTATTGTGATCTTCATTCTCTTTACATACATTTTTTTTTCTTGTTATGTACCCTTTACACAAAACATCGAACACTTTTTTTTTAAATTGGAAAAACCGGTGACTGAAACGGTGAATAATTAACCCGATGTTCAAAGCATATTCATTGTCAGCTTTTCTATTCCTTCGCTGTCATTTGTCTTACGTATTTGCCTTCGTTCTATTTTTCATGTTTTAATATAATTCTAAGGTCTTTTTCATGGATATTCGAAGATTCATATCGAAACTGCTCTTCTCCATTTCTAAAAATTGTTCTTCTATTTATGATTACATAAAAATTTCTGGTCTAAAAATTATTGAATTGAATGCACACAAACAAAATTTCCTATTTACAGAAAGGTTTCAGAAAAATTTGAAAGCTAAAGGAAAGTGTCAAAGTTCTCAAAAATCAAGAAGAGGGATGATTGTGAAAATGTATGAGTTAATGATCAGAAAAAATTATATGGAAAATATCCATTTGAAACATCCCAAAGCCAAATATCTGCTAAATGCTTGATTCCAATGACAAACCTTAGCGAAGCAAAACAAATATGTCTGAATTAAAATACTATCAGAATATCAAAAATATTATTGTTCCTCTGAAAAATACCACAGAGTGCCTCATAAATATTGACACATATTTCTTCGAAATTAAAAATACTTGGATAATATGATATTTTTTTCATACAAAACTAAAATCATTTATAACATTAATCACGGATACCTTAGCATAACAAGCAAGACTGAAAAAATGAAGCTCGAAAACAAATTTCACTGGGGTTTTTACACTCTGAAAATAGATAGTATAAAACTCCGTGACTAAATTTAGGGGTCTTACAATTAGTCGTTCGGAATAAATTACCTATGACGATTTGAGCATAATTTTCAAATCATATTTTTAAAATTGGGTTAAAAAGATTGAACAACAAATTCCAATAAAAATAAAAGAATTTATTCGATTATCATTTGTCAAAAGCTACACATTCCATTTCACAATCAGTATTTTTTGTTAAGAATTATTATTAGTAAAATTATTGCAAGTCAACGTCGGTCAAGTATTGTTGGAAAATAACATCACAAGCCGAGTTGAACACATAGTCAATGTTCTTGGTGTCGGTTGCTTGGGTGTAGTGGGAGAAGATTTTTTGGCCACTTCCAGTGCCCTGAAATCAAGCACGTCATTTACTTGAATCGAGAACAACTTCACCTTTCTGAAAATACTGTCAATGTAGGAAGTGACAGTGTTGATTTGATTATCCGGAATCATGTATTTGGAATATTCGGGAAAGTAATCGATAAATTTCAAAGTTTTCAACTTGTTCTCCAAAACATCTTTCTTGTTCAAAAAAAGCATGAAACAACTGCGATGAAGGAAATTGTTTTTGAGAACTGATTTGAATAGTTCAACCGAATCCTGAAGACGGTTCAACAATTTCGAAGCATCGCTACTCGCAGAGCGGATAAGAACCCGATTCTCAATGCGATTAGGTGAAGTCTCCCATGAAACCAGAACCACAGGTGTTGCATCATTTTTCTCATCTTCCTGAATTTCCTGTTTTGCTGAATCATCCAAAACGAATTGATCGAAGCAAGAAAGCGACGTGACAAACATGACTGCTGTCACACCCTCGAAAAAATGTATCCATTTACGTCTCTCCGTTTTTTGGCCACCCACATCGATAAGTCTGCAAAGTACATGTGCACTTTATTACGATTTTCATTACGTCACACTACCTAATGACATGTTTACGAAAATCGAAAGAGATTTCATGGACTCCAAGAGTAGTGGCTCTCATATGAATCATATCTTGGATTGTTGGAACATAGTTGCTCACCAAAATACGGTGAAGTTCCGGGAAAAAGCTGAAATTCAACAAAATTCGGTGTTTTTTTTTTCTGAAATAAGGTTTTTGGCCTACTAGAAAATGTTATCCGGAACCATTGGATGACACTTATGAGTTCGGAAAAAGTCCTGGATACAATCGAAGAACTTGAAATCGTTGAGATATGTCAATTCATCCGGTTCATTCATCATTTCGACACTGGAAGTTTCGTATGCGAAAACATTGAGAACTGTTTTCTCAGTTTCGCTGATTGTTGAACCATTTTTAAGGATGAGCATGCTGATTTGTTTGAACGCTTCGATAATGTTCAGACGAATTTGGAAAATTGCGTTGATTATTTCAGTGTCGTTGAAGCCACCATCGTGGATTTGTCTAAAAAGGGGATTTTTTTTTTTTGAAAATCAATATGGATGTTTAGATTTTGTCAACGAGGCAGTTGATAAAAAATCGGGTAAAGGGATTCGGAAGTTGCTCTCAAATGAAACAGCACAGTTTTTTAGGTAAGACCCTCGAGAGATTTTTCACAGGAAAATCTAGTATTCGAGAAAAAGTAGATCGAAGTTCAAAATTCGGAAACTTTCAACGTATACGTTAAAAGTTTCCAAATTTTTTTCCCAATAAAATTTTCTCGAATACCAGGCTTTTCGGTGAAAAATCTCTCGATAGTCTTACCTAAAAAATGTGCTCTTTCATTCGAGAGCAACTTGTTGAGCCCCTTTACTACACCTTTGAAAACAAACGAGTGTCTCTGATAGAATAAAACTTCAAGCTTTTTGGTAGAAAACTTCTAAGAGTTTTGATTATCACGGATTATTCTACTATCTCACCTAATATCAATTAGTCCATTAGCCTTAACCCCTATCTTTTTGGTATTGGAAGATAGTTGAAAAACATAGGTATTTGGCCCGTAGAAGTCCATTCTACTATCAAAATAAGTTCATAATTTAATTTATATCAAAATAATACCATTTTCTCAAATGTGGAGTACAGATAGTTGGCAACTTGCTATTGAATGAAAAATACAATTTTTCACGAATAACACTCTGATGTATGGATTTTTTATGAAAAGAATAGTTTTCGAGAAAATTCCATTTGAAAACAGAAATTTGGAAACTTTCTACGTTGAGAGTTTCCTAATTTGAACTTTTTTCTTTGATACTAGACTTTTCTGTGAAAAGTACCTAAAGTGGTTTGCCTAAATATTTGTTATTCCATTTAACTTTTTTTATCCCTCCTTTAAAGGTGGGGTAAAGGGACTCGGCAAGTTACTTTTAAATGAAAGAGCCCCTTTTTTTTAGGTTGAATCCTCGAAGGATTTTTTACGGAAAAAATCTGGTTTTCAAGAAAACTTCATTTGAAAAAAGAAATTTGGAAACTTTCCATGTATACGTTGAAAGTTTCCAAATTTTTGACTTTGAACTTTTTTTTCTCGAATACTAGACTTTTCGGTGGAATATCCCTCAATGGTCTTACCTAAAAAAATGTGCTCTTATATTTAAGAGCAACTTGCCGAGTCCCTTTACCCCTCCTTTAATATACCGCATTTTTTTTTGATTGAATTTTGGCTATATGTGCTGAGTTTTCAAAAGAAAGAAGTAGGCTCTTGGTATTGTGAACAAGGCCGGCCTAATCTCTATTCTGTTTTTACCGAAAATCCAATAGACTTTGAGCCTAATCCCATGTCAATAATCCGTAATAATAAATAGAGCAGATGTCTTCTTCTTCTTCTTCTTTTTCTCGACAGATGGCCACCCAGTTCTTCTTCGTTTTTCTTTTGTCACCAACTCACCTCATCTGTTTTACAATAGTACTTTTGCCAGCATCCGAAATACCCAGCAACAGAAACTTGATCTTCTTCTGTTGTTCCTTCTCATCTCTCAATAGTTCATTGTTGATTTTCTGATTCTGACGAATCGCCTCATCAGAAGGCTTACAATTCGCACTACCCATAGTGCAACGAATAAATAAGAATGAGTAGTTGCTCAGCCTGATTCTGCTACAAATTTGTTCTTACTACAATATAATACCGTAGGATCTCCTAGGCGGGCTCGTTAGTCGGATTAGAAAATGTTGTATTTTCGTTACTTGTCTAAAGTATACATTTGTACGATTTTGGTTTTTTCTAGAAATGTTTGTTCGAAAGTTCAAACATCTGAAAAACCATGTATAAAATATGGAAACAAGTAACTGTATAATTCCTTGGGAAAAAAAAACTTTTAATCGGTTTATCCATACGTTTAAAAGCGTTCCGGACACATAAACACAACAGAAAACGATCATATTCAAATTTCATGACTTTTCTTTCAAATTTTAAAACTTTTGGGAATGTTTTTGGTAACTTTTATAAATATACGAACATTTGAGTATTTTTTCACAAAAGGTCAATTAAAAATAAAGATTGTATGTAGCATTTTTTAGTTCGAAATTTGGAAAGTTGTTTAGATAACATTATTTTAGAGATATTTCGAAATATGTGAGATGTCCTATTTTTTGGTGTGATTTTTGAAAAATATTCTATAATTTTATTGATAAGTTTTCATTTCATCATAATTGTTGAAGAAATTTGATATCTATCGAAGAACTTTAATACAGGCACTCAAACTAGTGAAAAATGGTTCATAATGAAGCTCCAGTGTGGCTGTGATAACGAAAAAATATTCTTCGAAATGTTACAAGAGGTTTCATGATTTCAGACCGTTTTCAACGTTTTCAGCTTGAAACTATTAATCCATTTTTTTTTCACAAAAGCTCCGGTGAATCGCAGTCTTACTTTTCCATAACTTACATTTTACTCCCATTCTTTCACCAGAAAATATCATGACACTTACATATTTTGTTTATTGTATGTAGATATTCAGTGAATTGTGAAGTCGAACCTTTTGAGTTTTGAGAAAGAGTCAACCCATTTGATACGTTGATTTAGACTAAACAAGGTACTTATACCTTATTATTAGTTACCTTGATTTCACCTATGTCGGATAATTTAAGAGGGCGGGGGGTATGATGAAAAAAAAAGTTGTTCTTAAAATGATCAGTACCCGGTATAGTTACATCCTCAAGGGAATTTTTACCAAAAAGCCTGGTTTTCGAGGAAACATTTTCTGGACCACGTAGCTATACGTGCAAAAAAAAATGAATCGTATGTTGAATTGTATGCAACCACGTACGTGCCACGGCAAACTTTGACCTAAATTTTCTCAAATACCAAGCTTTTCTGTAAAAATTCTCTTGGGGGTTAGACTATTCCGAACGTATTTGAACTTTTAAGATTCACTTAATTTTTCCTCATACCGCCCCCCCCCCTCTTTAAGAACAAATTGTGGAATGTCTTGATTCCAAGTTTGTCTGACTCATAATGTGATTTCTTTTTCCTTTTATCCTTTTTTACACAGTTCAAATTTTAATTCTGAAGAAAGAAAAACACTTATAAGTTTAATTCAAAGTAGAAATCAACTCGGTCAATAACTTGTTTTATTTATCCAGACATTTCGATTACAACACTACAAAAACCATTTTTTTTGTCATTTTTCTCATCCCCCACGTCACTCATGTTTGTGTTTTCACTATTGATGATGAAATACCCAAATTGTATGTACTATTACGGACAATAATAGGTATGGAAACATCAAGAATCAAAAACCATGAGATTATGAAAATTTCCAAACACACAATGCTGATTTCTTCTATTGTTATATTGTGTTGTTATACGTGACAAAATCAGTTCTTTTGATGATGAGAAAAAGCACAAAGAAGAGAAAAAGTTCAAGAGGCTAAGTTCCCACTCATTTTTCGATTGTAAACGAGTGAAAGAAAAGCGGTGTCTCTTATTTTTTTTTCTTGCCTGGTTACTTTTAATCTTATCAGATGGATTTTGAGAACAACTTTGGTTTATCACATTTTTTCTTGAGGATTTCCAGCTGTGCAATGATGTATGTATATCTGTATAGATATAAAATTTCTATTTTTAGTATTCCCGGGCTACAAAAAGGATTTTTCTAGTTTTTTTTCTTGTCTGAACGAAAGTGTAAAAAATGGTTGAATAAACCTGAACTATTCAAGAAATGTCTTCAGCTGATGCCATAAATTACACAAAAAACTAAAATTTCTATTGATAAACATATAAACAGTTTCCAGCTAATGTTATTTTTTGTGAATAGTTTTACTAAGAAAGTTTGGAATAAGTTTAAATTCTTTTTTTTGTTAAGTTCATTGATGGTTTCCCGAAATCGTTTTAAACAGAACAAAAAGATTTTAATCTATTCTCAGTTAGTTGATTGTTTTCACCAACTTTTATAATTAAGTTGCAGATAATAATCAGAAAAATTCCATTTCCTGAGATAATTTTTATTTCCCATTTCTTCGTGTCCAATACAACTTCTCATCAAATTCCTTTCCTTTCTTTCGTCAAAACTAAACCTTGAATAGCGAGCAAGAAAAAGAAGCGGAAAAAAGATTCCAATATATCCAGTATGTCAGAGACACTTCTCTCTATCTCATTTTTCTCCCTCTTTTTCTTCTCTCGAACTCTGACATTCATGCATCGCAATAGTGTAAAAAATGTTTTTTGTTTTGGTTTTTCCGTAGCTGCTCTTTTTCACGCGTTATCAGTTTAATGTTTGTTGTTATTTCAGGAGACCATAAACATATACTAAACTATAAAAATGGTGAGTTTATGATAGAAATTCAAGAGAAAATGGTTTGTTGTAGGCGCCCATCGATTTGACACCATTGAAGACTGCTAATGCACCAATCTTCTTCATCGTTGGTGAGTTTGAAATTATTTCCTTCATGTTCTAGGGGTCATGAGAAGTATTAGAACACTTGTGAATATCACCAGAAAAAAAACCAAGTTACAGATTATCTGATTTTCTTATAACTCTAATGTAAATACAATTCAAAAATCTGGGATTATTCGTAAACAACGTACGTAATTCATAAAATTGTTCCAATCCCCAAAACGATTCAATTTTCTGAATTGAACAAATTTTGGGATATATTTTTCATGAGCCAATGTTTCGTAGGTTTCTTGGTATATCCTGCATCTTCAGTTTTTCGATGGAGAAATGTTCTGAATCTGATTGAGGTGTGTTCAACTTTGGTTTTCCTGAATTTCATCAGGAAAACCTAAGTTGAACATCAATTCCAGGTTTTTAATGAGGAACGGTTTTTTTCTCTGGAAGTTGAGTTTCTACTTCGAATTTCTCTATAACTCTAAATGGGTGTGTAACATTTTGGCAAAAATCTATACAAATATTTGTTTTTTTTTATTCCAGGAGGACCAGGATCCGGAAAAGGAACTCAATGCGACAAAATCGTCGCCAAATACGGTTTCACTCATCTTTCATCCGGTGACTTGCTCAGAGCCGAAGTTTCCTCCGGTTCTGCTCGCGGAAAGGAACTCACTGCTATCATGGAGTCCGGAGCTCTTGTCCCATTGGTTTGTTTATTTTGTTCCCCAAAAAAAAACTCCTATCATATTTTATAGGAGGTTGTTCTCACTTTGGTGAAAGAAGCTATGTTGGCCGCTGTTGCCAAAGGATCCAAGGGATTCTTGATTGACGGATATCCAAGAGAAGTCAGCCAAGGGGTTCAATTTGAGAATGAGGTATGATAAAAAAAAACATATTTTGTTGAGAATGTGTTGACACGTTTTTTAGATTCAACCAGCTAAACTTGTTCTATTCTTCGATGTCGCCGAAGACACCTTGGTGAAACGTCTTCTCCACAGAGCTCAAACCAGTGGCCGTGCTGATGATAACATTGAAACCATCAAGAAACGTCTTCACACCTTCACAACCGCTACCAAACCAGTCGTCGATCACTACGAACAACAAGGAAAACTCGTCAAGGTTGGTTTTTTTTTCTTTTTTCCTACTGATTTATTCATTTTGTTTACTGCAGATCAACGCCGAAGGAAGTGTTGACGATATTTTCGCCGTTGTCACACAAAACTTGGACAAAGCTACTGCTAAACTTTAAAGATTGAATAGTATTTGGACAACTATTATTTACATAATAATAAAAATACAATAGCATTTGATAAATATAATTCGATTTGACATGTTTTTGAGAGTTTGATGACTTTTCAGAAGGATGCGCAGGAACTGGTTGATGGTTATGAATGGATCAAAAATGTACTGCATGATATTCGAAGAAATACTATGAGTTCTCATATCTTAAATTTTTTATGAACTGAAAAATGTTCGGTGTCATCTTACTATAGTAGAAAGTATAACTAGGAATCTCTTTAAAAAAGGAGAAGAGTTGCCGAATAGTTAGGCTGATAAACACTGCAAAAACGTGTCAATAACAAAGTTAGAAATAAAAAAGTGAAAACTTAAAAAATGTACAAAATGTAATCGAATTACTAGTCCATGGAACGTTTATGTGAAATTGATGACAAGAAAAATATGTTGATATAAAGGAGAGAGTATTTTTAAAATAGTAACATAATATCGAGACTGGTTTTATTGAGTGTTCGAAAAACTTCGAAAAAATTCTAAACCTAAGGATGTACTTACGTGGTTACTTCCAATTCACATAAAATTTCGTTTTTTAGTAAAAGTTCTCTAAAAAAAAAAAATATTCATATTTTTGTTCTACAAAACAATAATATAAATTGATATTTAATATTCTGATCCCCGAACATCTGATTGTTTTGATTTGTTCCTTCTTTGTCAGTAAAATATTTCATTCAAAACTTGGATTATGAAAAACATTAATAAATTGTTATTCATATCAAATGTTCGCTTTCAAAGTCCCAAGATGAATGAACAGTTTTCTGACCATACTACACTACGGAATTCCAAGAAAAAAATCAAAACAAAATCAAGAAAAGTGGAAAACACTTTCTCCGGTCCTCTCACTCATCATTATCTACATATGATGATCATACACAAATCGAATGAGGTCACCAATAAGTTTTGAAGAGGGAGGCAATACATTTCCCTCAATCTCGTCTTCAAAAACGTTGCGCTCATCATCATGAAAATGTTACTTTTAATCATATCCGTTTATCTACTAGTTTTTCTTGAAGCCGATGATTTTTGTGAGTGTTTTTTGTAGAATCTAATTCTAGATTTTTTTTTGTGATTCTTTTTTTCAGTACTGGATCTAGATGATTGGAAGCTTAGAACTTTAAATGATTTTATACATGGTAAAGGTCACCCCATTGTTGAACGAATTCCGTTAGATCTATCAGGGGAAGAACAAGATTTCTCACTGAAATCTGAATCTTCCGAGTTAATTGATTTGATGAATTCAGAATTAATGACACAAGGAGGCATATCGGTAAGCCAATTTCATAATATTAAGAACAAGCAGATTTTCAGAAATCAGATGCGAAAGTGGCTTTTCCAAGTCCACCACAACCGACTACTCAAATAGCAGAACCTAAACGGACCAAAGTCAAACCGGTTGTTATTAGACCTTCGTCTAGAGAAACTTCGAAATCGAAAAAACCCACATCTGTTGAAGATTACAAAGAATTGGCAAAATTTATTCAGGTAAAAAAAGAGGGTATCCTGTTAAGGTGTTTATTTTTCGAAACTTTTTATTCAAAAGATATAGCTGCTCATTCTCTCTTATAACCCTAACCATTTTTTAGTAATTCGTGAGGTTTTTTTTCAAATCAACTTTAAAATTTACATTAGTTCACAAATCTATTAACTGGCCAAATGTTTTTTGAAAAATTCAGTAAGCTCACCTGGCAACTCTTCATTGTCAACGTGTTGGTTTTGTTGACAAGTAAGAGGTCTTGATTTAATTTATATTTTCTGTTCAAAATCGTTTACACCCTTCACCAATATTTTTTGAGAACAACTGTTTTATTATATTCGAACATAGTACCTCCCTGACTAATAGAATAGTTTTTTGATGCTTATCATCAACATAAAAAATCCATAAGGGAATCAAAGTTTTTTTTCTTAAAGGATCTCCTCTTTTAATCTCTCACGTTAGAAAGTTTTCAAGATGTACGTCGATCGACAGCAACGAACCAAACAAACATCAACAACTACCTTACCCCCTTATATCAGAACATCAACGAGCGCATCCGGCGCCGCAAAACCGCGCATTGTTGTCTCACCAATACCTGATAATCAATGGACAACAATGGAAAGATTTGCCACATCATCTCATCATCCAAGTTTGTCGTTTTAGATTACATATTATATTTTATGGCATCAGACAAAGGCATCCAATCCGATCCTTATGTAAAACTTGTTCTCCGTCTTCTTTTCCTCGCGCGGGTTGCGCGGCGAACAAAAAACTCGTTTCATTGGAAAATCCTTGTTTTCAGAGACAACAACGAAATCTAAAAAAACGACTAATCAGCAAAAAATCAAGATGAATGAATTAAGCAGCGAGTTGTCGAAAGTTTTGAGGCAACTTGAAGAAATTAGACAACCTCAAATTCACATTTTACGTAATGTAAGAAGCACTTTACCGAATTCTTGTCTTTGATAACTTTTAGGGTTCCGCTGAACAAACCGCCGATGGTCAATATATATTCATCGCCACGATAACTTTGATCAAAGATGGTGATCGATATGTGATAGTTGATACAGGTCTTGGAACAAATATTAATGAACGTACAAGTTTACTGAGAAGGATTGAAGAAATTGATATAACTCCGGAAGATGTGAACGTTGTTGTTACCACTCATGGGCATCCAGACCATGTTGGAGGGTTACATGATTTTCCAAACGCTTTACATTATCAAAGCTTCTACTCACACTATCACACAAAGTTCAATCTTACGTCACTTTTCGAGGTATGATTAGAAGATTGAAATAAGTTGAAAATAATGATTTTCAGGCGGAGAGTCTCAACTTGTCAGAAAACATCATGCTGGTAAAGGCGAAAGGTCATACTTCCGATGATATAGCAGTTATTGTGAGAAACGCAAAAGGTCTAGGAGATGTGTTGGTGGCTGGTAAGTTGATCAATTGGGTATCTGAAGAAGTTATGATAATTACTTGTACACCCTTGATATAGCGATAATACTTGATTGCTCGAAATCTTACAGAAATTAGCGTTAAGTTAATAAAAACCATGTTTCTCATGATAAGAAATAGTTTTTTTTTGCAAAGATTTTGGAAGCCCTGAAAAAATGAGGTTTATTGTTTTACCAAAAACAGAAAAATGATTGAAAGTTTCAAAACTTTTTGTGGTTAGTTAGATTCATTAAAGGTGGGTATGATAAAAAAGTTGTTCCTAAAATGATCAGTACCTCCGGTATACAGGTCTCAAAGGAATTTTTAACGAAAAGCCGGGTTTTCGAGAAAACGTTTTTAGTACGTGCGAAAAAACTAATCGTATGTTGGAGCGTATGTAACCACGTATAGCTATACGTGCCACGTCAAACTTTGACCTAAATTTTCTCAAACACCATGCTTTTCGGTAAAAATTATCTTGGGGGTTTGACTATTCCGAAAGTACTCTAACTTTTAAAATCCACTTATTTTTTCCTCATACCCCTCCCCCCTTTAAGAAGTTCCTTTGAAATTTCCCCAAAACAAAAAATCAAACCTCGTTTGAAGGTGGAGTAAAGGGACTTGGCAAGTTGCTCTTGAATGAAAGAGAACATTTTTTTTAGCTAAGACGCTCGAAGGATTTTTTTTCCGGAAAGTTAAGTATCCGAGATATGATGATAATTTTCTCGTATACTAAATTTTCCCGTGAAAAATCCTTCGACCGCCTTACCTAAAAAAATGTGGTATTCATTTAAGAGCAACTTGCTGAGTTCGTTTACCCCACCTTTAAGTATTTTGTAAGATCCACAAAATGTAAATGATAAAAATGAAATCAACGAGCAACAAAATTTTAGGTGATCTATTCATTCGTGGAGAGGACATTGATCACCCAATGATGTGGAAACCATTATCATCAGATATCGTCACCCAATACGAATCTCGTCGTCGTTACGGTTGCATTGTCGATTGGATCATTCCAGGACACGGGCAATTATTTCAAGTCACCCCAAATGTGAAACGACTATTGAAATGCTAACAACTCATTCATTTCAGAAAGCGAATTTAATCAATGAAAATACGATAGTAGTAAAACGTCTTCACTTTGACCCCAATCTATATAATATATGTATTTCGAACGAAACTTTTTTTTTGCCTGTCTGCTTCTTTCTTTTCTTTTTTCGTTGATCTTCTTTTCTCTCTTTCTCAGAAGATGAAGAATATAGGAACAATAATAGGAATGAAGAACCCGATAGAGACAAGAAACGTTTACCCGAAAATTAATCCAGTTTCTTTGTCCCACCCACATAAAAATGCCATTTCCATTTTCATATATTATCACTATAAATGATTCGAATATTCGATCCTTCATTTTGCACTCCCACTTTACTAACATATATAAATTTCCTCCTCATCCCAAATTTTGCTTCATTTTGTATTTTTTTTTCAATTTTATTTCCGTTAATTTTGAAAATATATTTTTCTCTTTCGATAAATGTGGCATGTAGCGTACCTGATTTCATTTAAATATAGGCACTAGGCAAATACAATGACAGTTAATTCAAATTTTCAAAAATTATTTAATACAGAGACTATTGACTATAGTGTTCAAAATTTGTGAATTTATTGAAATTTGACAGGTATATCTTATTAGAAACTCACATTCAGGGTTTATATAGAAAAGCTTACAGGTTTTGGGGTTGATTTAGAAAACCCCAAAGACTAGAGAACAAAAATCCAATTCTCAAGGAAATCAACAGTTTTTTGATCAAAAATAATCAAGTGACATTTTCATAAAGTTGAACATAATTCTGATGAAATTTCAATCTCGAATGATATTATTGATTTCGACAGGATAACAGAGATAAAAACGAAATCGCTACAGATATCAGGTACAATTAAAAACAGAACACATTTCATTACGTTTTTCCTGTCGCAGACTATTTCCAACCTATAACTTTCTCCATTCATCTTTTCAAATCACTTTCTAGCGAATCCCTAGTTCCCGGAAAAAATGGGTGAAACCGAACCAAGCTGTGTTTTGATCACCGGAGGATGCGGTTTCATCGGCTCAAACTACATCAATTGCACCTTCGATAAGTGGCAAAACACCAAATTCATCAACTACGACAAACTCGCCTATGGTGCATCACCAAACCATGTTGAGAAGAAGATTCGCAATTCTCCACGATACAAGTTTGTCGAAGCTGCTTTGGAGGATCAACAAACTCTCAACCGTGTTCTTGAAGAGAATGAGGTATTTTAATAGCACTTTAGTGAAGTTCCAAGAATTCCTGGTTTTCAGGTAGATATGGTGATCCATTTCGCTGCCATTACTCATGTGGATGAGTCGTACAGCGATAGAATTGGAACAGTACGTGATAATGTCATCTCCACTACCACTCTCTTGGAGAGCATCGTCAATAGCAACTATAAAGGTGTCAAGCGATTGGTCCACATCAGTACAGGTATTGTTGCAAAAAAAAAATTTGAAATATTGTTACTGTTAAGATGAGGTTTACGGAGATTCGTTCGGTGATACTACTCCAAAATCGGAAGAATTGTCTTTGCCAAATCCAACAAACCCATACGCCGCTTCGAAGGCTGCTTGTGAGATGGTTATTCGCTCATATTTCCACTCGTACAAGTTGCCATACGTCATGGTTAGAATGAACAATGTTTATGGTCCAAGACAAATTGGAACCAAATTGATTCCAAAGTTCACCAAGTTGGCTCTGGATGGAAAACCATACCCATTGATGGGTGATGGTTTGCACACCAGGTAAAATTTTATAATCTCATCACAACTACTTCTCTTTCATTATTTTTAGCTCAGTTTTATTTTTGGATTTTTTGGTGTTTTTTCCATTAGGAAGCGATTCAAAATTTACCCATTTTTCACTCAAAGAAATTTTGAAAATCAATTTCCAGATCGTGGATGTATGTTGAAGACTGTTCTGAAGCAATCAGCCGTGTTGCTTTGGACGGTAAACTTGGAGAAATTTATAACATTGGAACCGAATTCGAAATGACAAACATTGAACTCACTCGTATGATCCATGCTACTGTCAATAAGCTAATGAACCGGTTAGTTATTGTTTTTCTCGGCATTCATTCATAGCGCATAATAACTTGTTTATCATCATGCTATAGTACATGTGTAGTGGTTTTATCTGCAAGAACTATAGAGATAAACTGTTTTTATTCAACATAAATCACAAAATACACTCAGATTTCGCTTTCCATATGGCATCATCGTTTTGCAAGGGATGAGCGAAAAAAACTGCGTACACAATTTGAACTTTGATACATGTATTTTTCAGAGAAACCAGCGATCCAACATTCACCCCAATTCCCGATCGACCATATCATGATCGTCGCTATTATATCGATTTTTCAAAGATCAAAAACGCTATGGGTTGGCAGTGTACAACTCCATTCAATGAGGGACTCATGAAGACCATTGATTATTATATCAAATTGCATCTTTCGACAGCTCGTGTTCAAGGTTGATCAATGTCATTCCTCTATTTCCGATGTGTCTTTTCATTTTCTGCCTCCAAAAGTGTTTTGCTTTCTTTGATCTTGTATTTATTTTCACATCTTATAGTGCAATTAAGTTTATTTCAATTTAATCCACAAATATATAAATATATTATAAAACAGATATCTAGAACCCGAAAATAAAACAAACCCGTGAAAAAATACAAAATTCCTATCAATTATTCTTTTTCGATTTTCCTTTGCGGTTAACTGGCTTAGCGGTCACTTTTGAACTCTTCTCAGGTTTTCGAGGACTTGGAATTGGGATCGGCATACTGTACTCGTTATCGACCTAAAAGCAAATTCAAATTATATTATGTGTATGTACATATACTGCGACTATAATAAGCATAGTCTAATCCAGATTATAAACACCTTACCTTTCCAACAGATCCATACTCGAAAAACCATCCCAGTGGGAACCAAACTCTCATTCTACCGTCACTTGCTGTTATATTTGCATGATTGTAAGCATACGCGTGATAATACAAAAACATTCGGGAGCTGATATAAAACGCAATGAAAACATCGATACTATAATGTTCATGAGCGGCAAGAATCAGAAAAATCGCAAAACTATTGAGAACCCAAGTCATTGTGTGTAAGCCATTCCATGATGCTGGTGTGTCTGAAAATAACATAAACATGGTTTTGTAAGAGTTGGAGAGCTTCTTACATTCTGTGATGAAATGGCTGATCATGGTGATAACTGTGGTGTGACCGCTGAACATGTAGTCACCACAACTGCGAACACCATGAAGTGACATGCCGAGGTTTGACCAAATATGAAGAGCTTCGGTGATTTTCTCGCTCATTGTTGTGTTGGGCTGAAAATATTTAGAATTTTAACGATCCAGGTTTTTAAACTGAGAATCTTGCGTGCGGATTACTTGTGGATTTCTTCAAATCCATTATAACATTCTTATGATTTTCGAAGTTCTTAAAAATTATAGTCATATGATCCTTGCCTGTTCAGGTGAAGTCATAGATACTGCGAATTCATCTGTTCACAATGCACTTAGCCTTGCGTTATTTTATTTTTGTACGTGGACAATAAAAAGTTAACAGACATCATGTTCGCTATAATGCTAATTATTTGTGTGTAGTTCTCTTGGAGAATCATAATAATTTGGTTTTGTTTTGAAAATTGGAAAAAAGAAAAGTAGTGTGAGAACAAATGTATTCTTCTAGGTATGATTGGAGCCAATATGAAAATACAGAATCTTGACATCAAGGTGTTTTTTTTCAGTATTTCCTCCTTCCCGTTAAGCAATTTCGATATGACATAATTTTTCTCTGTATTTCCTTTTAAAAATTGTGAACTTACTCTCGCTTCACATTGCAAATGTATTCCAGGAACCGACAGAGAAGTGATCAACATTGTAAAGCATCTGAGCAAGAACACAGTGCCTAATAAGGAGAACATTCTTCTAGCAATAACGATTCGTTCTTTGTGAAACAACAAAATCGTGAACCAAATCACCGACAGAATCATTCCAATAATCTCGCACATATCAAATGCCCATGGAATATGTGGCACGTTATCCAGTACAATATCCGGTAGTGGTGGATAGGTTTTCGTGTCTGAAATGATATTTTATGAGAAAAATATTTGTCACATACGCTTGACATACCTGGTACTCTATCGTGAACCAGGACCATGACAAAAGCGGTGACCAGAAATGAAATAAGCGAGTAGAAAAAAGCAATGAACAACTTGGCAAGTGATTTCGCTAGAGTATCAGGTCTCTCGACTTGTCGAATAATCTCGTCTCGTGAAATCAGTTGCACTGTTGATAGCCCGTCAACGGATCTCGAGAGAGTTTGAAGAAGAGAATCCTGATCACGAACAACTTCCACTTTTCTGGTAGTGGTGAGAACATCTTCGCCGGAGATTGAAACGCGATTACGTTCATTGAACTTGACAAGAAGATCGGTCTGAAAAAAACGTTCAATTTAGTATTTCAGATGAAGTTTTGTCTTCTATAAGTTTGATCGAATTATTCGTATTTAGAACTGTCTAACTTTTCTGTATCAACATTCAACATCAAAAATTGATGAAACTCGAAAAAAACTCAGATAGCACTGATACTACCCAATTATATCAGCTTTTAATGACATTAGATTTGATCAAAAAAGCTCGGTGGGAGACCAAAAGCCTGTTTGTAAGGCGAAATTGATGCTTTTATCGATTTTTCATTTGCTCGTGAACAAATTGGTGAGCCTTTTCCAAAGATTCGGGAATGAACGGGTACAGGTCGGTTTATTTTTGGTGGACCTCAGCAATTTTTTGTCTTGGTTATTCATATTTTTTCTAATTTTGTGCCATTGCCATCAATTATTTGCAACAGAGTATAACTCACTGTTGCTCTCGGCCTCGCTGCCAACTTCTCAATACCAAACATAATCTGCTTAATATCACCCAAACATTTGATCGCAACTGGCGGTTTTTTCAAATCATCATCCGTTATACTCATCAAACAGTTGCCATCAACCTGAAACAAATAAATTTATAATATTTTTTCGATAATTTCCGAGAAAAACAATTACCTTATGCTCATGCACCAACAATTTCGCATACTTTTCCATTTTGATCGATTTCAACCATTTTTCGACATCTTCATATGTCCATAGATGTGGATCTCCATCGGGTATATCTTGACCCATTCTAATACTAAGCTAAAAAACGAAAATATGAATGAAAAAAATCATTTGGCAAGAAAATATGTGAGTGCTAAACAAAGGGCAATAGGCGGAGTGTCGTTGTTCGTCCCTGTGATGCGCTACAATGTGTCCTTTTTTGGACAAAGTGCAGGTTTTATCGCAATGAGATGATGATTTTATCGGCTGACTCATGATAAAGGGAAAAAAAACTGGCTGCAGATTTTTTTTTCGAAAAAAATACATAGATGCTTCAAAAATATGAAGACAAATGGGAAGATTTTTCAAATAAAAAAGCTATTCACGAGTTTGAGTGAATATTCAAATTGTCGTGGGTTGTTGAAATATTTTCAAAACTATGACAACACAAAATATCCAGACAGAAAAAATGCTCACTAAAAAACTCTCTGAACGACAAAATAATGGGAAAACCTTGGAAACGTCAATACATTTGCTGAGTAGCTGTCATTAGAATGAATTCACCAAAAATGAAGCCTTGAAAATAAATAAATCTCACTATTCAAAAAAAAAAACAAAATGACATCTGCCAGACAGATTTTTTCAAGGTTTTTATTATAAACAAAAAATGACATCAAAAAAGGGATGAACAATTTACATAAGTCCGAGTGATTATGTTTTCCGCTCACCAAACAACAAAGGTCAAACTAGAGAAAAAACAAAAATAAATGAATGTGTGAGTTGCAAATGAGATCAATTTTTTCTCCTCAAAAAAAAAGAAAAAAAAGTTGTGAGTGTACAACTGAAATATGAGATAATTTCCATTACTAATTGTAAGAAAAAAGTATTTGTTTCCAATTTTACTTTGGTTTTTTTTTTGAGAACCTGCTTTTTGTCCTAATTTAATTAAAAGAGAAGTTTTCATTCTCAAAGTTGAACATAAAATAAATTTATCTGATTCGGAATCGCATTACAAGCTGTATAAACTTTAGCAAATAAAATGTCCACGTTTTGTTGGAATCGTTTGTTGAAACTGATTCCATATAAATAAACAAAAAGCTAAACAATAAAAATATACTATCGTTTTGATTGAAGTTTTTTGCACAATACATAGATAATGAGGTGTAGGTATAGAAACAACTTTGTTTCTAGTAGTTTCATTGAAACTACATACATACATTTCAGTTGGATTGCACACAAAAAAACCAGGTAAATCAATCATGGAATGTTCGTGAAACATATGTAAAAAAATGCCACTTTTGATGAGACACGTAAATCATTTTCCTTTGGTTTAAAAATGACAACAATTTCATAATAGTTTGTATCAATAAATACTGAATTTTGTGAACAATGGAATAAACAAAGAATTATAGTATATACAGTAGTGGCCATAAACATGCAAACTTTTAATTTAAAAAATATGGACTGTTCAAAAAGTGGTAATTAGCCAAAAAATAAGCAAAATAATGACCGGATTTGTTGGAATCGATGTCTTATGTCTGATCAATGATGTTTTGAATAAATTTGACATTTTTCAAGGTTCAAATAGTTAATTCAGAGCCCGTGAAATAATTTTGAAGATATCATTTTAACACATAAAATAATTTTTTTCTAAAACTCTACAGTTGAACAATAATCTCTGTCAAGGAATAATGAATAATTAGAACAAGTGGTATCAAGAATAATATAAAGCAGGCATAGTTATCTGGCTGCCAACAAAGAGCAGTTACATGGTGTTTTCCTTCTGAAATTCGATTTAGACCTAAACTCAAAAGAAGTTATATAAATTTGAGATACTTCGCCAGTTTGAATGGACAACTTGTCCAGTTAAACAAAAATCCTGTTTTCACTGTTTTGTAAGATTTTTGGCATGCTTTCCAGCTTTTGAACCATTGGCACATTTCAGAGAACTAAACCAATTATTTTTTTTTCCTGAAATACCAGGTTGTTCTAAAAATAAAATTCGAAAAACGAACACGTGGCTCATTTTTTTTAGACTGTAGAGGCGTGGCATGTTTGATTCGATTATTCAAAACAGCATCTATAAAAGCACCGTTTAATCGAATCATTCTCATGAATCCATGAAAAGTTTTTTCATAGTTCTTGTTGTTCTCTCCATCTCTATTGCCGCGTCGGATCCTGACGCTGTTGCCATCAAACGGGGCACCAGTTTTATCAATGCCGCCAACAAGATTTGTGGTTCGAAGCCGATAATCTGCATTGAACCACTTCTTCACAAGGATTTCCGATATGTTGAAAGAGGAACGACATTATCTCGAAGTAAGAAAACTTTTTCAAAAAAACATTTCTAAGATTTTTCATTTCCAGGCCAATTCCTTGAGCATCTCCGTGTAAACAAAACGCAACGTGTCTTCTCCGACTACAAAATTTTGATTAACGATGCGAAAGTTGTCAAAAGAAACAGAGTCTTTCTTCAATACACTCCACCTCCAGATGTCGACAATTCAATTCCATCGTACCTTCTTTTGACTAACGACACAACTGTGGAAGGTGGCGAATCGATCATTTTGCATGTGACTAATTGAAATTTGTTTGAAGTTGAATAAATTTATGATTGAATCTTGGATTTCTAGAAATTTTTTCTTAACCAAAGTATGGAACTTCTCTGAAAAATCTCAAGAAAAAATTAATAGTGCAAGTTTGTTGTGAATTTTGTGTTGATAACTGTATTCTCTGTACATCATTATGTATGTAGCCTTCCGTTGAATTAACTTGCTCAAAATTTTGACGCCATTATCAGTTAATATGAACTTCTTTTTGAAATTTGGAATCTGAAGTTTAACATTAAGGATTCACTTTGTCTTTAACTTTTGCAATCGTTTTGTGTTTTCTTAGGTAGGAAAAACTAAGCGAATTTATGATATTTTTCAAAGGCTCGAAAATAACCATGACTTTGTGAAAAAACCTGGCGAATGTGAAATATATCTTGTATTAAAAAGTAAAAAGGGCTGACAAATGAAACCTCGGAGCTATCATAGAATACATCTTCTATCACAAAAGTTATCGTTTATTCAACTTTTATCGAACCATTGACCTCAAATTCGTCTTTTTCTAAATTTAAAAAAAAAATTATATATCGATCGAGAAAAAAAGACGCCTCGTAAATTGCTTATGGAATGTTCGTCAAATAAAATCATTGTGTTTGCACACATTGTTCACAGGGACAGAGAAAAAGGAGGGAGGTTGTTTTCTTTTGAACGACGATTATATATTTCTTTGCGTATTCGGGCTTCTAAAAGTTGCAAAAAAGAGATTTTCGATTCGCAAAACTTGTGATAGTTTTTTCTTACAATGGTGTGATCTCAATCGATTTTCCAGAAAATGCTTATCCATGGAAATGTAGATTTTCGATTTTTTTCAGAAAAAAATATTAAAAAACGGAACAAAACTATATTATCTCTTTAGATATGAAAATTCAAGATTTAGAAACTTCAAAAAACTGAAAAATCTCTGGCGGTAATGCACAAGGAGGCCCAAGAAACACGTTCTCGAAGATTTTTACCCAACCTTAAATTAATTTTCAAGTTCAAGTGAGATATACGCTAATTAAAATTTGTTTGAAGTTGAATAAATTGCATCTTGGTTTTCTAGAATTTTTTTTAATGAAGTGTGAAACTCTTCTGAAAAATCTCAAAAAAAAACATTAAATTAATAATGAGAAAATTTATTGGTGAACGTGAATTTTGTTTTGATATCTATATTCTCTGTACATCATCATTTACGTAGCCTTCCGTTGAATTAACTTGCTCAAAATTTTGACGCCGTTATCAGTAAATTCAAAATAAACTTCTTTTTTTAATCTGGAATCTGCAGTTCAACATGAAGGATTCATTCTGTCTCTAACTTTTTCAATTGTTTTGTGTTTTTTTAGGTAGGAAAAAACTAAGCGAATTCATAATGTTTTTTAATTCCAATCTCAAGACTCAATGATAACCATGACTTTGTGAAAAAACCTGGCGGATAAAAAATATATCTTGTATTAAAAAGTAGAAAGGGCTGACAAATTAGACCTCGGAGCTATCAAATAATTATTTTTCTATCACAAAATATATGATTTATTCAATTTTTATCGAACCATTGACCTCAAATTCGTCTTTTTCTAAATTAAAAAAAAATTATATATCTATCGAGAAAAAAAGACGCCTCGTAAATCGCTTATGAAATGTTCGTCAAATAAAATTGTGTTTGCACACATTGTTCACAGGTTGGACCGTTCGTTCACATGCAGAACACACAACCTATTCGTGTGCTAAAATGGCTGGAGAAGAGAGAGCGGGGTTGGTCAAGTGGCTAGTGTGTGCCCTTCCAATCTCAAGGTCGTCGGTTCGATTCCCGGACCTTACGCTCTCATCGCGGGTTGTTGTAGCTGACAACTGTGAAGCAGCCGTTGCTCGCGAAAACTACAAGTTGAGAGGAGTCTCCTTGTAGAGTTAGTACTCCATAGGATAGAGGAAAGCTGGGCATTGGATGACGGCGGAAGTAATGGAAGAAGGACAAGAAAAAAATAAAATATTTTGTTTTGAAGAGGAAAATCATTTTAGTTTTGATATACTAGTGTCCAAACAAAGTAATTATAATATAATAATTTCAAGACATATATTTTATTAATTTTAT
>LR551857.1:244-26160 GCA_900536415.3 Caenorhabditis sp. 38 MB-2015
AACAAGATTAGACAAACTTTTTTTGTGTAAAGTAAACAATAAGAAAATCGATTTGGACACATCTCACCTATTCACCCTGATAACTGATAATGTCACTCGAAGTAAAAATAAATATCGCTACAAAATACCGAAATCAAACATTCGCAAGAACTTCTTCGTTCATAGAACATGTTCTCTTTAATTTCATTCTATTCCGTTATATTTGGTTGATCGTATACTATTATTCAATATCGCGCATGAAAACCCTGGGTTTAAGTTGAGATCCTGGCTATTCCAAACTTTTTTTTTTCGCCCACATTTTTCCCCAATTATACCTCATTGTTTCTCGGTGTTTTTTTTTTAAATATCATTTCTCATTATTATGTTATATTAAACTTCACGTGGCAAACACGTATTGAATAAATAAATAAATAAATAAATAAATAAAATATGTTGAATCCAAAACTAAAATGCTGAGTTCTATTTTGGCTCATTATTCAATCACCCCATATCCCTTCAAACCTCACCATTATCATCTGCTTGAAATGAAATACCCCATTCCTAACTCCTCTTGTCCATCTCCGATTCTCCTTGGTATTCGAATTCATCGAATAGTGAATCCATGTGGAATTATAGTGTTGTGGTCGGACAACTGATTTTCCCAGATCTTTAGAACTCAAGAGTTTTCCTGATTTCAGAATTGAACTAATAGTTTGGTCTTTGAGGTTGGCCACTTTATCAACTTCAAAATCGTATTTCACATAGTAAATGTTGCTGATAAGCGGGTTCCCTTGGAATTCTCTGAGGAATTCTTCATAATAACTATTTGCTGAAGAAGGGATTATGATATCATCCATATCCAGAAACGCAATATAGTGCGCGACTTCTTTATATTGTAGCAAACAATCGGTTTGAGCAGCCGCTTGATTTCTCAATTCAATATTCCGATTAGGTTCCAAATATTTGTCTATAGTCTTATCAAACTTGATAGTCAACCATTGATCCATTGTCAAATATCCTCGATTTTCATACTCTTTCATAAGATTGTAATAGGACTCAAGAATACTAACAATATACACATGAAGATGTGCACCGAATCGACGAGAAATATGGACCTGCGCAAGAAATGCTTGCCATTGTTCAGCAACAAATTGTGGAGAAATACAGAATATCACCGAGCTAGGCGAGGTTTCTCTCGCCCTCTTGAAAGGGACCTGTACACGAAGATTGTTCGATTCAATCTCCAGGACTCGAAGATTTTCAATTGTCTTTGATTGCCCCAACGTCATCTGATAATCACATCGCGCATTCTCCACAGCTTCTCTAGAACATTAATGTGACCAGTGGTTTTTGTAAATAGGTAGTAACTAACACTGTTAATCTCATTTCACTTTTCCATTCAATACCATCAGCATCAGTTCCAACAACATTCATCACATACTTTGTGATATCTGGAGCTGTTCGTTTATCCATAGCCATCACGAAAGCCAATGCATTATCACCTAATCTAGAAAAAATCAGCGATGCTAAAAATAGTCAACAAAAAGTAGCCAAAATTTCCACCTGTTGCCGAAAAATATAATCACCTTATTTTGGACTAGAATTAACTTTTTGAGGGATGTAGGGATAGATGTAGTTTGCAGGTCTTGCATCGAAAATTGATAGAGCTAAAACTATGGTCCAAGATTTAAAGTTATCGATAGAGCGCAACTGAAACTACAGTGAAGGTTGATTAAAAAAAAATTCTCCAAGAAAATTACAACATGATGTTGATTTTTCGTGGCCGACTGGTTAGCAGGCGTGCCTTCTGAGCAAACAACAACTTCTCTGGTTCGGTTCCATCTTGCGCAGTTTTTTAAATGTTGCTTTCTCTTTCAGATTCAGATGAAGCCAAAGACTCTGCGTCGTTGTGCGTTCAGAAGGCACGCATGCAAACCAGTCGACCATCAGCACTTGTGTGTAATGTTCCATGAATTTGTTTATTTGTTGTAGTTTTCTTCAATCAATTCTCAGCCGGGGTGACATTATAATTTCTGAGCCTTGATTGTTTACGCAAAAAGAGCCAGAAATGAAAATGTGATTTCAGCTGTCAGAACAACTCGAGTTCAAAAAAATACATATGTATATAGTTTATTTTTCAACTTTTGTTGCAAGGTGAATTTCTTTGTCAGGTGAAAGTAGAAAATTTCAGGGAAAATCAATGGTAGTTTGGACCTGAGTTGTTGAACTTTGCCTATCAGAATGTTTTTTGCCAAAAAACTTACGATTTGGAAGTTGGATAATAATACGCGTTATGTATAAACGTATGAGTTTGTTTATACACAACCTCCTCTTCTCTAGATCCATCCCGTTTTTCTCCACATAACCTCAATAACAGAAATACTAAAATTCCAACCAAAAACAGAATTATCCATGACTTTTTTGCTTTTCTCAATTTCTAAAAACATTTAAATAAACAATAATATGAAAAATGTTAGTAACTTACTCTAAATCCAAAATCAATCATAGTAAGTGGGAAAAAAAACAAATGTTTTACTATGCAAAACTATGTGAAAGATACAAATCTAATGACCACTTATATAGGAAACAAGACAATGCATGTGTAACTTATGTTACAAGCAGAATTAGAAAAAAGATTTATTAATGTATTACATACAATAATGGTCAGTTAATGACCAACAAAAAGTCGAAAAAAGGAAAACTTAACGATACGAAGGCCCAGTTCGGCTAGTCTCGAAGTACCAAAACTGAAAACCGGTGTAGATTAACCAACAGTTTATTAATACCAAAAAAAAAAAATACTCAGAGCAATAAATCAAGTGGCAAGTTCGAACTAGTAATTTGTGAAGTCGGTTGTTGTGAAAACGAAACCTCATTTGAAAAATCGATCAAATTATCAGACTGAGGTTGTCTAAAATCCACATCATCTCCGGTTTCATCCAATTCAATCAAGCATTTCTCAACAAGTTGGCAATAGTTTCGAATAGTCACATATTTTTGCATAACTCGCGCGGACTGGAGAAATGAAGAATATTTTGTATTATAGGCAGGGGTGGGCAATATGGCCTGGCCTCACCCTGGCTCTCAGGTTTTTTCTCGCTCACCCTGGCTTTTGAGCCACCCTGGCTTTCCAGGCTGGCCTCAGGTGAGAAATGTTGGCTTTTTATTAATTTCAATTTTTCAACTGTTTTTTTTAGAAATGAGAAATTAGTTGGCCTGCCAGGTGAGCCACCCTGGAAAATCAACCTGAGCAAGTCAACCATGGCTTTTTTGAACGTAAGCCACCTGAGGCCACTCTGAGGCCATATTGCCCACCCCTGATTATAGGGATGATAAAGAAAATCACCTTGGAGTACCCAAAAATCTGAGATAACTTGGCTAGAAGCTCATCGTTTTTTCGTTGCTCATTAGCCTTTTCGCGGAGTTCTTCTTCTATGCGATAAAGTTCTAACAATTCATCCGAGTATTGTTGTGGAAGACTATTCTCCGATTCATCGTTACTTGTTGGACTGTGATTCTGGAAAATAATTCAATTGTGGTGATAATAAATCTTGGACTCACCAGCTCAAAACAATTGCAATTATTGACATGTCCTTGAATACCACACGTGGATCTTATTGAATTATTCGATGTTGTTGAATTTGTCTGTTTCGATGATCTTCTTCTTTGTCTATTAAAATTCGTTCTATTTCTAGGGAATTTGATTGGAATTGGGTTAGAAGTAGTTATCGATACATCTATAAATGGAAGTGGAAGTGGTTGTTGATCATCTGGATTCATATCTTCAACCAAACTAGACAGTGATTGATCTGATTGTATCAATTGATTGATTCTAGTCCATGCAACCTTCTCCGGCACTAACATGGCCAACTTTTCCAACCAATGTTTTTGATCCGAGTACAATAATTGATGTTCCGAACAGGTTCTCCAATCATTGCTCGATTGTTCACATTCCAATGTTTGTTTCAATGTTGGTCCACTTCTTCCCAATGGTCCATCAATTGGAAACATGACATCATCTCCATTGAATGTTGGCATCAGAAGTCGATGTTCGACCACGTTGATCAAGTTTGATTTATTATCCGTGATGCCTTGCATTTGTGAGCGAGCAACTATGCATCCACCAGTTTCGAATGCTCGGTTCACCATTATACGATTCACCTCTGTGTATTTTTCACTACCATAACCTACAATTTTGAAATTTACTCTTCCTTAAACGCTCTAATATGTATTACATACCTGGGGTGAATTCAATCAAGTTCAATCGATACAGCGACATCAGCTCTGAATAGTGAGTCGACTTCTCTGCATAATTTTTGAAACAATATGGAAGAAGGGCGATAGCCTGATGTCCGCGGCAAATAAAATACCAAAGAGCAATCGTGACTCCGCGCACATTCAACTTCTTATCTCGATCACAATGTGCATACGAGTATCCAACTTCGACCGCATTCATGAATACAGGACGAAGCAGTGTTACACCTTGTCGTTGCTCAATTGTTTCGGTTTCCTCATTTGCCACCAATGATAAATGATTATGCCATCCTTCACCATTTTGTGGTGGTAGGATGGGATTGTTGTTATCGATTGATTTATTGATTATATTGTTCATATGTTTTTAGAAAGACACCAAGAAATGATTGATTCTTTTCTTTTTTTCTGTTTGTGAAATCACGTTTCTAGTACACGTTGAAAATACATTGTAGGTTATCTACATAGATCAGTGTTACGTTCATATTAAAAAACAAATGATTATTAACAAGATTACATTTTTTATTCAATAGTTAACCAACGGTAATTGGCTTGGAGTTTACAACAATCGATGATTGATTCCCTTGACTTCTTGTCGCCGAATTGTTATCCCCTTCGAAAACAATTTTGAACTGGAAAATCCGCTTGATCGTATTCCGATAAGGTACAATGAAATACACATTCAAAATTGGGTCAAAAAGTGCGGGAAGTGTAAAAATCATTGTCAATGTATATTGGGCAATCACAAGTGGGCTTGATGTATGAGCCTGATTGTAACTGTTGCCAGCAGCAGTGGATACATAGCAAAATAATGGGAGAGCAACTTGTAGAGTCAATCCCTGTAAAGCGTAGGAATCAGAAAAAATCCAGAGACTTACATGTACAACAGATTTGAATTGCGCAATAGTTTTCTCCGACAACGAATTAATACGGAGATCCAAAACTTTCAGAGTTTTATATCGACAGTATAGCCCAAAAGTTGGTGCGTAAATCGCAATAAAAGAATATGCGTAAGTCATAAGCTTGTTCCATATACTATGTACATCTTGGAACCCTCCAAATTCACCATAAACATCAAAATTATAATCTGGATGTTCGATGAGTGTTTGATTGTAGACTAATTCCATGCTAGAAGATGACATATCACCTGTTCGGATATGACTCATCACCTGCACAACGTATAATTTTTATTCAGTTTTACTGTGAGGAGATTACTCACCAAAGAGTTAATACAGAAAATATAGTGGAGGGAGAAAAGAGCAACTCGTCGGGAAACAGCTCGACGATCTTGATGGTTTATAGAAACCATGCGGTAGTATAGGGTATGAAGGTTGACTAGGATAACACAGCTTAACACTACCTGGAAAGAGCTAGACTTTCCCACAATTAGCGAATCACTGATTTTTGGTTTTTTTTTAGTATGAAATTTAACTTTGAATTTACTTTTCTCAAGTTTGTTTGTTGGTGAAGAACTATACAAGTTGAGTTCCTATCGTATAAAATTTAAATTTTTTTTAGATGTTTGAACGATTTTATGTCTTTTAACATTTGTTAAAATGTGTATCGCTCAGTAAAGATATTTTTTCAAAAATTCTTCAGGTTTTTGTTTCACGTTTTTCTTGATCTCACTCACCAAAACCAAATTATACGAATATACACAAGCAACCGGTCCGATATACTTGCACCATCCTTGTCCCATCGCTGCCAAACTCTGACTATTATAAATCAACCGCCCTTGGAAGAAAAATGCGATGAACGATAGAGTCATGTTAGCCGTATTGGATGGGATTAGAAAATACTTCATCGATTTGAAAACTTTGGTTGTTTTAGTCAGAATCAACCAATATAATAGGATATTTAGGAACATTGCGATAACAAAGTACACTGGCCAGTAATAACCGCAAAATGTATTGAGGAATTTATCATTCATTTTAGGTTCTGGAATTTGTCAATGAATGAAAAGTTTCGAGAGCATGGGCGTAGTATCATACAGTAATCACATATATAATTGATTTGAAATTACCTGGGAATTTCAAGTACGAAAAGACAATTAAGAAGTAAACAGCAATCAAATATTTTAAAATTCGCGTGAACTTTGGTTAGACTATAGGAATTCCGCCAAGAAATACTAAAATCGTATAATTTTTCAGAAATAGAACGATTTTTGATCCGAAAGTTATTTTCTATTTAGAGTAGACCAATGGCGTGTTGAAGTCTGAACTGAAAAGTTTTGTTATTTTTGAAATTTCAGAGTTTCACATCACTTTTTCACTTGGTAATTTTCGAATTCAGCGGAGAAAACTTCCGAGAGTGACAAATACTTCGAATAAAACACCAATCATCGAGTCGAGTAGTCTCATAAACTTTTTTTTTCAGTTTTTTATTTATTGTTATTGGTTTCTTTTCAAAACCAGGAAATCAAAGTTTCAACATTTATACAATAACAAATAACAAAAAAGGGTACCTATTTTCCACCGATCCCAAATAACTTTGCGAGGAAATCAGGTTCATCGTCGTTCGTCGAAAGAACAATCTTTTGCTTATTCTTCGCTTTTTTCTGTGAACTTTTTGATTGAAGTAATAATGGAGGAGCTGGTGTTGGTGTAGATGGCGTTGCTAACAATTTTTGGCGATTTTCAAAGGACTTTTTCTTGTCTTTCGGAGTTTTTGTGATAGGTTTGACTGGTTCGAGCTTTTTAGGTGGCCTGGAAAAACTTCCGATGTTTAAAATATAGCTCAAAAAGTTTGAATACTCACATTTTCACTTCAGGCTGCTTTTTGACTTTCTTAATCCTCGTAACAATTTCGATTTTCTTCGCATTTTTCTCACCGCATGTACAACATACTTCAGTCGGCTCATACTTTCTGAAAAAGATCACGTTTGAAAAATTCTTTGTTCAAAAAGTACAGCTAACGAACAAATAAACTTACTCATTTGGAAAAGGTGGAGGCATGAAGCATCCTTTGCATGCTTGATATTTTTCTTTGAATTTTGACATATTCCAAGAATTGATTTTATACTGTGCAATGATTGAGGGAGGTAGCTTCGTGAACATTCCAGAAATTTTGGATAAATATTTGGATGTTTCTTCATCGCATAAATCTTCTTCTGACATTTTTGTTGTCTATAAAACTATTTTTTGCAAAAAAAAAAACCAAAAAATAAAAATAAAACAACGACACTTCGCCTGCATGTTGTTTATCGTAAATCTACACCAGCGGAAATTTCGAATGAAAAAATAATTTTATTTTTCAAAAAAAAGCACCTCAATTGTGAAAGACCGACACTTTTCGAAAAATTGCTGCTGGTTCTGTTTCCGTTGACGATTGTCGCATCGCACGATAATAAACAATCGTTGTCAACGCATTTCGATAAGGCACAATGAAATAAATTGTCAACATTGAGTCGAGAATAGATGGAAGTGTTGAAAGAATTCCAATAAAATACTGGGGAAATAACAATTGATCCGTTTTAGAATACTTACTATACACAAAAAATCCAGCCACTGGTACATAGCAAACCAAAGGTAGCACTATTTGTAAAGTTAACCCCTGAAAAATTTCACTGAAAAATCGCGAAGAAGGAAAAAGTATATACATACATGAATCAAAGTTCTAAATTGTAGTATACTTTTCTCCGACAACGCTTTCATGTTTGAATCCAATATTTTTAAAGCATTTCTCCTACAATAATAACCAAAGATAGGGGCGTAAACCGTCAACGCGGCGAGGAACAACGTGACCATTGTTTGAAATATACTATGTGAATTGGCAAATCCTCCGAATTCTCCAAATGGTTCGAAATCATAATCAGGATGTTGTGTGATTGTTTCGTTGTACACCGAAATCATGTTAATTTCGGGGATATAAGAGAAAATCTGGAAAATTTAATTTGCGGTTGAGCGACCAAAAAATAATTTTTAATGAGGTTTTATTTTTAGATTTTTTGCCACTTTTGGTTTGTTTGATTCTAATTTTGGTGGAAAGGAAATTAAAATACATATTATTATTTTTCCAAAAAATCAAACAACAAAGGTCCAAACAATGATCTCTACTAATAATACCTTTTAATTTTTCCAATCTTTTTTGATCTCAAAAAACCAGAAAAAATTAAAAAAAAACCTACGAGAACTCCAAGTGGCACGCAATAATGGATAGAAAAAATGAGTAATTTTCGGAAAACAAGTCGACGATCTTGATATTTCATGGATACCATACGGTAGAATATTGTGTTCAAGTTCATTAGCCCAACAACACAGCACATTGTCTGAAAATGAGAATGATAATTACCTGAAGTTAAATTTCATGCGGTCAATGTCAGAAGAGCTTTTTTGTTTTTCACTAGCCGATTTTAGAACAGTTTGAGCACTACAATAAGCTCTTGATCGCGAATATTAAATTGGTTCAAATTTACCGAGTTTTGGTTGGTGTTATAGGTAGATTTTGTGCCATGTTTTAACTATATATAGTTATCAGCATCACATAGATGTTAGTATTTCTTCAGTAGACATCAGTCAAAAAATATAACCCACACACAGTTCAAAATATGACTCAATATTTTTTTTGTTGAAAATTAGTAAGCTTAAAATTCGTGGTTAACATTTTACTCTAGTTTTAAAATATAAGTAAATTAATTCTGCTATAGTTAGTTAAACAGTCGGTCAAATACGCTTCATTGATAACATATAGGTTATTATTTTACACAGGGTAATTTTTTTATAATTTCGTTGTTTTTAGTTAGGGATAACCGAAAATACAGTCACCGTTTGAGGATTTTTTTGAGATTTTAGGGACAACCAGACCTGACATCACTCACCAACAATAGAATATACGAATGAAAGCAGGCTTCGGCCCCGATGTATTTACAGGACCCCTGTCCCATGATAGCCAGACTCTTTGTGTTGTTAACTGTCCGAACTTGTAGAAAAAATGCGCAAGTTGTAAGAATCAATGTGGCAGTGTTGGATGGGATTAGAAAATACTTCATTGACTTGAAAACCCGCGTTGTTTTTGTGAAAATTAGATAATATAGTATCATATTCATTGAGCAGCCAATGATAAAATAAGCAGGATAATAAATGGCAGCGACTTTGTTTAGAATTTGGTCTAGCATATTATAAAGAAGGTGTAGACCTAAACTAACAATTATTTTAAAAGCTAATTCGATTTGTTCGGAGTGCCCAAAGATTTGCAAAAAAAAATAAAAACGAATTTTTGATCTTTAAAAAAGGCGTGTTTGGTATGATCATCGAAGTGTGAATTCAATTACATGATAGCGCTCTTTTGAATTCCGAGAAATGAATTGAAAAGTTGTTTAATTATAGTTGTGAAATAAAAAATACTATAACGAAGATTAAACCTCAGAACTTGAGCTTTGGCTATGTATATGGAGAGATTGATACACATTTTTGGAATGTAAATATTCTCACTTTGAGAAATCCGACAAAATTTCGGATGTTTAATTTTGAAACCAAAAATAGCAAATTGGAATCGGAATCAGAGAAAGAATACGTTTAACATGGAACAAGATTCAAAAAACAATCTATCATATATGAAAAAAAAAATATTTCAAAAATGAAAATCAACACGAAAACATACATATTTTTCAGTCTAATGGGTGTTCATCTCTCATTAGATAGATGCATGTTTTTTGAAACCAAATGCCATTTTTGAAACCTTGGTACGGAAGTATCAGATTAGGAAATTGGCTCAATTTTCCATGATTCAGAAAAATCATTTTTGCATCTTTAGAACATCTTCATAATTTTTTTTTTCAAAAGTCTAGATAGTTTTTCTTCAAAGTTTATGTACGTGAAAAAACTGAAAAATTTCTAGTGATGTCACAGAAGATTCCTTTTCTCAATAAACTTCAACTTTTAATTTTCCGGTTGAGAAAGGAGAACTCTAATTGCATTGAGGAAGTGAACTATTATGACTCAAAAGAAGATGAGTGTTGAAAATATATGTAGTTTGTTGTTTGCGAAAGATTTTTCGAGTAGAAACCTTTATTGATTAGTTTAAGATACTTTGTATCATTTGAGATAGTAAAAAATGTATTATATGTCTACAAAGTAGTTGGAACCTATTTCATACAATCAAATTACTTCATTATGTCGTCGAGCATTGCTATTGTGAAATGTTTTGGTTTTTTGAATCTCATAATGAGGGATATTCCCCGTATTTCCTTTTGTTGACGCTCCAACACGTCGATGAACCCGAGAATGTTCGCAAGTCTTGCTGGACCCGATGCACCATGTTTAGCCATGATATATCGGAACAGGGCAGTGCTGTATTTCTGTTGAACTCTGGTTAGATACTTTTGCGCAATTTCTGATATCTCTGGTACACCTGGAATAAAAGCTTCGTTGAATTAATCTTGGATATTTCACAATGAATGTTGAACTTACTAGGATTTGTTAAGACTAACGCTCTTAATAATACAAACTCCACTCGATCCATGCCAACTCTCAACATCGGAGTCAAACATTTTATGCTAATATCATCACGAATACGAGTCCTTAACTCATCATGGAATGGGAGGGGAGAATCATAACACATTAATCCATCAGGTCGTAATAGCCTATCACTTTTCTGCTCAAAACTATAAAATGATCTGGTCAAGTTGGTGCTCATTAACAATGTATCTTGAAAGAGATAGAACTGGAAAAAATCATTGGTTTCAATTTTGAAAACAGAAGACAAGAAATAGGCTTACCCTATCAGATTCAGATAGATCAGAGAAAAACGGCAAGGCTTTTGCCATTTCAACCTGGGTCCATACCTCATACACAATCCATTTTTTCACATTTGAATAAGATTTTCCACACTCAATGGTTCCTTTTTGTAGTGGCCAACCTTTCATTGGCTGAACGAAAAAAAGTTCGAAAATTAGGTAACTTTGATAAAGGTACTTACTCCATATTGATCAGCAATAGGAAGAATTGACTTATCCTGTTTTACACATGATTTTAGTGAAGGGAATTCTTGCGGATTGAACGCGCAATCTCGAAACTTCTCACTTTGTGCATCTAATCGGAGCAATTTATCGATTAACTCTCCAATTTTTGCTTCAACTGTCTGTCTTGGTTTCTCGATTATGCCTTGTTTTTTCTTGTCCAACTCCCATTCAATCCCTATTGAGTTCATGCCTGATTCAACGCATTTTTTGAATCTACAAGCTCGACATCTTGGCATAGGTTGACCAGGTTGTAACAAATCGAAGCATTTTTTGAGGAGTTTGCAGGTGTAGTTGAGTTTTTCAGCTATCATTCGCCGAAAGAATGCTTTACATCCATTACAAGTAGCAACCTAGAAAAAGGGATAGGGGATTGATTTAATTTGTCTACGTTTCGGAAGGCGAATATCAAATGATCTTTTAATGAATCTCACCAATAAATGTGAAGGTTCTAAATACGTATGATCAGGAGGAAGGTTCTACATACGTATATATTGTCTGAAACCCCAGTTTGAAATAAACCAAAAATTGTTTACAGGTAACATTCGATCATGAAAATGTTCAAAAATAATCAGAAATTTATTCTTTACATACGTACTGAAACAGTTTTCTTTTTGAAAACTTCCGTAATTTGATCCGTGCACTATTTTTGAATTCATTCTCATCCCAAACTCACTCCATAATGATACCCTGTCGCTTTTCCAAAACAAACTTCACAAAGATCCGGAGCTGTCTGCATATTTTTCCTCCGACTTTGTTTTTTCGTAATCTTGGGTAATTCTGAGCACTGTGAAACACTAGGTAGATCAATATCCATTCTGAAGAATAAGTCAAAGTGTATTTAAATATGGTCGAGAGGGAGCAAATATATGTGAGAAGTGTAGAACAAATGAAAACATGTGTAAATATTGTTCTTTGACTGACCTATTTAGGAAAAATAGAAACTGTGGGAGTGTGGGGGAAAATGGAGGGGGAAAAAATAGGTATACTTTTTATTTTTTGAAAAGAAAGAGCACCCTCAGAATAGTAAAGCCTCCAAGGGAATTTTTACCGAAACGCCTAGTATTCGAGAAATTTGGATTTCAAAATTTTTTTGAACGTATAGATACGTGGGAAAATTGAAATCGTATGTGAAAATTTCTCGAATACTAGGCTTTCCGGTGAAAATTTCTTTGGGGTTATACTATATCGATGGTGCTCTTTCTTTTGAACACAATTAAATTGGTGGGGTTGGAATAACTTCAAGGGGGGAGGTGCACCAAAAATTTAATTGTGTTCAAAAGAAAGAGCACCATCGATATAGTATAACCCCCGAAGGAATTTTCACCGGAAAGCCTAGTATTCGAGAATTTTTTACATACGATTTCAATTTACCCACGTATAGCTAATTTACCCAATATACGCTCAAAAAAATTTTGAAATCCAAATTTCTCGAATACTAGGCTTTTCGGTAAAAATTCCCTTGGATGTTTTACTATTCCGAGGGTGCTCTTTCTTTTAAGATCCACTTATTTTTTCCCCCTACCCCCCCTTTAAGGAGTTATTTAGTCCACTGTTTGTCTGAGAGTATTTGTTTTCATTTAACTACAAACTAGACTTTTTCAAATAATTAAGTATTCGAAGGGATTGGATAGCTTTATTTATGTAGAAAAATGTCTGAATCTCATAGTTATGATGCAAATAGGCTTTATTACGTTAAAGTAGATATGAACACTTTCTGTGTCATTGATTATATATAGAATGACTATTTTTTGGCACCGGTTCTTTAAAAAATATATTATTAAAAAAGAGTGAAAAAATGATTCATAATAGGTAAGCAGGTGAAAAACACAAGATCAACCAAAATGTTTTTGAACCTAGGTTTTTGTAAAACAATTTTTCAAAACGTTGTTGATGTTTGAACTCGCGGAGATCAGTCAGTGTGAACAGAAAAAAACAATCAATGTTTCATAATTTCATCAAGAATTGGTATCGTAAAACTTTTTGGTCTTGTAATGCTCATGAGTGATCCTAAATCTCGTTGATCTTTAGAGACACTACCATGTAATTCTTCATTACGCTTTCAGCTATGACATGTCATGTTTCTATAGTATACCTCTTAAGTCACGATACACAAAATAGTACTTTAGATTAACATGACCAACGTCGAGCAGCCTGTTAGATCGGATGCAGCTACACATATTCTATGATAATATGAGTATTGTTTTTTTTTTCAAGCTCACAAACTACATAATTAGTGCGAAACTATAAAAAAAATTAATCTAATGCTTCATAACTTCATCTAGAATTGATATGAACATATTATTTTTCTCTGCAATTCTCATTATTAAATATACATCTCGCTGATCTCTTTGTTGATGTTCCAATACATCTATGAACCCGAGTATATTTGCAAATCTTGATGGACCTGATGCACCATGTTTAGCCATTATATATTTGAACAATGAAGTTGTATACATCTTTCTGGATTTGATCAGATATTTTTGAGCGGCCCTCGATAATTCTGACACAGCTAGAAATGATAACTACGTCATACAGTTTCTTATTACACTTACAAGGGTTAGTTAGCACTAGGAGTTTCAGTAATACATATTCGACACGATTGATGCCATCTCTAAGAAGTGCGTTCAAACATCGCATTGTAACACTATTCACACAATTCTGAATCTTCTCATCGAATCGTAAAAATGTATCAGAATTCAGTGATCCATCAGGCCTTAATAATCGGTCACATTTTCTTCTATAAGTGTTGAATGCTTTTGTCAAATTGTTACTCATCCATAATGTGTCTCGAAGGAGAAAAAACTGTAACAAAAATTTCAGAAAATGAATGTAAAGAGTGCATAAATACATACCTTGTCAGATTCAGATAAATCAGAGAAAAATGGCAGCGCTTTGGCCAATTCAATTTGTGTCCATATCTCATAGACATGCCATCGTATGACACGTGGAGTGTGATTCACATTTTTGACGGAGAACCGTGGCTGAAATTTTTTTTACACAGTGTTGGTGACTTATTGGACATTCAGAAGCATATAGTTTCACAATACATGTATGTATTTTAGAATGGTCCACAGCCAACGTTGAACAGTTGAGGATTCTTGTGAAAAATGCAGCTTTATCAAACTGTATCTACAAAATTTACAATGGATTCAACTTTTTTTGAAATTTGTAAGTTCATAGAATTCGAAGTTCTGATCATTATGATAGCAAACCTCTCTCGTTACTTACAATTATATTATTTCAACTCACCTCTTGTTTATCAGCTTTCGACAAAATTGAGTTTCGCTGTTTGATACATTCTTTCAGGGTTGGAAACTCGTCCATATCAAATGAACACTCTCGGAGCCTCTCATTTTGTATATCTAATCTTAGCATTTCATCGATCAGTCCTCCAACTTGACCCTCGATTGTCTGCCTAGGCTTCTCAATTACCATTGGTAGATCATCGTTGGCAGCCCTCTCTAATTCTTGATGCAATTCTGATTGTATTCCCAATGGGTTCATCCCATATTCAACACATTTTTGGAATCGACAAGCTCGACATCTTGGCATACGACCTCCTGGTTGTAACATGGTGAAGCATACTTTTTCGGCACTACATGTGTATTTCAGTTTATTCGTTATCATTCGCCGAAAGAATGCTTTACAACCATTACAAGTAGCAACCTGAAATCAATTTCTGAGAAAATTTGTAGCAACGTTGAAGGAACCTTACCTCATAGTGATATCCAGTAGATTTCGCCAGACAAATCTCACAAAGATCTGGAGCTTCATGCACTATTCGTTTAGTCTTCTTTGTTGTATTTTTCTCTTTAAAATTTTGAGAGGAACTAGGAACATCATGATCCATTCTGTATTGAAAATGTGACAATAAATAAAAAAAATGATACACTTGAGGTGATCGATAAAAAATTTGTACACTATGGATTGTGATACAATCTTCAAGAAGAAATTGTTTTGTAAATCAGATTATAATACAGAATGACATAGACTAAAAATCAATAAAAGTTGATCTTTGAAAATGATTAAATAAAATGATTTTTTTTTTGTAACAAATTTTACCTCACAAGGGAAGAACGCCAATTGTGGTCATTAAATTTTTTTTTGATATTTGGTCTTGTATATGGGATTAAAATGTATAATAAAAAAACTCAACTCATCAAAAAATGTAACGGTACCTCAAATTTCTGCTTTCAACACAAAAATGCTCATATTTATTTCTTCATAAAACCACGCTTAACAATCTTCCTTTGTCAGTTCAAAAAAACAAAGTTATGAAACAATCGTTGTATATATAAAATGAGAGAAAATAAATAGAGAGGTGGGGATTGGAAGTACATACATACATACAAAACGAAAATTAGAGAGAGAGAGAGAGGGAGAGAGAGGGAGATGGAGAGGGAGAGAGAGAGAGAGAGGGAGAGGGAGAGAGTTCAAAAAGACAGTTCAAAAAGACAAAGATATAAAACAATCGTTGTATATATAAAATGAGAGAAAATAAATAGAGATGTGTGGATTGGAAAAAACATACATACAAAACGAAAATTAGAGAGAGAGAGAGAGAGGGAGAGAGAGAGAGAGGGAGAGAGAGGGAGAGAGAGGGAGAGGGAGAGAGAGGGAGAGGGAGAGAGAGAGTTTTGCAAAAAATCTGTTTGGAACAAAAGGCTTCGTTCAATTTTTCATTACTTCATCGAGAATCGTGGTTATCATATTTTTTTTGGTTTTTCTAGCCTCAAGACAAGATACAAATCTCGTTGATCTCTTTGTTGATGTTCCAAGACATCAATGAATCCCAAGATGTTTGCAAATCTTGCTGGACCTGATGCACCATGTTTAGCCATGATGTATCGAAACAGAACAGTATTGTACTTCAGTCGTTCTTTGGTTAGGTACTTTTAAGCAACGTCTGATATTTCGGGTACCGCTAAAAATAAATGACATCATGGCTCATCGGATAAGCCACACTCACCAGGATTTGTTAGTACTAGCACTTTTAGTAATGAACAACTAGAAAGATCAACATCCATTCTGTGAAACACATATGCAAAGAATGTCCTAATAAATCAAAAGATAAATCAGAGAAAAACCTTGATATACTTCAAGTGATCAATAAAACAAATGTACATGACAAAGATTAGTTATACTAATTGTGATAATATCGGACATATAGGCAAAATAGAACAGAGTGCGCGTCAGATTAGTCTGACTAAAAAACAATTTTTAAAAATCGATAAAGGTTGCATAACGACAGGGATTATATAAGTACATTTTTTTGGATACTCTTACAACAAGGGTTCCATGTTTCATTAAATCAGCAAGAATTGGAACCAGATCTTGCTCACCTTTTTGTTGATGCTCCAAGAATTTTTGCAAAAATTGCCGCTCTGGATAAATTTTTAAATTTTTAGAAATACTTGGATCCATATATGAAACTAATAAATCAAAGATATTATTTGCACTTTAGGTGACCAATGAAACAGAAATAAAAAATAGGTTACTGAAATGATTTTTTTTTTCATAGAGAACGTAAGTTTTGGAGAACCTTCAAATATTTTCAAAAGTTAGTATAGTAATCTTGCCGAAATATATCATAGAAGAAGTCAGGATACAAACAACAAACATGTTATCAGACATCTAATGTTCCGCTGGTACTGTCGAGAAAAATAAGTATCAAAATAGATCGAAAATACAAATAATCAGTGGATAAATTTTCTCTGTATCGTTGACTTTTTAAAATTGTTGTACGAGGTTGTGAATGTTTTTTGAAAAATAGAAACAACAAGAAAAAGTAAAAATAGAAACAACAAGAAAAAGTTTCATTTTCCAAAAACCAGTAACTTCAATGTCGCATAATTTCATCTATTATTGGTGAGTATAATCTTTTCGGTCGAGCAAGGTTCACAAGAAGGCTCAAATCTCGCTGATCCCTTTGTTGATGTTCTAACACGTCGATGAATCCGAGGATATTTGCAAATCTCGCTGGACCAGATACACCATGTTTAGCCATTATGTATCGGAATAGGGCAGTGTTGTACTTTAGTCGTTCTTTGGTTAGGTGCTTTCGAGCAACTTCAGATATCCCAAGGACAGCTGAAATATGTTTGTGAAAGGGAAAATGGCTGAAAAGATGACAGTCAACCTGAGTCATTTTCATGTTCTACATCTCACAAGGAAAGCTCAATTAGTCATCGATTCAGATTTTCCTCAAATTTTTCAGGCTAACAAAACTCGTTTGTGAAAAAAACATTTCTCTCTACCAATAATTCATTAAAACTGAATACACTTTCAACATGAAAATATACTTATTTTCAGCTTAACTTAATCCGATTAATTTAATGGAAAATTTCAAATTTCCTATGAAAAAAATACTGGACGTGAATCAGGAGAGCAAATTCTATAAGTGTGCAAATTTTAAGGAAATCCCGAACCGACTAGTTGAATCTCTCTTGCAAATATTTGTCCAAAAAGTCACGTTCTGACTGTAATTCGATCTTTTCTCCATTTTTTTCGAATAAAAATTGTGTTCTAAACTTTTCACTCACTCACCAGGACTTGTCAACACTAGCACTCGTAATAGTACAAATTCCACTCGATCAATTCCAACTCTCAAAATCGCCTTCAAACATCTCATTCCAATATCATCACGAAATCGAATAGTATTTTCATCATTCGTCTGGGATGGCAGACCATAATACCTTACTCCATCCGGCCTTATTAATTTATCACTTTTTTTCTCAAAACTGTAGAATGCTTTGGTCAAATTGGAACTCATTAACACAGTGTCTTGAACAAGATAAAACTGGAATTTGTATAGTTTTTTTTTTAAATTTTGAGTAACAAAGTGATTTACCCTGTCAGTTTGTGATAAGTCCCAAAAAAACGGCAATGATTTTGCTAGCTCAATTTGCGTCATAAGCTCATAAACCATCCATCGTTTCATGAATGGGTGGTATCGTTTTTCATTTTTCAGCATTCGCATATGCTCATCGATGGTCTCTTTTTGTAATGGCCATCCATCCATGGGCTTAAAAATAATCATAGAGAGTATAGTCTAAGCCCAAACCCACCTCGTAATTATTTGCCATTGGCAGCTTTGAGGTTCCCTGTTTTACACATTCCATCAAAGATGGAAATTCATCCGGATTGTAAGCACAATCTCGAAACTTCTCACTCTGAGCATCTAGCCGTATCATTTGATCAATAAGTTCTCCAATCTGCGATTCAATAGTCTGCCTAGGCTTCTCTAAAACAGGCAGCTCACAACTACTCGTCTTCTGCAATTGATCCTTCAGCTCCGAGTCAATACCAAGGTAGTTCATTCCAACATCAACACATCGTTGGTATCGACATCCTTTGCATTTGGGAAGAGGTTCGCCGGGTCTTACATTATTGAAGCATTCTTTGGAGTATGGGCAGGTGTACTTCAGTCGTTCAACAGTGACTCGGCGGAAAAATGACTTACAACCATTACAAGTAGCAACCTGGAAAAAGGATAATGATAAGGGTCCGAAAATTGACTCATTGTGAAGCCGACTTGAACAGCTCACTAATTACAAAATTCAAAATAAAAAAGTATAAATAGTAGAGGTCATTAGTGAGTTATACATATTCTCATATTTTAGCTATAACTCGGCCTAAAATGGCCATATGGATATAAGATTTTAGCGCCTTAGAAAATAAAAAGTGCTGAGATCGTACTTGAGATGTGCCAGGTATATGATAAGAACTTCCACTTGAGATATTGAAATAAATCTGGCTTCATTCAAGAAAGCGTCTCACCTTCAATAACAGTTTCAAAGAATTTGACTGGGAAAATTCTGGTTCTTGAGAAAATAACCTAATTTTAATTAAAAATACAATTTTTTACTCACCGATATGGTAAATTTTACCCTTTCAAAAATAAAACTGTTCAAAAACAAAACAAAAACGTGACCTTCAGGATAAAACCAGTGCCTCCATTTAAACTCACATCATAATGGTGTCCTGTCGCTTTCCTTAGACATATTTTACAAGCATTTGGAGGTGTTTGAAAATGTTTTTTAGGCACATCATGTGACACACTCGGTAGGTCGATGTCCATTGTTCTCCTGCAAAATAACCATAATAACTCCCGAAATATATTCATATAATACATAGATTGGGATTAAAACGCACATTTTGAATATAAAACACAATTATTTGTTCTATCAAGTGATTGGAAATCGAAAATCGATTTATAATAACAAATGAGGTGGCAAAAACAATAAAAAACTGCGTAAATATTTATCAAGGTGGCAAAGATCATTTTCAGCGAATAGGTTTTTTTTGTCAGTCCCTGGGTTGCGGAAAAGCCTGAAAATTTGATAAAACATCCGCGCGACTGATGAAAAAAGTGGCAAATATTGAAAGAAAAGATCAGGTAGAGTGCAGTGTTGTATACGAAAAACCAACAAGAATGAGTCATCGTTCGGGGTGTTGTTTGAATTTGGTTGATTGGCTTGGGAGAAGGCAAACATAAAAAGGTTTTTGTTTCGGAAGAAGGTAGACTGGTGGTCTTTAAAAGATTAAATGAAAATGATGTCAGATTAACAGTTTATAACATCAACAAACACCCGCATCAAAAAATCATACGAATTTATTATGTACTTTTAAAATAGGGATCATACAATTAATTGACCTTGAGAGGTTAATAAGCATGTTCAAATCTTGTTGATCTTTTTGTTGACCCCATAACTATAGGACTGAAATTGAAAGGATGTTTTTTTTTTTTGAAAATATGAATACTCAAAAAACCATAATTCTTGATTTTCTTTTAAACAGATCAAAAAGAGAGGATTGCAGTAAGTTTGTTAAATTTTATTGTTGAGTAGACAAACAAAAGTTTTTTTTATGATTCGGAAGAAGATTGGCAGTCTTTGAATGATTAGAGAGAAATGATGTCAGGTTAATACTTCATTAAAAAAATACTCGCAGTTAAATGTTAACTATCTCCTACTCACTACTTCACAACTCCATCTAAAATCAGGATCAGGATGACCGGTTAATGAACATGCTCAAATCTCGAAGATCTCTTTGTTGATGTTCCAATACATCAATGAATCCGATAATTTTTGCAAATCTTGCCGAACCCGATGCACCATGTTTAGCCATTATGTATCGGGATTTAGCCACTGGTCAAGTACTTTTTTATTGTTTTTAATAAAACCGTTCAAATGTTCTGAATTATCATTTTAAACCGGGATTGATTCCAATTTTATAAACACCCAAAAAATAGCGCGTAAAGACGCCTAGACAGTTGAAATCATATTTTAGTGATTACAACATTGTTGTTCATCTTCCCATGAGTTTTCATTGTGTTAAACACGTTTTCAAAAATTTTGTGATTTACCGAGGAAAAAAAATATCCTTTTTACAAAATCGCTGGGAAACGAGTAGTGAAAAATTCGTTCAAATCTTAATATTAAGAAAAAAAAAACATAAATATGAGAGCATATTTTAAATAAATGGGCAAATTAAAAAATTTGCAGAATTGTTGGAAAGACAAACAAAGTTTTGAATTGGGTGGGAGGCACGTGGTCGATTTAAATTTAAAAGAAAATGATATCAGATTATAGTTCATTAGATCAATTATAACAAACACCCGCATCAAGAATTTAAAAAAAAACATACTACTTCATGACTTCATCCAGAATCGGTATCACCAAGTGTTTTGGCCTTGATAGGTTAATAAACAAGTTCAAATCTCGTTGATCTCTTTGTTGATGTTCTAGCACATCAATGAATCCAATGATGTTTGCAAATCTAGCCGGACCCGATGCACCATGTTTGGTCATGATATATTGGAACAGGGCGATGTTATACTTCTGACGTTCGAGGATCAAACGTTTTTCAGCATTTTCAGATATATTGGATACCACTGGAAAAATTTTGAGTTATATTTTTTTGTCTGTGACGAAAGTATCAATTAATATTATTCGAGATAATGATCAACACTAAAACTTCATAGGTTAACATAGATCTCTTCCAAAAGTCCGTTAATACCCTATTATATTTTTGAAAATTCGTCGAAATTGTTTTTATTTTGTATTTTTCCGCCGCTCAACAGAAGGAGAAGAAGAAGAAGAAAAAATATCATTTAAGCAGAAGTTTCTGTGACCTTCGGATTTATAAATTCTTACATGCTTACCAGGATTTGCCATGATCAATGCTCTCAATAATACAAATTCTACACGATCTATTCCAACTCTCAAAATCGCGCTCAAACATCTCATCCCAATATCATTTCTAAGACGATTTCTAATTTTATCTTCAAATGGAAGAGGTAAATCATGACACATCAATCCATCTGGTCGTAACAGTCGATCACTTTTTTGCATGAAGCTATAAAATGATCTTGTCAGATTGGAGCACATCAATGCGGTATCTTGAATGAGATGAAGCTTTAAAAAATTTTGTTTGTTGTTGTTGATATTATTGGTAGGAGACTCACTCTATCAGACTCGGATAGGTCATTGTAAAATGGCATGGCTTTCGATATTTCGATTTGAACGAGTAACTCATAGATTAACCATCGCTTCACGAACGGATGGTATTTCTTGGTGGTTTTTCTAAGTTTCAGATCTTCATCAATAATTTCTTTGCGCAGTGGCCAACCTTTCATAGGCTGAAAATGTATTTCTTTCAATGTTTCTTTTAAATACATGTATGTAACTAACCTCGTACTGATCAGCTATAGATAACATTGACTTATCTTGTTTGACCAATTCTCTTAGAGACGGGAAATGTTGTGGATTATATTCAGAATCTCGAAACTTCTCACTTTGAACATCTAGTCGTATCATTTGATCTATCAATTCTCCAACTTGTGCCTCAATTGTCGGTCTAGGTTTTTCGATATTGTTTTTCTCCCTCTCCGATTGTATACCTAATGGGTTCATTCCAACTTCAACGCATTTTTTGAACCGACATGCTGGACATCTTGGCACAGGATCATCTGGTTGTAACATTGAGAAGCAACGATTTTCAAATTTGCAGGTGTATTTGAGTTTTTCGATGATGATTCGTCGGAAGAATGCTTTACATCGATTACAAGATGCAACCTAGAAATCGTTAAAAATCTTGATTTCAGCGTGGCCTCACCTCATAATGATATCCTGTAGACTTTTGGCGACAAACTTCACAATATTCTGGAGCTTCTTGCACTTTTCTTCTGGTCTTCTTTGTCCTATTTTTCTCGTTATAGTTTTGAGAACAACTAGAAAGATCACCATCCATTCTGTGAAACACACATGCAAAGAATGTCCTAATAAATCAAAAGATAAATCAGAGAAAAACCTTGATATACTTCAAGTGATCAATAAAACAAATGTACATGACAAAGATTAGTTATACTATTTGTGATAATATCGGACATATAGGCAAAATAGAACAGAGTGCGCGTCAGATTAGTCTGACTAAAAACAATTTTTAAAAATCGATAAAGGTTGCATAACGACAGGGATTATATAAGTACATTTTTTTTGGATACTCTTGCAACAAGGGTTCCATGTTTCATTAAATCAGCAAGAATTGGAACCAGATCTTGCTCAGCTTTTTGTTAATGCTCCAAAAATTTTTGCAAAAATTGCCGCTCTGGATAAATTTTCAAATTTTTAGAAATACTTGGATCCATATATGAAACTAATAAATCAAAAATATTATTTGCACTTTAGGTGACCAGTTCTTCACAATATCAACAGATTTCCCCACATTCTAAAAAAATGTTAGGAAAAATTGTCGAAAATAAAAATCCCAGCTTATAACTCACAGTCGAAATGAATTTCGATTGATTTCTGGATTCGGTACTGTACTACCCACAATTGTGGTTTTTTACAACTTGATTTCAAAAACAAAAATGTACCCCTCGAATTATTAAATTGTATTGCTTTTATATACTATTATTTGTACACCTGTACATTTCGTATATCTGTCATAAACCACGTTTTAATGGATTTTGTCGTGTTTTTATTTATTTATTTATTTTTATTTATTGAAATACGTTGGGGACAACGTGTGAAATACAAAAAAATAATAGAGTACATGAAACAAATACAAGAAAATAAAAAAGAACCTAAGTTTTAAGAACCCAGGAAAATTCAGCGTGTGTACAATTGGTCTGAAGTTTCAAATAGTTTTGGTTTGAACCGAACAAGCGCGGTAAACAAAGAAGTTCTCCCTCATACATAGTTGATTTTGAAACTCTGTAGTGATATTTTGATTTATTGCATGTAGCAGTGTTTGTAGCCAAAGTGAATAGCTTACTTGTGTTCATGTCTATTTCATAATACTTTTTGTACGTTTTTGTTTTCTGATTGAAAGGGAGGGGTTGGCCTGCTTGACTAGATTGTTCATAGAATTGTTTCTTGTTATCATGACTGACTGATAATGTATTATATTGGTTGTCATTGGTCCATGAACTTACTTGATGGGTTCCAAGCTAAATATAGAACCCACATTTTTTCTATTATTTGGGATTGTTTCAGAAAATGGATATTTAACGACGTAGTGTTTTTGAGAGTTACGATTTACCTGAGCCTAGAAAAGAATATTTTACAAGAATAAGAAATCACAAACTGCTCCGACGACTAAGTTGCTTCTTGTAATGGATGTAAATCATTGTTCCGACGGATCGTCACAGAAAATTTGAAATACTCTTGTAAATATAACAACAAATTTTTGGAACATGTAAAACCCGATGAACCTATACCAAAATGTCGGTTCGAAAAGTGTGTAGAGGTTGGGATGAATCCATTAGCAATCCATTTGTAGATGAAACAAAAAGTAGAGAGAAAAATGAAATATGATATCCCGTTGATGATTGAGAAGCCTAGGCAGAGACGATATGGACGATTTTCCAAATTTTAAACGATGGCTCATTTATAAGTTGCTTATTCAAATCGAAGTATCAAAAGTCATGCCGTTTTTCTCGGATCTCTCTGAATCTGATAGGTTTGGTCTCATTCCAGTTGTGCTGACAAATAACCAGAGTTTTTTTTTTCAGATTTCTCTCATTGAAGACACTGTGTTGATGACCTCAAGTTTAACGAGAGCATTATGTAGTTTTGTGCGAAAAATTATATATTTATGGACTTCAACATCATAATTCACCAGTGCCGTTTAATCATAAAATTAGGGATCGTCTTCGAGATGAGATTGACATGAAATGTTTGATTTCAGTTCTGAAAGTTTGCCTGGATTGTGTGAAATTTGTACTACTCAGAGCCTTGATCATGTCAAATCTTGGTAAGTTATATTATAGCTCTTACACCGTTCAACTAAAAGGAATTGTCTTCTTTCAGCTGTATCGGAGCTATCAGAAAGTGCACAAAATTACTTCATCAAAGAACGTGAGAAATACAACATTGCCCTATTCCGATATGTAATGTTTAAACATGGTGCATCGGGTCCTTCTAGATTTGCAAACATTCTGGGAGTCATCCACCTATTGGAACATCAACAAAGGGATCATCGAGATTTGAACCTGTTCATTTTCTTGTCGAGACTAAAATACTTTAATATTCCGATTCTAGATGAAGTTATGAAAAACTAGGTAATGAAGGTATTGTTTTCTGAAATCAGGCCTTTTAGTTTCCCGCTTTTGGGACATTTGAAATTGTTTCAACAATCATTAAATATTGCTTTTACTATGCTTTCCTCGGAAACCTACACCCCTGTTAAAGGGGGGGGGGACCACCGATATAGTAAAACTACCAAGGGAATTTTTACCGGAAACCCTAGTATTCGAGAAAATTGGATTTAGAACTTTTTTTTGAACGTATAGCTACGTGAGTAAAAACGAAACGGATGTAAAAATTTCTCGAATACTAGGCTTTCCGGTGAAAATTCCGTTGGGGGTTATACTATATCGATGGTGCTCTTTTTTTTGAACACAACGAAATTGGTAGAAGCTGCACCAGAACAAAAATATAGAGCTGCACCAAAAATAATTTCAAGGGGGGAGGTGCACCAGAAATTTAATTGTGTTCAAAAGAAAGAGCGCCATCGATATAGTATAACGCCCAGAGGAATTTTCACCGGAAAGCCTAGTATTCGAGAAATTTTTACATCCCCTTCGTTTTTACCCACGTATAGCTTTACCCACGTATATGTATACGTCCAAAAAAATTTAAAAATCCAATTTTCTCGAATACTAGCGAGATGTTCTGAACAGGATTACCCGACGATTGGAATTTCGTGATGGCTCGATACTTTGTTGGGAATTCCGTGATCATGCCGCCCACAAATGCACTTCACACAACGTCGAATAATTATGTACAAAACTCGTACCAAACACCCATATCCAATGTCATTCCGTTGATGGGTAAGTATTTCTGTAGTCTTTCGGCTTGACGATTTCGATAGAACAAACGAATCCTTCTATAAAATAAATGAGTGGGAAAATGTGAATATTGTCCAGAATTGGGTTTTTTTTTTTAATTCCTTTTTTCAAAAAGTGTATTTCTTCTTTCAGGAAATCGAGACTTCTTGGAAGTACGGAGATTTGAGTTGGTAAGACCAGCAGATACCATCGATGGACCTTCAACATCGACCCAATGACGCCGCCTATAAACTTGTCAACCATCATTCAAAATGCTAAAGTATGAATCGATCAAAGCTTCGTTTGAATTTCGAAAGAATAAAGTGATTTTTATTTGAAAATGAGCGGTTTTATTGATTAATTGGTTTTAACAATGGAGATTTTTCAAAAAAA
>LR551862.1:0-47716 GCA_900536415.3 Caenorhabditis sp. 38 MB-2015
GCGGTTCGAAACTGATTTCAAAATAGAAAATCTGGGTAAAAGAGACATGAAAATTCACCTCATCTGAATTTCGCTTATCATGGAACTTCTTGGCGATGGTATTCTCGTGCATATCATTCTCCTCCAACAATTTCTGCAACGTCTCTCCAACATCATGAGCCTCCTTCTCAGCACAATTGAACATGTGCTCCTGATCACAGATACAGTGTTGTTGAGCCTGATAATTCCGCGAAAAATCGGCGCTGTTCTCGAACTCCTCAAGACAACCGTGCTCTTTGGTGAATCCGACTGGACATGGATTTGGTGGCTCGCAGTAGGCTGGGAGCACCGAGTCTGACTTCACCTCTTGACGTTCCTGATATTCATCGGCTTCTTGCAATTTTTGAGCTCCTTCTCCTGCTCCACCTGAAATATTTTTAGATCAGTTTGGTGATGATGGATGTTGAATTCTCACCAGATATGTGCTTGACTCCATAATTTGAGAGATCTGGAATATTTTCAGCATCTCGCGAGATCAAATCGATAAAATCGCCCGATGGCAATGCAAAGTCGCCCGGCTGAAAATAGTAATTTTTAGTAAGAAAAATAACAGGATTATATTTGTGAAAACCAATCTACGCCTTGTAATAAAATAATACCACATTATCAAAGGGATATCAATAAAAATCATTGAACTTGGCTTCAATACACTGTCATTGAGCACTTTAATTTTCAATTTTGGTGCTCTTTTTTTCTCTCTGAACAATGAATATATTTAGATAAAGTTGTTGTATCTAGACTATTAATTTCAGGCTTGGCCTAGAATGAATGTTTAGGTCAAGCTGGGTCCGTTTTCACTATGAATTCGGACAAAAAACATTCAGGATGATTTAACATGGGAAAAATTCTCTTTTTTTTTTTTTGAAAATTCGATGAATCAAAGCGAAAAGTAAAGCAATTTTTGTAAAAGAATCATATAAAGATGAAAAATACCAAAATATGAATATTATTTCAAAAAGTTGAAGCCCGGCCTGTCCGAATGACTAGCCTATACCAATTTGATTGGGAAGCAGTGATATTAACTTAATTGATTTTTTTTTATTTTGCTTAAAGTTTTATTTGCTATACGGAAACTTGAATTAATCATAGCTTCCGGTTCTTTATTTGATAAGGTTGTAGTTTTTTATAAATTGCAGAAAATCAGGAGAAATGTTATTGGACTACGACTTGAAAAGATAGTTACACTTTGACTTCGATCGACTTGTCTTGAAATGAGAATTATGCCTTAAAACCCCTAATCAGATAAGCCAACCAAGTACTATATGTTATCATGTTTACTAGAGTACCAAAATTAATATATAAAAACTTCAAATCATCAAACAACACAATGCTCTCTAATTTTTTTCACCTTGAAACACTGCTATATTTCGAAAAAATATGTTTAAAAATTGAATTCAGAAGAAAAAAAAATTCCAGAGTGTCAGCTAATCACTGAAAAAATATTCATAACACTTTTGCGTGTATAAAACCCATGTCTACACGAAAATCCAACTCTGATGTCATCGGATTTATCTTTTCGGCTCAATTATTTTTTTAAATGGCGTGTGAAATTATCTAGGATACGATTTTCAGGCGACTTTAAATTATTGGTAATGAATCTGCGAATAAAAAAATCATAATCATAGACTTTGGTGATCCAACATTGAACATTACCCAAATATCCTGTAAATAAGGGTCACGTGCTCTATTGATTAACTTCAATTGCTGAACGAGTTTTTTTGTTGTTGATGTATGATTGAAATTCTGAGAATGAAGTTCAGTCTTTCATGTTTATATATATTCTCATTCTAAAAAATTCTGTAAATTTTTTACTGGAATAATCAGAAGGAAAATGTTCTCACTACAATCACCTAAGTTAATACATCAGCTAAAATTTGACTGATAATATGCGCTGCATTGATAACTATTTTTTTTCTAGCGAAAGGTGACGTTTTATCAGAATTTCGGTGGTTTTTATGAGTCGTTTTATCTCAGAGCATTTTTTTGAAACTTGATTTTGGCGTTCAAAATGTTAATGTTCAATACATACAAACAAAATTGTGAAGGAAGTTCTAATTAGTTTAGTTTTCATTTTCAGTTTCAAAACTCACGTTTTCCAAATCCATAGCGCTCGCCACACCCAACACCAAAACCCCGATAACAGAAAATAACAAACCAGCCATCTTTATCAGGCCGTGGCTTTCTCTTTCAGATTTTCCCGGACGACGGACGGCGACCAGGAAAAAAATCGAGAAAAAAGTGACTGGGCTTGCTGGCTGGCTGAAAGCGGAGGGAGATGAGAGAAAAGGAGAACTCGCGCAGCCAGCCGCCGCCTTAAAATCAATATTGTGAAGCGAGGAGCAGACATACTCTTCTCTCACTCTTCTGAATATTCACGTCATACATTTCGGGTTTTTCTTGTGAATAGATTTTTTTTCTTCTTCTTCTTCTTCTCATTTTTTTTTTGGAAGAACATGAAATGAGACGACCAGAGAGGATGATGAATAATAATGTTATTAGGAAAGATGGATGGGAAAAAAAAACTCTGAATGTTTTCTGTGCATGATTAAATCAGAAAAGATAATCCACGTGGCAAAACAAGGAGATATATCGTCATACAAAAAAAAACAGAAAAATTGGTTGAAAAACCAGTTTCTCGGCTCAACCGGCTCAAGAAGCGAGTATTTCACCTTGTTTAAATCGATTACAAAGAAAAAACCAGGAAAAATTTCATCTTGAGCTTCCTATAGCTCTCGATCTCATAAATTCTTTGAAATTTCTTGATCTGGATAGAATTTTCAAGATATTCGGATTTCAGAAGTCGGAGTCCAACATCTCCAATAATCCAGGAAGGTTTCGAAAAATATATACACAATCGAGGAACAAAAACAGATATTACAATAATCTTTGGCTTGGCAACATGGTAATTATATAACCTACTATTGTTATATGTAACACACGCTCTATTGATAACAGGATATGGACATCAGAATCGGATTCTACATGTCCTAATACCCCAGAAATATTCTAAAATCATTGCTTGGAGATCATAATATTAATTCAATCTGTGACAAAGATCCTTTTTTTCTGCGAAGTCAATGTTAGAACAGGTTTCACTACCTCAAAAAATTTGTTTATAACATTTTCAGAAATTAATTTCATACAAATTTGAGAGTTTTTTTTTAAACTGAAACTACAGTTCATTTGGCTTGGCAGAATTTGTATGGGTATGAGTTTAACACGCGCAATATTGATAATCATTTGAAAAAATGAAATTTTCTTATGATATCGATGCCACAACCGATTTCTACAGAGTCGAATACCCCAGAAAAATTTTCATACAAATTTTCGGAAAATTCGAGATGAAAAACTGAAACTATAGGCCCCGAACCGATCAAAATATGTGTCTAATTACCCCAGAAACCATTTTTGTTTCAGAAAAAATTCAGGCAAAAAACTGAAACTATGGTCATTGATTTCTGGATCAAAACTATTATTACTAACATTATTGTCCCCTTTCGCATAAATAAAGTCGATTTTTCCAATTGTATAACCAATTTCAACTGATCATAGTGTGCTATATAATTCCAGGTGAAATTATTTATTTCGAAAATTCATTTTTGAAACAATTCATCACTTCTATACACCAAAACTCACTATTTTAAACCAAGTTGATTCAAATTTTTCATGTTCTGTTTGGTTACTACTTATGTTGCTATCTCAAGAAATTTCCGGAAATATTTGCGCGGTGAGACTGAAACCCATTCTACGAACTGAAAAAATACAAAATTTAAGCGAAAATGTCTAACCTTCAAAAATTATTTTCAAGGTCGTAGTCGGAGGTCCCCAATTTCTAATCTTAATGAAAAATGTGAATTCATTTTCCATCTTATATTTATTTCGACGGAATTAGCCCACTTATCGTTAAACGGAGCCTTTTTTGGGGTTTTAGTGTTTTTTTTCGTCTTTACCACAAAAATTTATTGATTTTTCATTTTTGATTGGCATTAGAACCTTATCAGCTCAAAAAATGTGTCATATAGTTGATAGACACTAAATAAATTTTGCTGCTGTTGCTCCAAAAATCAAATTAGGATTCTTTTTTCGAGCTGAAGAGCAACAAAAAAGGGAGGCGAAAAATGAATAGTGTTCCGTTTGTCGAGCACTCGGCCTACTCATTTCTGAAGGCGCCTCCAGATTTTTCGAATTTCTTTTGGCGTCATTATGAGGTTTGAATCGGTTTCAATGATAACAAATTTCTTGATAAGAAAAAGTTACAACTCATAGCTTTTTTTCCAGCGGCGGCGATCAATGAGCTTTGAAGAAGTTGACCAATTTATGGTAAGTTCAGTATCATTTGCATGTGTTCGCTTTTCCGATAAGAGGTCACCTCAATCAATAAATTGTGTGTTCTCTCTCCTTCTGTATTTATTCTATCTATTTCTCTTGTTCGTTTTTTTCCCTTTTTATGTTGCTGCAAAAAAAACTAACATTTTTTTCCAAAAAAAAATATATTAAACCGGTAACTTTTCTGATTTCGCCACAAGACCACGTAGCAATTTCTATTGCGCCTTTAACGTCCCTACAAAATATTTTTATTTTTTATGTTTTCGAAAGAAAACATTTTTGACATTTTTCTTGGTTTCAGATGAGTAGTAATGGTGGAAATATATTCACACGAGGTTTATCAAGAATTTCCAAGCGCAAGAAGAAGATGAAACCGATTCAAGAAGTATTCAACGACCAGAATGACGTGCCCGCACCATCTATGTCGTTTGAACGACCACCGTTAGTTTTTTCTTAATGTTTTGTGTTTTTTGAAGGAAGTATGTATTATCAAGTTCAAAATCTGCATAAACGTAATGTCTCAAAACTTTAATTTTGAAGAAAATTAAAACTTTGGAAAAGCTAAAAAAAAATGGCCAGAGAAAAGAAAATTAGAAAAATACGAAAGTTCAAAGAAACTTCATACATTATTCTATGAAAGACCCTTCATCCTAATGTTTGTTGTATTCTAAAAAATCAAATTTTACTATTATCTGTCATTAAAAAATTTTCTTGCGATTTTCTCAATAATTTTTCTTCTATGTTAGAGTGTTTTAAAAATGCTACAAACACATGTTGATTGCCTCCTCTAGTGAATTAAAATTAGGCACTATTTGCTCACTACTCCAGTCTTCTTCTCCATAAAATCAGATGTTTCTCGACATGTGATCGTGTACGATTCTCGTGTGACAAAATACATAAAATATTAAAGTAGCACCCATTAAGAAAATAAGAGATGAGAAAACGCGCTCTAGTGTACTTGCCAGACGCACTTTTCCCTTCTTTTCGGCCATCGTCAATTATTTTTCAATGCGAGTTAGTTTGTCGCCAAAGTTTTTTTTATTTTATATTGCAATGTGTGTTCAGGTTCAACTTTTATTAGTTTTACCTTATTGTTTTTTTTTCCAAAAAAATATTTTTTTTTTAAGTCTTATACAGAAAATGGAGGTATATATTATTTTAAAATGTTCGTATTTCGAAAGAACAGATGTACAGTTAATCACAGCTGTACGGGTAATCTCCATAAATCTCTTCTTTTTTTTGTGAAAACAAAAATTGCATACAATTTCGAAATATTCTGAATCTCCTTCCTTTAATTAAAAACAATTTTCACATTTTCAGAAAACTCATGGAGCGACTAAGGCGATCACTGCGATTGCCCCGTCGTCGCGAGCGAAGCAGCGATCGCCAGCTCAGTCCGCAACTTACGGGCGGTTCGAAACAAGAACAATGGCAGCCAGACGAATCAGCGGTTCGCAACGGTTCCTGCTTCTTCAACGTCAAATATTTGGGGTCGGTCGAAGTTTTCGAGTCGCGGGGTATGACAATTTGCGAAGGTGCGCTGAAATCGTTGCGGTTATCGCGACGAAAACCGGTGAAAGCGGTGTTATACGTGTCGGGAGACGGGATACGCGTGGTGGATCAGGGTAATTCGCGAGGATTGTTGGTCGATCAGACCATAGAGAAGGTTTCCTTTTGCGCTCCGGATCGGTTAAATGAGCGCGGGTTTGCGTATATTTGCCGCGATGGAACTTCGCGCAGGTGGATGTGTCATGGATTTTTGGCTAGTAAGGATTCGGTAAGTTTAGGCAATCAACTTTTGAATATTGATAAAAATTCGAAAATTAAAAACAATGAATTATAAATGATTACGAAACATCTTGTTTGAAATAATAAACAAAAAATGAATCTCCATTGCATTCCAGAGAAAAAAAACGGGTCTCGATGGGAAAAATCGTGATTAAATTTCACATTTTTTTTCCGAAACTCAAAGGCGCAAGTTTGTTTGTATATGAAACATTTTCTAAAAATCATTTTCCAGCGATTTATTTTCTCCAATTTAAGACACAATATTTACAATTTGACATTGGAATAAAATTATGTTCTTTACCAAATTTATAAAGTTGCAAAAAAGTTCATCGTCACGTTATGTTCATTGAACCGAAAAAAAACCTCTCTCCTCGAAAAAAAAAAGAACTAAATTACTTTTTTTTCAGAAAGGTGAACGATTATCGCACGCTGTCGGATGTGCATTTGCAATTTGTCTGGAAAGAAAAAAGAAACGAGATGAGGAAAATGCGACGGCGCCCGGTGCCACGAACTCTACAAACGGCACGAAGTCGAATGATGTGTTTAATCCGAGCTGGAATGATGAAGAGCCATCGAGTTCTACGGCGGGTGTTGCGACAAGGTCGAATTTAGCGTATCAGTCGTTTAGGAAACATGTTTCGATTGAGGAGAGGTATTTGGTAAGTTCTTTTCTGAATATTTGATCACTTTACGAATTTTATTTATTATAGGATCCGCAATCCGTCATAATCAATGAAGTGCCGGCAAGTAACTTCAACGAGGAAATCAAACACATCTGCAAACCTCGACCCAGTTCCAACCCGGCTCTTTTCCAACGCCAAGGCTCTCTACGCGCACCCGAAGCTCCATCAAATTCCGAGAACTTTAAGCGAATAATGTCGCTTCGAAACGATTCAACGACAGCGACGAGTTATTCGCCTCAAAAGGTTGGTAGTTTTTTTTTGTTTAAATTCTATTTTTATTTGGGGTGAGAGTAATTTGCATAAGTCGACGAACTGCCTATTTATTTAGTCATGAGAGTAGTCATTTTTTTTTTCGAAATTCTCTGAAAAAAAAACTAGATGGTCGATACCGAATACATTCGCGCTATTGCGCATTGTGTTAGCCATAGGGCGAAATCTGGCGTGGCTGAGAAGATTCAAAAATTGAAATTGGCACATTCTCGAGCACGTCTACGATCATATTCACAAGCCTATGAACGGTCCGAAGTTCTGGATGAGTATTTGCCGAGTTTGTATCTCCGACACGATTTTAATCGGCCAATTCAACTCAGAAGGAGAAGTTTTGAAGAATATTCATATGATTTAGATATGCCGAATGTTATTGAGCTGAAATTTGATGTAGAAGGCAAAACAAAACCCGAGAAACAAGAAACTTGTGTGAGAAAAAACGATAGAAATTAGAAAAATTATCAATTTTAATGCAATAATGTTGTTTTTTTTTTCAGAAATCCCTCTACAACGAGCCAATCTACGAAGGAGACGAAGATCCGTTGGGCCTTGGCCTTTCTCCATCTTCATCAACCTACGTCAATCCAGTCGACAAGAATGGTCTCAACGGTTTGGATTTGAATTGGGTCAATTCGGCGCCTCTTCCACACCCTACCAAACTCATCGGTCAAAAGAGTGTTGAAGATTTCGCCAATTGGCCCACTTCTCCCACAAATACATCAACGCCAGCTAAAATGCCTTCACCTCTCGATGAGGTTCAGAAGCAATTTGAGGAGATGAAGACGTCAACGTCGAGAACAAAAGCGGATGAGTGGTTGGATGATGTGCTAAGAGTATCGATGACAATGTCGCCTACTTCGAATGTGAGTATATACCTATATCAATTTGAAGTGGTGTTTTTCTATACAGAAATCATCGGCCGCTGTTACACCGTCCACCTCGTTTGCGAACTATTCGCAGCTTGAAGGTAGTTTAGTGACGAGTACATCGAAATCTGGCCCACCACCCGCGCATGCACCACCACCATTGCCTACTAGACAAGCAGTTTCCAATGGAAACCCGTCGATTTATCAAGCGGTAGGTATTCGAAAAATTTCGAAATTTTTCAGATAAAATCTCCTGGATCATCTGAAAAATACAGAACTGTGTAATATATAGAGATATTACAAGTGTATTGAAGATTTTATTCAAATTTTCAAGTATGTCTAGATCAGATAATATGTTCGCAAAAATTACTTTAAAAGATATACATAAATTGATAGACTGAAGTTATTTCAACATATCTATGATGTTGTGAGCCCCCATTCCCATGATCAACGTTGAACCACCATCGACCACAATATTCTGCCCGATGATATATTTCGAGAGACGTCTATCGGCCAAAAACGCGATGAGATTCGCAATATCCTGCGGTTGTCCTAGCTCTCGCAATGGCACACATTCCTTGTGGGACGCGAAAAACTCGTCGAGCTTATTGGATACATCTTTTGTAGCTCCCATAGCTTCTCTGAAGCCGGTGACAACGACTCCTGGATTGACGGAATTGACACGAACTCCGGATGCGATCAATTCAACGGCAATGTTACGAGTGAACGAGTCGAGAGCGGCTTTTGACATTGCGTAGAACGAAGCCTCTGGTTGCTAAAAAAAATTTACTTAAATCTCAATGCCTCGAGAATCGTAGCCTTACCGCTTGTGCTCCTGAAACGATGCTCGAAACATTTACAATTTCTCCCTTTGTGCTGATCAAATAATCCTTGGCCTTCTTTGTCAACTCAACGACACTTCTCGTATTCAAGGCGAACATTCGGTCGTATGTATCAATATCTTGAGCAAGGCCCACAGCCCCGCTGTAGTCAGGAACTAAAGCACCAGCATTATTCACCAAAATGTCCAATTTCCCGAACTTCTTGATTGTCGAATTGATAATTTCATCCTGACCAGAACTCGTTGTAACATCAGCAATGACTGAGTTCACATTTTCAGCTGGGACACCAGCGGCAATAATAAGTTGAAGGGTTTCTTTCAATCGTTCAGAATTACGTCCAGTAATTGTTACTTTAGCTCCATCTTCAGCTAGAAGAATTGCAGTAGCTCTACCGATTCCATTAGAAGAACCAGTAATAATAGCGACTTTGTTAGAGAATCGTGGCATTTTTTGAAAAATAATGATGTTTGCATGACACCAACGAGATGTTTAAATAGTAACATGTTTTGTAGTTGTTGTGACTAGCAAATAAAGATAGGAGAATGAAAGAAAAAGAGATGATGACATAAACAATTCTATTTTTCGTGGTCTGTGCCTGAGGACTACATACTAAGTTCTAATGAATTTTTTGATTTAAATCCCCTAGAGCTCTTGAAATCCAACTTTTTTTTCAGATTCCACCAATTTCAAGCAGGATAACCCCGTCACCTGTGAGCAACATCAATTGGAACACATCTCCAGTCCCGGCTCAGATAATAGCTCAACAACCCAAACCGATCGACCCATTTGATGTGCAATGGAGTCGTTTGGCTGTGAATCCGACTGCTGAGAATGCTTAGATATTTCCCAAATATATGTTTTTATATAGAGTATTTTGACCATTTATTTTTATTTTCACCATCCCACTAACTTTTTTTTTTCCACAAACATTATGTAGATTTTATACGTATTTCATAATAATTCTTGTGCAACGATTTTAATATAGGTTATCGATTTTTATCCTGAGCTTCCCTTTAGCTGCTCAACTCTTTGCCACTCTTGTCATTTTGTCTTCTGTTCCAATGGTTCTGTTTTTTCAGTTTCGAAAAGTGTAATATACCGGTCGATATTTTTTTTACTCCGCTTTGCCATCCATTTTTAACCCACCAAAGAAAAATAATAAAGTTTGCTTTTCAGCTTTATAAAAAATAGAGATTGGTTATAGTTACCGTGAATTATTTATTTCAAATTAGTACAGAAAATTTAAAACATTTTTGATTGAAGAATGTTTTCGAGGTTTGGTGGATTGCTGGGAAATGCCATGTCGGCTTGTACGAGCAGGATTTCAAGGTAGGAACTTCATAATGTTAACAAAAAAATCCTGATTAATGTAAATTAGTTACTTGACAAAATAAACGGAAAAGCCCCATTCGCGGCAAAAAAATGAACTCCTCTCGTTTGTTTCTTCGGAAAAACACAAAGTTACAACTAAGCCCTCATTTTCTCAGCTAGAAATGATATTTAGCTTTCTGATTTTGAAATTCACCTCAACTTTTGAAAAATTCCATTCCGGAAGCTTTGCCGACAAGTTTTTGTTCTTTTCAAAATAAATTTAGAAATTGTATCAAACAAATTTCATCATGTAACTCAAAGACATTTAATCTCTTATGTATAGATAGATTTATTAAAATTAAGATTACCTTTGGGACTTTTACTAAGTCGAAGATGCTAATTAATTTAAGTACAACTTGCAAAGTAACCCTACCCCCCCCTTTCACTTTGAATTTTAATTAGAACCATCCAAATCTAGATAAAAATGATCAACTCGTTAAATTTGAAGCAAACCAGTTTTTAAAATGTATATGTTTATTCAATAGAAAATAAATTCACACAGACTCGAAAAGGGTAAATAAGACATGGAGAAAGAATTCAGGGAAAATTGAATCGAAACATAATATTTACAGACAAAACGAGCAATATTCACAAACAAAATATAAAAATAATTACTGAATCTATTTTTAAACTAAAGAAAACGCCATTGGCTAAAAATTATTTTCAAAAACATTGAGAGGAGTCTAACATTAACATCAACCCTACTTGCTCATATATGATCCTCGAGCGAACTTCTAATCAGCTGAAAATCTTTCAGCCTTCTCCCAACAACATCACCTTTCCAACAACAAATCTCATCGATCTCAACATCGCTTCCATTTTGCAGAAATAATTTCCTTCAGGTATGACCGTGTCCTAGTATGTATATTCTCATGAGATAACTATTTCCAGTTTATCCACTACCGAAATGGACCACCAAAACGACGAGCCAGATCAAAGGACAAAAGTCCAATTAGTGGGTATAACCATTACAAAGGAATTGTGTTGAAAAGTGAGTTTTTATAGTTGAGGAATTTTGAGAAAAAGGTTTTTGTAGCGGTTATTCGACACCCGAAAAAACCAAATTCTGGAAACCGAAAATGTGCGATTGTTCGATTATCGACTGGAGCTGAAGTCTGTGCGTATATTCCGAATGTTGGCCATAATCTTCAAGAACATTCACAGGTGAGAACATAGCCTTATCTATTGTTGAAAATCATTATTCAAAAATTTGAAGTATTCCAATCTGAATAATTCCAGGTGCTCGTTCGTGGTGGTCGCCGACGTGATCTCATTTCCGTGAAAGCCAATATTGTTCGCGGGAAATTCGACTGTGCCCCAGCCGGTGGACGAAAATAAGCATTTTATGGTTTTGTTAAATAGATTTAGCTTCTTATTTTTAGTTTAAAGATGTAATAAATTGTTTTTTTTTTCTTAAAATTTTTTTGACACTCTTTCATGGTTATCAATGCCGCTCGGTATATTTTTAAATTTGTTTTCAGCAAGAAAAAAACTTGTGATTTTCAGATGGATATTTATTTAAGTGATGAAGAAAAGTTGTTTTTAATCGCTGGAGTCGAAGATGAAATTCGAAATGACGGTAGATCGTAAGTCCTCATCTTCCTCTGAAATTTCTTTCAAAAAAATAATAATCCAGATGTTCTGACTTCCGACAAATCGTTGTTGAACGTGGCGTGTTATCTGGAACCGACGGCTCTTGTCGAGTTCAATTAGGACATTGCACAGATGTTTTAGCTGGTATCAAGTTGGAACTTGAGAATTACGATAAGGATGCAGAGAAAAAGCCCAAGCAACCTTTTCAGTTCTTTGTCGATTTTTCAGCCAATGCGAGTTCACAGTTTGCAGGTAGGGTTTTGAAAATTCGATAAACCATACTTTATAATTTTCATTTTTCTACTTCTTATCATTTTCTAACAAAATACTAATTGATAAATATTTAACAATTTGATAATACAATTTTTTCATTTAACTATTTTCCTCAAAAAAAATTTAATAAATTCAGGAAAAGGAGGTGACAAGTATGCTGAAGAATTAGCAGCTGCGCTCCAAACTGCTTACTCAAATTCGCTCGATATTTTGGACAATTTGAAAAAGTGAGTTCTCATACTCCTTCTCCTCTCGAAAATAGGTTCATTTCGTTCTTCCAGAACTCAGCTAGCCGATGGTTATCGTTGGAAGATTTACGTCGACGCAACAGTTCTACAATGGGATGGATCGGTGATTGATGCGATTTCATTGGCGGTGATTGGTGCGCTTAGCGATTTGTCGATTCCTGAAGTTGAAATCGCGCCGGATGATGGAGGAAAAGTGTCGATTGTTTTGAAAAGGCCGAGAACTGGTGGAAATGTTCGAGATGAAGAAGTTCCTGTTGAAACATGGAAGTTAGATATTACAAAGTAAGTAAATCCTATAAAATTCTACACAACTGTAAAACCCTGAAAATTTGTTTCATTAGTCACGAAAAATTAGACAACGAACGATTCATATTATATTTTTACAATTATATATTTCAGGTGCCCACTTCTCATAACATGTTCTAAAATCGGAAGAGGTAATGTGGTCGACTGTACACCCGAAGAAGAAACTTGTATACGATCACAACTTTGGATTGGAGTAACGATCAAACCTCAGAATGATTCCGAAGTCACATGTGTCAAACAGGTCGGTGGTGGTCTACTAGAAATCGAATCTGTCAACGAAATGATCTCACTAACCTCAAAAGCGGCCGCCGGACTCCACGCCGCTCTTCTTCATCGTCTAGAAACCGAGGAATACCGAAAACCAGGTTACTCATTTTTGCTATAATCCATTCCTTTTTTTTTTGTACATCCCTTTGTTATCGTTTGTTGAATGTCTTGTTTGAATAAAATATGCGAATTGAAACTCTATGGAAAACCAATAAACTTTTTCGTATGTGTGTGTGTTTTGTCAAAAAGGTCACTTTTTTGCGGCCTACAAGCTGTTATTATATTATGACACGCCAATTATTGATGTCTCAAGGAGACAAGAATCTTCATTTTTATTGTGGTTCTTTTTTGTATTAATGAAAATGTCAAACATGGGCGGGAGTCAAAATATTTGAACAAACCGATAGAGATTTTTCAAAAATAAATAAAAGTTGTGATGTTAAATTGATCAGCTGAAAATTAACCAGTAAAAGAACCTTTATTGAAGTAGAAAATAGGTTTAGATGAATTTTGGCTTCATAATCTGTCTATAGATGCGTAGAATCTCACCAAAACTCAACTTCAGTGCGGAAACATGCATAAGGAAGGTTCTATCAGTCGCTGATTCGTAATTTTCTCAAAATATGCACATTTATCGAGTTTAACCTCTTGATCACATTCTATATTTGTTAACCACCGGAGACTTTAGTGAAAAGTAATATAAATTTAAAAATTTATATATAAATTTTAGGATGGTGATCAGGAGATCGAATTCTATAATTGTTCAAGTTAAAAAAATTCTGAAATGGCAAATAATGTAACATTGTGATATTATCAACAGCTGGTCAATGACTGAAATCGATATTTCAATTCCTCATATTACTCTATAAAGTTAATGATTATCGTCAAAGAGATTTTACTTGTGAAACTTGGTGCTCGAATTCATTCCAGGTCAGATCGTTAGAAAAGTATTCCCAATTCTTATAGTCGCACCAACCTGTAAATTTTCAAAAATCAAATAAAGCTACCCCATTCACCCCTGATAATATCTCACATTGTCCATCAATGCGCGAAAAATATGTATCATGAAAAACGAAAAAAGAAAGGAAGATGAATCGTGATTTTTTGGAAAGTTTGCGTAAGGAAGATGGAGAAGAAGAAGAAGCTCCTGCTCGTTGGCCGAAATGAGCATACATATATGCATATTTTCATTAAAACGAGGGAGAATCGCAAAATAGTGCGCAATTTGCGGAGAGTCGGCTCCTTAACTGGAGGATTTTTGTTTGCTATTTGATTTTCCCGGACGGGGGAGAGAGGGCAACAAAAATTCGCGTCACACACACACACACACACTTAGACTCGTCTTTTTTGTTTTTCATGATTTTTCTCATTTTTGGAAGATTTGTTTAAGAGGATTACTGTAGTTTTTTTTGCTCCTTGTTTTTTGTGAAGTACAAGACTTCTGAAGTCCCACCACTTCTTCAAGCGTCTACCATCAGTTTGATACATAGGCTTATAACCTTCAAAAATGTAGTAAACACTTGTTGATCTGTTGTTTTTTGAGTTACCTGTGGTATGGGAGTTTTGTTTGTTGGCATTTCGGCTCATTTAGGTTTGCAAAATTTTATACTTTGATTTATTGAGTACGGTAACTTGGTACACTTCCAGCTTTGTCAAAAATGGGGTTCAACAAATCTACTGTTCTTGAATCCACGTAGTTAATAAAAAATCCAAAAACGTGAACATGTTTTCAAAAAACATGAAATTAGCCAAAAGTTCCATTCGGATCGAAATTATATGTCATTATCAATAGAGCACGTATTACCAATTGAACTTAGACTAATATGGAACCTATCAGATCAGGTTTTGGCCCATTTTAGGACCTGTCAATAAAAAACTAAGCCTCTGAAACAGGCTTATATGTTACAGGTAATGTTACCCAACTATTAAACGGATTCAGAATGTAAGAACATTTTCAAGTTCTGAATACCGGTCCGAATCAGAATCAGAATGTTCCTCTGAACTATCAAGTTCTGAATCCCCGTCAGAATCAGAATCAGGGTCTTCATCCGAATCTTCAATTTCTAAATCCTCGTCGGAACCAGAATCAGAATCTCTCTCACAAGTTTCAAGTACTGAAATCCCGTCGGAATCAGAGTCAGAGAGATCTGACACGACTGTCAACCTGGCTTCAGAATTCTAGAATTCAGAAGAATTATATGAAGAGTTGTTTGAACCTGAATCTGAAAACTGATACCCAGAAAAAGCTCCAGAAGACTTTCAGCTCAGAGGATTCAGAAACAGAGGATTCAGAATCAGTGAAATCCACAAAGCATTCTGAGATTCAGAAAAGGCTTCAGAAGGCTTTCAGCTCAGAGAATTCAGACACAGATGATTCAGAGTCAAAGGATTCAGAATCAGTGAAATCCACAAAGCATTCTGAGATTTAGAAAAGGCTACAATCAAGTAGGCTTCAGTGATACCCACGAAGCGTTCTGAGACTCAGAAAAAGCTTCAGAAGGCTTTCAACGCAAAGGATTCAGAGTCAGTGGATTCAGATACGACAGTCAAGCAGGATTCAGAATTCTAGAGTTCAGAAGAACCATCTGAAGAATCAGTGATACCCACGAAGCATTCTGAGACTCAGAAAAAGCTCCAGAAGGCTTTCAGCTCAGAGGCTTCAGAATCCTAGAATTCAGAGGAACCATCTGAGAGAATCCTGATAGGTTACTGAAGACTAACGTAAGCCTCTTCCTCAACAAAAAGATATAGTATAGTTTCCCTCATTTTTCGAAAAAACACATCATATCCAGTCCAGTCCTCCCGTTCCCACACACACATGCATAAGAGAATTGTCGCCGCGTCATGGCTTGCCATGCTACCGCTCGCGCAAGCACGCCAAAAAACACGTCAAAAAGACGTCACCAGTGTCCATTTCGATGTCGGCCGTCTCTTCATCCACTCCATACTATTTAATCGCCTCCTCGCACGCGGGCGACAGTCAGGTGAGCAGCTCTCATCGAAAAGAAGAAGAAGAAGAAGCTCCAAATGACGCTTAAGACAAACACAATCTCTTATTACGGCGCGTCGTAAGCGAGAGAGTGTGTAGATTGTGGAGGGTGCAAGAGTTGCCAATGGCGCAAGAGCTCCCGCGCGGTAGGAAGAAGCCTTACTACTCCATATTTGTTCGCGCGTTGTGAGGAGCAGGTCATTTCATGGTAGACTGTAGTTCTCCCTCCCTTCCTTCCGGATTCCCCCATAATTGTTTTTCTGAATTAATTACTGTAGATTCTCTCTCTATCATTCTGAAAAAATGGATTCCCTATCGAAATATGTAATACCGTATATTTTTCTAGATGCTCCCCCATCTTCCTATGTTTACTGAAATGTCTCCTTTTCCATCTTCTTACCAGTCAAGGAGCCTTGAACAAACATTCCCAAAAAAATTAGTTTGAGAAGATTCGGCAGCAGCCTCCACAAAAGTCACTTTGTCAACTTTGAGCAGTTTTTTTTCGCGAGAGCGCTTTCCTTATTTCGAAATTGGTGGGAGTGGGAGTACTGTAGGTAGGTAGTTTAATTATTTATGAACAACCTGGCCAGTAGTCAATGAGCAAGGCAGCTCTGCTTAGAAGTTGGCAAGGATAGAGTTCATTTGAAGACAGATCTAAGTGTTGATGTTATGGCATCCTTGCGAGGCTGTAAGGCAACGTTGCCTAGTAGTTGCCTAGTGGTTGGTCAGTTTTTAGAAGGCAAACTTGCCAAACAGATTCGAACATTGAAATCTTAGGTACATTTAAAGATAGTTGATTGTCAATAGAGCATACGTACTTCACCATAATTTTATTTATTCATATTAAGGTATTTTTGTAATTTTTTTTGCATAAAATGTGCTGTTTTTCGAAGTTATATTTTCCCGTTTTTAGGCATACTAGCTTAGCTATATCACGGTAATTTGCGCTCTATTGATAATACGTGATTTTTGAAATCCTAATGAATTTTAGAGGGATTGTCTCTTCTAAAACATTCATTCTGGGGTAATTGAACCCTTAGAAAGTGATTCTGACATCCATTATTCGATCAGACATTCATATATTGTAGAAAATTGACGATTATCAATGTAGCACATTTGATAGCCCTATGTACCATCAATACAACGTGGTCTATGACTGTAAGAACCCCTTTAGCCAGTATAATTATCAACCAGCTTACCCGTTTTAATACCCTCGTTAAAGTCCAAAGTACAACTGGCACTACGTGAATTATTGATTGATAACGTTTTTTATTATGTAGGTCTGAAAGACTATTTCAAATTCTGAATCGGATTCTATGGGTCCCAGAAATTTTATAAAGGTTACTGTACTTTCCGGGATTCTATTCGGTATCGATTTTTGATGTTAAAGTATATGCTTTTAAAAGATGTCCTTCTCAAATACAACTTGGTACTCCTCTCTTAAATGTGATCCATCCCTCTCCAAAAAATTCCACCACAAAACAAAAACAAACGATTGTCTCACATATGGCTTCTTCTTCTCCCATCTCCTTCCTTCCCAGTGGTAAAAAGTTTTTCTTCTTTTCTCTCCCCCCATATCTCTCTCTCTCTCTCTCTTCCCATTTTTTCACATATGGTCCCCTGACTTTTAATGGCAGCTTCACCATGTGTGTCATCCTCCAGCCAAAAAACTCGTAACAACAACAACAACAACGAAAAAACGCATCAACAGGCACCGTATTCTCCGATAGAGCTCCGCCCATTTCTCATGGCCAAAAATGTTTGGCTGCCCTCGCGTGCGCTAGTGATGGCGCGCTTCTCAAGAACATGCAATTTTTGTTGTTTTGTTTTTTTGATTTCATTTCACTTCCCGTGAGGCTCTAAAGTAAATATTGTGTGTATGTGTGCCAGATATTTGCCTTACTTTTACCTTGAGCTTTTTCGGAAGCCATTTTATGGGGGATTGGAGAAGGGTACTGTAATAGGACCAATCCTATCATAAGCACCGCAAGCCTGCGCAGTACATGCCATATCATGTGACAGTTCAGCTATGGTTACTTCCAGGTCTGCATTAGGACACCCAGAGTTCTCCTATGATGTCCTGTGTTGAGTTGAAGAGTGTAATTATTGTTTAAAATTGAATTGGTACCACGTGGTTGTTGTAGTTTCGATTTTCAGCACTAAATATTTCCAGAACAACACGTTTTGATATGAAGGTAAAAATGTCCTTTGGGTTCTCTGTTTCGTAGAATCCGATTCTGATATCTAAATACGCTGAAATCACTTTTCAGACCGAGAAAATGTCATATTATAAACAGTGCGCGTGGTACCAATTGAATTTTGCCTTATATAATCCCTAATGACCAATTTTCAACACAAGAAGTTGTTCAGTTTTTTTTTTACCTCAAAATATACTGAAAGGAACATCTGCAGTTTTTAGGAAACAATGTTCTTGGGGTAAACGGGCATGTAGAAATCGATTTTGACATTAAAAAATCGATAAAACCTCATTTTACAGCAGAGCGAATCATGATTATAAATTACCTATCATGTTTTGGCTTATCAATCGCGCCCCGTTGATAATCATGTTTTAATGCGTTGAGCTGAAGGTTTCACGTGTCCTAGAACCCCAGAAAACGTATGTGAAAATTGATTTCAGAAAAATTGAAAGGGAAAACTAAAACTACGGATAGTGAGATCTGTAGGACCCGAAAATGAGGTAGGAAAACTTGTTAGATATCACCACGCATAGTCAGAAAAACTGAGATTATCAATAGAGCGCATTTACGGATCGAGTTTTGGCTCGTAGGCTGAGAAATAGTGAATTTAATCTGTGGGTTCCCATATAATATGTTCCAAGTGTGCCCCTTGTTATATATGTTTTCTCAATTGTTATTTCAGATAAGCTAACTTAACGCCTTTAAGAAACAGGCTGGTCCTATCTATGATTGATTTATTGAGCCCAGATAACGTGATTTATTATGAACAGTATAATAATTTAAAAACTTGTGATTTCAGAAGGTCCTTTTTTCTCCATCCTAGAAAACCTTTCAATCAATCAATCCCTCTCTTTCTTCCTAGACCTTCTTCATCCCAAAAATGTGACCACGATCACAATAGCAAAAAGTGTAACAGTTGTCTGTTCCTGCTTCCCTTCCCTCCTTTTTCCCATCAAAAGAGCTGCGCTTCTTTTGGTCTAGTGATACTTCCTTCGTTCTGCTCTGCTCAAATTTACAACATCAAACATGGTATGCGTCTGCTGCGTCGGGGTACTTTATGGCTTTGAACTTTTGCGCGAAGTAACAGATAGGAGAGGGAAGGGGGATGAGATAATAAAGATGCTCTAATTTTCGCCAGACACCACATCCATAAAAAACTTGGATACATTTATTACCGCTTTTTTGTCTTCTTTGATTTATAGGTCGCCGATTATATGGAAGAGGTTATTAAAGTACACGGTCTATGAAATATCCTTGAAATGGGTAGTGAACTCTTTTAAGAGAACTTTAAAAAGTTTAATTTTTGAAAATAGATATAAATTTTTGGAAGGTCCATATCACTTCAAGTAAATTGGTTAGTTCGTCAAAATTCAAAAAATGTAATGCCAATAAATGGAAATGAGGGGAGTGATATGGTATTTAATTTAAAGTCAACAGTTTCGTCTTAAAATGAAGTGTATCTGAAAATTTCAGAAAGTCTGTCTGACGGGGAAACATGGGTGTCTTACTAAACCTCACCTGGACACATTTCACTATATTTCTAGCAAAAATTGTGAACCAGGTTGCCCCCAGTTTGACTTGAGATTGAATTTCTCAGTTTTATGTTCAAACGCCCTAATTTCCCGGAATTTCGCTCCCATATTTATTCAGTTGGGTGGACAAGTACGGGAGGATGAGCTCACCAGACTGTCAGCTTGTCTGCAGCATTATAGCGGAGCAAATCGGAGCATATAGCATTCTAATATTTTGTCTTAAAATGAGTTTATTTATGATAATCTCTATTCGCCGATTGTCAAAAACATAGACTGAAAATATATGTTTTTTATGTGTTAAAAGTGAAAACAAATAAATCACTATTTTCTTGAACGAAAAAAGTAGGTCAGTCGCTTGATCTATGGACTATGACTGATATATTTTGTCAACTCATATGTATGTATCAGAAATGTATATACCAAAAACTGTAGGTCACTAAAAACTTGCTAGTAAAAAAATACAATTTATAAAACCTCTTTTTCTAACACAGAAGTATGAAAATTTGATAGGTAGTTTTTCAGGGAATCGGATGTATAACTTTCGGTCTTTGAACAGGCAAAAATAGGTATCAGATTTACCTTGTCATTACCTTCATAGAAGCATTTGTCTATTAACAGTAGATTGGTTAGAACTAGTAGACAAACTGGGGAACACCTGGATTTCTAGGCAAGACACATAGAAAAATGAGCACAGGATTAACTCAGTTCAAGTCAAACTAGGGTCAACTAGAGCCTTATGGTCTACTTGGTGCATAAGTAGTGACCCTCAATTTGACATATCTACTTAAAACTAGTACCAATGGCTCCATTTTTTTTTTAATGTTGTCAGGTTCTAAAATAATGCTCATTTATTATTGGTCACGTTTGGAGTTGATCAATGTTGTCCAACCCATTTTTGTAGGCCCCTATCTCAAATACCAAAGACCTCACGTGTTCTTTCTAGATTCTTCTAGGTCTCGTTCACTATGATCATTCTGGAATCAGCCTTGGTCAACCCAGTTCAACATACCTCAGCTCAACACTAAGTCCATTTCCGCCCTGGATTAGAAACCCTGGTCCCATTCTATCACATGATTCTCAAATGGTCTTATTTCTCTCAAAATTGTTTTCTTTTGGATATATAAACACCCGCCCACAAGTTTCCTTAGACATTTTTCTTGTTTCATATATTATTTTTGTTTTCTCCCAAAAATGCCATCGTGACTCATCCCTCCCATTTCTACTCGAAACAAAACTATTTGCATTCTTCTTGATTTTATTCTGAATCTATTCCCAAAAAGAACCTACCATGGTGATTCTGGTGTAGGTGGGCGTGGCTGATATATATATATTCTGCCCAATTTTTACACTTTCCATATAACTTGTGTGTGTGTGTGTGTTTGTGGCCGCATATGTCCTACACTTTACACTCGGGCTCCTGCCGGCTGCCTTTTTCCTCCTTTCTCTTCTCATTTTGTGCTTTTCCCCCCCATTCATTCATTCCCTTCCTTTCTTATATTTTCCATCTTCTTTCTTCGGGGCGTTTTCGGCTCCTCCAACTCGGTGAACATATGGCTAGTATGTGTTGTGCCTATGTGCCTATGTGTGTGTGTGTGTGAGTGTTGTGATGAAAAAAGGAACACAACGATTCGCTTTCGAGCTCCTTCCTAATCAATCGATTCTTCTGTTTTTCTTCTGCCTCTTTTTTTGACTTTTGAAAAAAACACACACATTACTATTTTTTGTCTATCTGTCAAAAAAGAGGCCGAGGGTCTAGCTTACTGTGGACCCTTGATAACCAAAAGCTCATAAAGTAGGACCCTAAGGGTGTACCTAACAATACTGGCTATTTTAGATGTATAGGGAGTATATATATCTAAGGCTTAATGTAGATCTACCTGATCTGAGGTATACATCCTATCTTAACAATTGGCAGCTTCCGAAATAGGACCCTAAGAGTGTACTGTACCTAAAAAAACTGGCCATTTAAATGTATGTGGCTATACCTATACCTATATTCAATATGGGATATACGTATAGTACCTGTACCTTTAACTGTACACGTATAGTACCTGTTCATATACCCTCCAATATGAGTATATCCATGTACTAAATGTGGGGTATATCTATCTGAGGCTTACTGTAGATCTATATGACCTGAGGTATACACCCTATCGTGATAATTGACAGCTCCCAAAGAAGAACCCCAAGGTGTACCTGTCGATACAGGATATTGTAGATGTATTAGGGTACATGTAAGGGCATACATTTATATATATACCCAACATGGGGATATATGTGTACCCGTTTCAGGTCACTGAAATTAGAGGTGTACCTATGAGTAAGTATATACCTATACCTACATGTAACCTCCAATATGGGTATATTTATGGACCCAATATGGAGGTATATGTATGCGTTACCTATACCTCTTTTCCAAAAATCAATAGTTTTCAATCATTTCCTATCTGGTCCAATCTTTTCCTCTCTATTTTCTGAATCTTTTTCTGAACCTACATATGTACAGTACACTCCTCTTCCCTTCTACTATACAATAATTGGCCAAAAAAATACACACACAACGAACAATAAAGTACATAGTTACAGTACTACTTGATACCATTTGAGAAACCCATCCGGTTTCGGCCCGGCCACCTATATACATATAATAACAATAATGGTTTCTTTTTACATACCGTACCTCCCTCCCTCTTTGTTATGCCCCGCCCACTTTTTTCTTCTAACCTTACAAAGTTGTCCTACTTCTTCTATTATTCTTATTATTATTATTATTATTATTATTGTTATACTTCCAGAAATGTCAGAAGTGGACGATTTTGCACAGCTTATGCAGCAACTTCAAGGTGCCGCCGGGTTGCCGGAAGGAGGAGCCACAGTGCCTGCCGCCACGTCATCAACACCATCGGGTAGTGGATTGTTGCCGAATGGAAAGAAGACGAAAGGACGGGTGAAGATCAAGATGGAGTATATTAATAATAAGTTGAGAAGATATACGACGTTTAGCAAACGTAAAACTGGAATTATGAAAAAGGTGAGTTCTATTCAGCATGGTGAACTGTTTGGGGTCAAATACTGAAGCCAGGGCCACATTGAATACATCAATTCAACAGGCCTGAAGTATATCCTAGAGATTCGGGCGATTACCGGCTATTTTCAACCTAATATTTGGACTGTTCATAGTGTTATATTAGGCCTGTTTATAGACTACGATTTAGGCTGGTCATAGGATGAGATTTAGGCTGGTCATAGGATGAGATTTAGGCTGGTCATAGGATGAGATTTAGGCTGATAATAGGATAAGATTTAGGCTGGTCATAGGCTAAGATTCAGGCTAGTCAGAGGATAGAATATAGGCTGGTCATAGGATGAGATTTAGGCTGGTCATAGGATAAGATTTAGGCTGGTCATAGGCTAAGATTCAGGCTAGTCAGAGGATAGAATATAGGCTGGTCATAGGATGAGATTTAGGCTGGTCATAGGATGAGATTTAGGCTGGTCATAGGATGAGATTTAGGCTGGTCATAGGATGAGCTTTAGGCTGATCAAAGAACAAGATTCAGGCTGATCATAGGATAAGAATCAGGCTGGTCGTGGGCCAAAATTTAGGCTGGTCAGAGCTTAAGATTAGAGCTGTTCATAGTCTGAAATATAGGCCATTCATAGATTGAAACATAGACTCTTCATAGTCTGAGACTCTGGTTGTCCATAGTCTATATTTAGGCGGTTAAGGAGCAGAAAATCCTGCTCAAATCAAGCCATAACGGGCTTTTTTGTAAGTTCTATGATTCGGCTGAAACGGGCTGATTACGGCTCTCACATTTTCCAATGTTACATAGAAAACGGACCGGCCTGGACGCAATCTATTAGGCTCAACAGCAATAACATTTATGGCCATTTTGGTTGGACAAAAAGGAACAAAACCCTATACATTCTGACTGATTCTGGATTTTTTTTTGTAGTGAAATTCTGACAATGCCTGAGCCGATTAAAAAAAATAGTCGGGCTATCGAGCTCATGGCCATTATTTTTTTTATTGATATTTCTAATAAGCTAACAAGATATTATGTACTATTTTCATATTCTATTTTCAAATATTCCAGGCCTTCGAACTATCAACACTAACGGGTACTCAAGTAATGCTATTAGTCGCCTCCGAGACGGGTCACGTGTACACTTATGCCACCAGCAAACTTCAACCAATGATCTCATCCGACGCCGGAAAATCGCTGATCCAAGCGTGTTTGAATGCGCCAACCGGCGATGAGGGTGACATCGCCCCACCAAGTCGCACAGAATTCACATTTGACGCCGGGAATGGGACAACGGCGAACATGAGGAAGCGCAAGATCATCGATCAGACTTCACAATTACCAGCGGTAAGTAAGAGCGCTTATTTGAACGGACCAGGCCTATATATTAGTTTCTCTAGTCAACTAGTCAACCACACTCATTCCTTCCTTTAAAATACATTATTACAACGCGCCCCCAAAAGACAACAGGAGCACTAAAATGGAGCAGTGTATTGCTCAAATAGTGTAATATTATAACGAAAAAAGGTGCCCCTGTGCCTTCCTTCTCATCTATCTATTTTGAGAGTGAGCGTGTTGTAATATGGACTTTTTCATCGACCAAATTACTCCAATTAATGTGTTATTTAAAAATAAAGAAGGGGGGAGAATGAGAGGGTACTGTAAGACAATTCAAAAAAAAAAAAAACTTTTTTTTATACTAGATTTTTTTCAGGTTCATTTCCCACCATTTTTGCCGACAATGGTTTCTTCTACACTGTTCCAATCATTTAATGAAGAAGACTACAATAATGATGATAGTGGAGATGATTCGGATTCTGAAGAAGCTGCTAGTGACATTGTCAAAGAAGAGGAGCAGCCAGAATCACCACCTAAAAAAGAGGCCATTGATGATTTGGACAATGTGGCTGCTAATTTGCAGCAAACGCTGAAAGAGGCTCTTCGTGCCGCTGCTAATAATCGTCATCATCAGCAACAGCAGAAGAAGGCAAAGTTGAACCCGGCGACAAAAGCATCGTTTGTAGCGCCATTTTTATTACAAGGTAAGTTATTTTGTCATATTGACACCCAGCATGTTGCACACACATACACTCCCAATACACCACTCCTCTCTCTGTAGGCTTAACCGCCACTTCCACTAACAATGGCACTGTTATCAAACTTCCACAAGGCACGGTGTATACGAATTCGGATGATGGTAGGTTATAAAAACACTTGCACTGAATAAGGGATAATTTTGAGAAAAATTTACTTTGGCTCATTTCAAAATTGTTCGCACACTTGCACGAAAAAAAAAACCAATGCCACGTGGGAAAATTTTTGCTTGAATGAATTTCAAAAATAGATAACTTTCAAAATCCATATGTCGTTCTATAGTGATAATTTCGAATTTTTCTGACATTTTTTGGTGTATTTTGTATTTAAATTTTCATATTTTGAAAGCGTGGTTCTAAAAATATCAATGTGAAACTACAAAAGTATTTATAAAACAAAAACCTAAAATAGATAACTATTATATCATTTACTAATGATAATTCCAAGTTTTCTAGCTCAAAAGAGAATTTTCGTTGTAAAAATATTTAACGCAGAAATGTGAAAGTACAAAAATTGCATCATATTGACTATATTCTTGATAAATCAGTAGGGCTTCATTTATTATCATGCCAATTTCTAACATTCAATGATATTATGTTATTGTCCAACATCCAATGCTCCTATTCATTAACTGTAGTTTTGTTTTCAGAGTTGAAACATTTTGATAACCAGTAGAAGTTAAAATGTTTCCGATGGTTCTTAGACATGTCAAATCCGATTTTTATATTGTGAGGTTGAAATAATTAGACCATTGGAAGAGAAACCAATATGGCCGAGAAAACCAGAATAAGACAGTACATTTTGAAAAAGAAAAAAGAACAACAGAAAAAAGATGACACGTTTGCAAACGTTTATCAACGTGTCATCTTTGGCAGACGTGTCTTTAAAGGAAACAACTGAACTGAGCTAGACTTGAGTCTTGTAGCGATTAGATTACGGTTTTTAGTAGTCGCCCATCAAAAAAAAATTCTAGGCCGCTCTCTAATTTTTTCGTCTTCACAATATGAAAAGAGGCCGAAAATTCCGTTCACACTAAGATAAATTCACATGAAACTAAATTCACACGAAAACTTCACACTGATTAGAGCCTGGATTTTGTTAATCACGAATTCTTATGCCAAAATTGAATACTATTGTTAATCCAACCAGGTCATCCAACGAGAAAACGTATATGTAGTTTGAGCCGACGAAATAGCAGGTCGAATTGAGAGAATCGGAAACTTTTCAAAATTTGATCTACTTTTCGTTGGATGACCCTACCTCGGATAGACAATATATTTTAAGTTGATTTTAACCGGTCAATTATTTTTCACAAAACAATATTTCACAAGAGAAAATAATTGCTCACAAGACAAGTTTTTTACACGAAAAATGTTTCAAAAGTTGATTTTTTCACAAAAAAATATTTGCATCATTGTGAAAACTCTGTTGTAAAAATAACTGAGCAGATAACTTCAATCAAAATAATTTTAATATGAAGACTAGCACTGACAAGAACCAAAAATTTCCACGTGTCAATGGAATTTTTCCAAATTCCACCCACCAATACACACCGTTCTCAAATTGATTATAACTCCCAACCTTTCATATTTCCAGGCGGTGCCAATGCATCATCTCTCTTCGCCGCTGCTTCCAAAACCGCTGACGACGTCCCCACAACTGGTTCCACCAATTCGTCTTCCAACCCATTTCTCAACTTCCCCATCAATTTGCAGCAATTAATGGAATCAGCTGCACTTGGCGTTCAAATCGCCAATGCTGAATAGTATTTTGTAAAAAAGCGCTCTATCGCACCCTCCCCTTTTTTGGTATTCCTCCGCGGCCTTAATTCTAATCTCTGACCATGTCAAACAAGTGTCCTTCTATTTTCTTTTCTATTGCATTTCATTTTTTCCGGTAACTGATTGTGCCAGAATGAATTATTGTTTATTTACTCATGTATTTAATCAGTGAATAGTGTCTAAACATAGATTAACACAAAGTGATACAAAAGTAAAGGGTATTGTGAAAAAAATGACTAAAGTGATACAAATATTGTATAAGAACTATATAACATGAGAACATCCCGTTTTGATCTCGGATATGAGTTGATGTTGTATGGATGATAAATGGCAAGAAAAAATGATCAGCTGAGGTGCTCATTTGGAAATTTTGACACCGCCCAATTGGCAAACTGCGTATTCTCCCGACGTCATCCAACTATTGTCTTCGTCGAATTTCTGGAAAAAAAATTAACAATGAGATGAATTGAATTAGAAATAATATTTTTCGATTTTCAAAATTTCAGGTGCAAAAAAAACCCACCCTAATCAACTCATCGACTACATCGCTTCCTAAACCAGCAACTGTTTCGGCTTTCAAAGTGCGCAAAGCGAAAACTGGGCATGGTTCGAATCCTCGTAAAGCCGTCTGAAATTTGATAAAAATGAAGATATTTAATTATATATGAGGTTTCACTCACATTGAATGGCGTTTCGAGGTCCCAATCACGGTCGCCAACTAATTTTCGATAGTTCAAGTCGCCTTTGAAAATTGCGAGACCAGATTTTTGCAAATCCTCATAGAGATCCGGGCAAACTGAATTCATATCACAATACGCGTGTGGATAGGTCCAAAATGGATGACTACTAAAAACCAATTGGCCATCCGTGACTCGTCGCTTCAATCGCTCGGCGATTTTTTGGCAAGATACACCACTAGTAGTCAACATCTCCAATGTCCAATCGAAATCGGCTTTAGTCACATCCGAGACAAACCACGGGAAAGACTTTCCATGAAGATGAACAACGTCGGCAAAGCCAAACGAAATAAGATATTCGGCGAGCAAAAAATCGCCGACTAGTTCAACACCAGCGTTGTCAAGAACGATGTCGATGCGACGATTTGCGGGCGTTTCACTGCGACGTTTCAACAATGGATAAAGAACATTGAGAGTTAAAGTATGAATATCATCGACAAGAATGTAGTCATTACGTTGAGAAGATGCGCTCATCGATGATTGATCCTGAAAAGAAATTTTCAAATAAGAAATAACAGGAATTAAGCGAGGATCGTTTTAAAAACATGTTATTATAAAAAAGCTCGGTAAACTTTTACTTATTTTTTGGATGAATTTTTACAATTTCATGGGATGACTCAGGAGGAAAAAAAAGAAAATGTTCCTTTTTTTATTAGCTCATGAATCATTCCATCAGCTAATGCTTTATGTACATTGTGATTGGTGTTTGTTATTTTATATTCACAAATTTAAGCTAAAGTCTCACCAAAGTCAAGTTGTCTCCACCGGTCAACGACATATCTGCGCGATTTCCCCACAAGCTCATTTTAATCATAGTCGAAAGTCCGAAAGTTTCATGAACTGGGGCGTCTTCGGCAACAATCGAAAGGAGATACGAGCACGATTCTTCTATTTGTTGAACACTGAAAAAAATCATTCTTAGTTTTGTAGTTCAAGTTTTGTTTAAAGAAAACTCACTGATCTGTGAAGCTTTGACGCTTGTTCGTCTGAAAATAGTCGAATTCTCTCAATTTCCTTGTTGCGTAGAACGAACTGTAGATGTAGCGATACAAATAACATTCAACGAACAACCAATCAGCTCGATACCAGCTCAAAGTCTCCTGCTCAAGTTGCAAGTCTTGTTCACGCAAATCTTGCAGCAATCCATTCCATAATTGAGCATCCGCCGCATTATCAGTGAGTTTTTCCAAAGATTTACCGGTCATCATCAAGTATCTGAGCTCCGATAACACCTCCAAAATCGATCGGACATCGGCGTCCGCTTCTTCTCCATATTTCGCAACAATGTCGTGAATATTTCTCTTGAGGAGATCAACCAGCTTCGTCACAATACTCGGCCAACGATCTTTAACAGTAATATAGGCAAATGTCCCCTCTTTGTTGCCGTTCAACTTTGGCGCGATTCTGTCGACTTCTTTGTTGGACGCCATCGGTTTGAAAAGGCCTGAAAAACGAAGAATAAAGGAGCTAATCGAAGAAATCGAAGAAAAAGAAAAAAAAAACGCCGAAAAAATGAAAAGCGAAAAAAATCGAGAGTGTATGCACACATGACATTTTATGTGACGCGAAAAATAATTTGAATTTCCGAATTTTCTAGAAAACCACGTTTCCTGCTTCCCGTTTTTGAACCTGCTCCCGATTAAGCTCATGCTTCTTTCGTTGTCATGGTGTTTTCTCTGTTTAGATTAGTGCAATCCTCTTCGGCTTTCTCAATTTTCCTTTCTTCAATTTGTTTGCTCATTGAAAACGATTTGTTACAGACACAAGTTTTAAACTACACAAAACATGTCTGCTGAAAAAATCGACATTTCACCAAAGCAAGATGGTGCAGTTTTCAAGAAACTCATCAAGGCTGGTGAAGGTGTCGCCAAACCTGGAACTGGAACCACTGTCAAAGTTCATTATGTTGGAACATTGGAAGATGGATCGAAATTTGATTCAAGTCGTGATCGCGGAGACCAATTCCAATTCGTTCTAGGAAGAGGACAGGTATAGATTCTGAAATGTCATTTCGATTTAATTTCCTAATCTTCTTGCAGGTTATTAAAGGATGGGATGTTGGTGTTGCTAGCATGACAAAGGGAGAAGTTGCCGAGTTTACTATCCGGTCAGATTTCGGATATGGTGATGCCGGAAGTCCACCAAAAATCCCAGGAGGTGCCACACTTATCTTTGAAGTTGAACTCTTCGAATGGTCAGCTGAAGATATTTCTCCAGACAAAGATGGTTCGATTCTTCGAACAATTATTGTTGAAGGAAGTAAGAATGCTAATCCAAATGACACTAGCAAAGTAACCGCCCATATCGTTGGTAACTACAATGGCAAACAATTCTACAATCGCGATGTCGTCTTCGCTATCGGTGAAGGATCTGAAGAACATTTACCGGAAGGAGTCGACCGCGCTCTCCGGCGTTTCCAACTTGGAGAGAAGTCCAAGATTGAGCTCAAGGGAACTCGTTTCACCTACGGAAACAGCCCACCAGCAGGAACTGAGCTTCCTAATAATGCCCCACTTGAGTTCACTATCTTCCTGAAAACTTTTGAAAAAGTGCCAGCAACATGGGAAATGTCGACGGAACAAAAACTTGAAGCAGCAACAACTGCCAAAGAACGTGGAACATTTTTCTTCCAAAAAGGAAACTTGAAATTGGCGTATAACAAGTACAAGAGAATCGAAGATGTTTTGGAGTATGAGAAGACTGCCGATGAAGAAGCGAAAAAGAAGCGAGACGCACTGTTGGTCAGCGCTTATTTGAATCTCAGTCTAGTCACTTCAAAGCAAAACGAACAATTGGAATGTATCAAATGGTGCGACAAGGTGATTTTTTTCTGTTTTTAATTTATTATCTGATTCTGAATCATTCCAGGTTCTCGAAATCTCTCCAGACAACGTCAAAGCGCTCTACCGCAAGGCTAGTGCAATGTTCACCTTCTCAGATATTCGCGAAGCGTTAGAAGTTTTTGAAAAAATCGTCAAACTCGAACCGGATAACAAGGCCGCTGCACAACAAATTATCACATGCAAAGCAAAACTTCGCGAACAAAACGAGCGTGATAAGAAGAGATACAAGAACTTGTTCTCGAAAATCTCTGATGAACCAGTGCCAGGAACCAGTGGTGAAACTGTAAGAATTAGCAAGTTTATTCTTTATTTATAAGCGTTTTTCAGGTGATTTTCGATGATCAAGTCGCATCAACCAGCTCTGAGAGCACCGCTTCCAACGCCTAAGGTATTACTTTCCATGATAATTTTTCAATTGATACTATTTGTGATCTCTTTCCTCCGTTTAATCATTCTTTTTGCACCCGTAACATTGATTAAATTATTTATTGTTAGATAGATGTAAACTTTCATATTTCAATTTCGTTTCCGAAATTGCCATCGTACACACATTCATATTCCAACTCCCATTGATTGTTCGAACTCATCGTCTCAAAAGTGATGAATAGAGATGGTTTTGTTGTTTTTGTGATATATCCTTTGTCCCCGTTTCGCAGACTGAAAATTCAAGCTTACTCTGAATTGTATTGAAGCTCACTTCATCAACTTTTCACTCGGTCCATCACCATTGAATAATTTCAATCGATCCAAAACTCCCAATTCAATTTCGGCGACTTTCACAGAAACATGATGATTCGACTGGCAATTCACCTGGTAGCTTTGAAACACGAAAGGATACGAGTTGTTTGAGGCTATAACTCCAACATTGTCAAAGAAGATTTTCACTGGAAGAGGAGATCTGAAAAAATTCAACTTGATGAATCATTGAAACATCGAAAAACTAACATTGTTCTATAAGTGAAGTTGAAACCACGATGATCGTTTCCAGAATCTTCAAAACTTTTAAATGTGATAGCGATTTCACTAGACTTTGCCAAAACCGTATAACCCGGGTCCAAAATTCCAGATAACTTTGAAATAAGTTTCCCTGACTTCAAAACAGTAATGGTCAGAAAATCTCGATGTTTCTCTGTGTCAAATTCATCAAACTTCAACAAAATTCGCGAATCTGCTTCATCTGCTCGGATAATATGTGTCAAATGTTCAAATTCGGAATAATTGCTCAATGAAATCACTCCAGTGTCTTGTCCATTGTGCCAAATAGTCTTGGTTCCACCGGCCGGCTTTTGACACATGAAAAATTGCGAGTAATAGCAACTAATGGATTTCCAACCATCCAGACTTTCATCCAAAACCCATGCTACGCATTCCTCACTATCGGAGTTGGGCAGAAATTCCGAGTAGGTCATGGGACTTTTGTTGGACCAAGTGAAGTTGTTCGCAGTTTCATTCCATCGTAAACCAATCCAGTTGAGAAAACTCGGGTTCTCACGTGCAAAAATGGCTGGAAGTTTTTTTTTGGTGAATTCTGTGGATACAAGGAAGGCTCCAACATGTTAAAATTGCTCGAGAAATTGAACGAGCGGGAAATCCTCTTTCTTAACCCGGTGGATATTGTATTTTTGAATTTCAGCATAACATTTTTCCAGATCCAGACTTTATAGTATGGGAATGAGCTAAAGCTATAGAATCTAGAAATTTTAGTTTAGAACTAGAAAATTGGAACTTGTCAATATAACTCGTTGATTTTTAGCTCTAGTTTCAGTTTCTCTTCCAATAAAGCGATTTTGGAGAAGCTATAGAGAAATTTCAAGGTAAATAAACCGACCAGAAACTGAATAACCAATATGAAACTTCAGAAAATCAATCTCTGATTGATATATAATTTTTCAAGCTTTTGCAGACCGATTTTCTCCAGAATTTCACCTTGACACAGCAGTCTTCCAATATTTCTTTCAGGAGAAATTGTGATTTCGTCAAAGCTATATATTTTACAAAATACCGTGAAGCATCGAAATGAGCATCACAGCTCCGATATAAAATATGTTTTAAACAAGATTTACCTAAGAAAAGTGCAAACCTTTCACAATATTGGCCTCTTCTTCGTTATTTATCGAAACCATTCGACTTTCTCGCTCCCTGCAATAATCTTCGGCAAATTCCCATTGCAATGGTTGAGGAGCAGAAAAGTAGCAATTATCCAATTGGGCGACATGAAACCATGTTGGTGGACATGGTAAAATTGCTGAACAAAACTTGAACACCAAAAAAGATTGGTGAAAAAATACCTTGTGAAAATAAATTTGGATGAAATATAAGAAAAATTAGAAAAGGTGAGAAGAAGTACATGTGAGTGTGTGTGTCAAATGTCAATGAGATGAGTTTGGTTTTTGCTCGTGAGCGAGCTGATGTTTTACACAAAATTTTGTCCGTTTCAATTTTACATTATTTATGTGTTACTTGTTACAATAAATCGAACTAAAAATATTTGGAGGACTAAATTTCGCGATTTATTTCTCTCCGAAGGTGTCGAGTCCGGCGATGCGGTATTGATTTCCAGTCAAACGATGGTCACGCTTCGACAACTCAACTCTGGAAAAAATATTTTGGGGTGGTAGAAAAAACATTTTTTTAAAAAAACTATTTTGTCTTTTTCTTCGGGAAAGCTATTTGTCTAGAGAGAACATTTGAAATGAAGGTTTCGGCTATGTTTTGAGTTCAATTACACCAAGATTTAAACCATCAACCTCAAAGATTGTGAAAAATTTTTAAAAATAGACTATAAATAAGAAACCTATGGGTTCATTGCAGAGTGTGGCTATGAATCACATTGGCCTGGAGCAATTTAATTTTTTGAGAAAATCTGTCAATTGGCAAGACCATGCGATGTACGAGTATGACGTTCTGATAAATTGTTTTATTTTGGAATATAATTAGACTGATTGACGACAATTTTAAATTGGTGAGCGTCTTCTCAATAGTTTTTAAGAATAATTCGAAAAAATCATATAGAACAGTTTAGTTACTCTTTCAACACAACACTTTCAATGGACGGAAGTTCAGTGTTTTTCAGAAAATTAATTTTAAAAAAAAACGCTTTGACCTATTTTTATTAGTCAGAATATTAAATTTAACTTCTGAATATTGACTATGTGATGTGTGGTATTTAAAACTTTGAAACGATGTAACGCATACCGAGAAAGTTCGAGAATGAGAGATGCTGAGTCCCGATCAAATCAATTTATTAGATTAAATCACATTTGGAATATTTTTTTTGATTCCAGCATGGAAGAATCGATTCTCACTTTCTTTGAAAGAGTGGGATTCTGACCAGTAATTTTAACTTTAGTTTGAATTAATTTCAGGTGTTGAGAAAAGAATAACATTTCACAATAGTTTTATTTTACTATATTTTTGTTTAATTTATAAAAATCTCACCTTTGTGGAGTACAATAATTTCTGCGGTACGCTCTTCCAACATCCAATTTGTTGAATGGATAGCTCATGTAGCAGGCACCAGCAACGAAAGCAGTTGTAATTACACCAGAGTAGAATTGTTCGAACCACATGCTGCAATTAAAAACATAGGTTTTTACGTTTCGCAAAAATCAAAGAAAATAAAAAAATAAAAAAGGGGGCGGAGCTAAAAACGGCTGTAATAAACATCAGGCATGCGGAGTGTCGTTGTGATTTTTTGGATTTCTAGGCCATGAATGTTGAGTTCGACCAAAAAAGGAGAACCTGGAAATGTTTCTAGAACTGAAACCAAACACAGAACTGATTCCTTTCAGAGAATTGACCAGAAGAGCTTCTGTTATCATGTTTTCATAATTCCAACCACTGACGATTGCCATTCAAACATTAATTGATAATTAAGATACTGTAGAAGGTACTACAAAGTACGAATGGTCTCCAACAACGTGTAAAAATTGCGAACTTGTATTTAGGAGTGAACTTTTCAAAGTTAAAAGATTTTTAAAAGTAGGAAATCATGCCAGAGATCTTACAATGAAAATATATGGGCGGAGCCAACTCAGCTGCCCCAAAAAAACAAAATCTTTTTTTTATTCGTTTCGAAAATGTCGCTCCCTACAAAAAACCGGGAGGATCTCATTAAAGACTTGCGTTTCACATTCTATATGGATTTTATCAACGTTGTCCTCTCTGAAGTTATCTGCGGTGTTGGTTAGTTTTTTCTTCAAAAATCCTGATTGTTATATTTATTTGAGACATATAGTTATTATCTTCAGGCATTGCTGCGAATCTTCTTCTAATATTGATAATTGTGACAAAAACTCAACCAAATATGAGAAGTTATGCAGTTTTGTTATTGAATTTCGCTATTTTTGACCTCCTCACTTGTATTGCATCTATTTTTGCATGTCAAAAGTGAGTCATAGTTTGGATACCAGGTTACTTATTATCATTTTTCTCTCCGATTAAAACATAGATTCGCTAAAATTGGAGCGGTTTTCAAAATACAACCCATATTATTTACTTGTAAATAAAAAATGATAATAAAACCATCAGACACGTTATTCGAAACTTTTCTAACGCGGATTTTACCTGGGAAATTGTAAACGTTTCATATAGTTTTTCTGGTCAAAAATAAAATATTACTCCATTAAAGAAACGCGGACTTCGTTTTTCTAAAGCAACGGTCATATCGAACAAATGCGAACAAGATGAAACACACATCGCTATTTGAATAAATGTGTGTCCGACAGCAAGGGGGTATCGCGTACAAGTATGGTTTGTGTGTGGAGGGGCGGAGCTTATCGAATTTTTCGAAAAAAGAACAAATTCTGGAATTTTAAGATAATATTACATGTTAAAAAATAGAAAAAAAGACACCTGAACTGTTTAAAAACCTCACTACGTTCTCAATTTTTGAAAAATATCGAAAATTTATGAAATAAAAATGATTTTAGACCCACGAATTTTTTTCGAAAATTTTTTTGACCTACTTTGCCGCTTACTCAGTAAACAAAATCAATAACACAAATTCTCTTTCACGTCAGGATCGTTTTTTGAAGCGCCTATATCGATTTTATCGAATTTTGTGAAGAATGGAGAGAAGAGAAAGACAACCGTTGTCGCCAAGAGTGAGTATTTTTGAATGGAATTAAAAAATAAAATATTTTTTCGAAAAATACAAAAAAATCTTTCGAAAATAAAGTTTTTGAGATTTTCTGGGTTGAAATTGATCTACCACTTTTTGAGGTTAATATATACAAAATTCGGGTTGATTTTTAGTTTATGTACAACTTTTTTCAACCAAAATCGAATTTCTCTGAGGTTTACAAATTTTTCGTTGAAAAAATCGATAAAAAATCAAAATCTTCAAAATTTATGAAAATAGCTTAGAAATTCGACTAAATCATACTTCGTTTGAGATGGACATGACTTCAATTTTGTTATTTGAGTGAAAAATATGAACCTGATAGAGTTATTGAAAAGATTTTTGCTTAAGTGTGATTCTTAGTGAAAATCGACGACGAAAAATAATTTGTAAATTATCACCTTATTGAATATAGAAATTTAGTCATATTATGAAGCATGTGAACTATTTATTGAAGTGGGAGAATAGTAAAACAAAGAAGCTTCGAATTTCGAGCAGATTTTGACGAAAAAACCTTGCATTTCTCAGAAATCTACTATTTTTGCAAAGAAACTCTGAAAATTTTTGAAATTAATCAATAAAACCTGATACTTCTGCCAAAAAGCCATATTCAGAAACTGCTATTGCCTAATCTTCGAAATTACAAAAAAAAAATAAATAAGTCAAGTATAATGAAAGAAATTATGTCGCATTTTTAGAGAAAGTAGAGCACAAAAAATATATATTTACAAACTGTTTCCTGGCTGAAATTGGGAATTTCGTCATAGTATGGAGCATGAGAATGATTTATCGAAGTAGGAAAATGGAAAAGCAAGGAAATATCAAGCAAATTTTCAAGAAAAACCTCAGCATCGAAGAAATAAGTCAACATTTTCGAGTCTTTTCATCTAGGATGTTTAGTGGGTAATTCTGCATGGGTTTTACAATATCTTGAGTAGTAACTTACTTGAATTATACAAAATTTATGTTGAATTTCCATTTATGTTATACTAAAAAACGTATATCACTAAAATTACGAGCTGAGCTTCTTTGAAATGTGTAATTTCTGCAAAACAACTGAAAAGCTTTGAAATTTATCGATAAAACCTAAGAAGTAGATTAAAAAATCTTCAGAAATTCGCCTAACCTAAACTTCGAAATTCAAAAAAGAAAACAATGAATCTGAGAAAATGATTTTTATGTAAGAATAAAATAAATATATATTTTCGCATTGTTTGGAGAAAGTAGATCACAAAAAATATTTACAAATTGTTTTCAGTCTGAGATTTAAAATTTAGTCATAGTCTGAAGATCGATAATTATTGACCCATATAGGGAAATTGGAAAGCAATAAATCTTGAAATTTCGAACAAATGTTCACGAACAAACTTCAGCATCGATGGAAATGGTCAAAATCCTAAGATATGCTCATCACTTATTTTCAAATTGGCTTCTGCCTGAGTTTCAAAATTTAGTCATAGTATGAAGAACGATAATTTTTTTTCGAATTGAGAAAATGGAAGAGTAAGAGAATATGAAGCGAATTTTCAAGAAAAAAACCTAGCATCGAAGAAACGGGTCAAAATTCTCGAATCTGATCATCTAGGATATTTAATGGGACATTCTTCGTGGTTTTCATGAATTCGCCGATTGAACTTTATTTATTTCTAACTTCTAATTTTCTTCGAACCAATTTTTAAAAGAGTTTGGTTATATTTTTGCTAAACAACATTTAGAAGGCTAAATTTTACAACTTTCATGACTGAAGAGCAAACTTCCGAGTATAAACTCAATTTACCGATGCTATTGATATTTGCATACATTCTTATTCTTCTAAACTAATTCTTGATTGTGATTTTAAAGAGATAAAGTAACAAGCATGAGAATAGTTTATCAAAATTGAGAGAGGGAGAAACGAGTCTTATTTAATTCTGTATGCAGCAAATTTTCACGTAAAAATCTCCGTATCGGAGAAAAAGACCAACTTTCTCTATTCTGTTCAGCTAGGATATTTAGTGGGATAATTTCCGTAATTTTTATAGACTTATGGGTGATATTATATCGATGACTAACTCTACTTTTTATAGTTTTAAATTTTCAGACAAATTTAGAGTGAATTTTCGTTTAAAAGCCTCTAGCTAGCTCAAAATATTCAAAATTCTCTGTAATTTTTACAAATAAGAAATATTTTTTTCATTCAAGGCCAATTTTCTTGTTCTTTTCACAGAATTTTAATAAATTTTGGAAGAAAAAGTATTTCTACGGATTCCAAGTTTTAAATATTTTTCAAGAGCTTATAGTATATTTATAATTTGTTAAATATTTGTAGACACTGAAACCCAAACCTCGAATTTCCTATTTTGCGAAGATTTCCTTCCTATTCCTCCATCTTCAATTATCCATTTTGATCTGAAAAGCAAAACAAATAACAAAAAAGAAATCAGATATTTCACAAATCACAAAATTCAAGAAAAATACAAAGAAAGTTTATTTTTATTATATAGGAAAACGTAGATTTTTATGTAAGAAAATAAGTTTATCTTTGAATTTTTATCAACAAATTTCAATTCATTTTTAAGATTTTGAGCAATTTTCTGCACGAAATGTGATTGTTTTGATGTCGAAAAGTTGTATATTGTCACACGTACCGGCTCAGTTGTTCCATCCATCTTCCTTTCCTTATTGAATCCAGCCTGGAAGAATGGATTTTGTATGTAATTTTTAAAAGGGGATAGAGAATAGTTTCAAATTTTCAAATGCAATAGAATTCCAATAATTTTAGGGTTATATTTTGTACCAAAATGTATTTGGAATGAAATTTTAGAACCATATGTTTAGTAGAACTAGGTTGATTTCTGTTCATGTCTTTATAAAAAGGATTATTGAACTTTAGTGATTTTTGAAATTTACAAGACAAGCTCGAGAAAAAATTAACCAAAAATATATACCTGAAAGCAGCATTGAAGTTGAGTTTTCATCGATTGTCCAGATTGCTGAAATTTTTCAATAAAAGAACAAAAACAAAATAGAATATAATTCATACCTTCCAATAAATCGAATTTTTCCAGAGAGCAGAAGCTCTAAGGATCGAGCGAGGAATTGCCGCTCGCGGCCGACAACGACGAGAAGAAGAGGAGCGAAGACGGGCGCGAGCATTAGCCGAAGCCGAGCGCTACCGGAGACGCGAGCGCATCCGTCAATTCGATGCATTGCGTCGTCACCGGATGCGACGAAGCCGGGAGTTCGAGGAGGAGGAGTTTCGACTGTTGGATCGGTTGCACGCCGTCCACAACGCTCGACGAGAATTGGAGATTGAGGAGGCTGAGGCGGTTCAAGACGCCATCGACGAAGGCATCCTTCCACTGATCCAACCAGTGGTTGAGATTGCCGCTCCAGATGCGGCTGTCGATGAATTGGCCGATATCATGTTGCACGAGCTGGACATCGTCAATATGATGGAGCAAGACGTGGAGATCGACGCATTGGTGCCAGTCGAATACCATCCACAACCGCATATTGGGAACCAGCCACTCCCAATTGCGCGACTGTCACCACCGCCACCACCGTCGCCAGAAGCCAACCCAGCAGCCTTGCCACCTGCTGGAACACCATCCGGCTCACCTCCATCGTCGCCAAGCTCGTGGGAATCGGCGCAATCGAAACCTCCCTCCTCGCCGTCTTCGTCTTCATCGTCCTCGTCAACGTCGTTTTCGTCGTCGTCGTCATCGACGACGTCATCATCGCCATCGGACCAAAGAAGTCCACAACGAACGACATCTGGTGTCGCTATCCATGGTTAGTTCTTTTCTGTAATAAAAATATTTACAATTCACAAAACTGATGCAAAACTAACTAAAAATTACGAAAAAAATTAGAATTTCTCTAAAATTCAATCAATATATCTTGGTTACTGTCGTTCCAGTAATTTTTTCATAATTTTTTAGTGATTTTTGAGATATAGGATCCTATGGAAGCATATTATTGAGAAAACAGAACAAAATTTTTCAGAATTCGGATTGAATTTAATTTTTTTTTCAGATTTATTTTTTAAAGAGATTTTATTGCTTTTCAAAATTAAAATAGAGCACTTTTTATTTTCCGAAAAAGATCTGATAACTTTTAGAGTTTCTCAAAAAAAAAGAACGGGTTTTTTCTTGTCATTTTCAGGCTTAATGTTCCAAAAAATATTCAATTTTTGCACTATACATTGTTTTTTATTCAAGATTTCGAAATTATTCGTCAAAAAGCTCACATTTTTCAATTTCAGATCGAACCGCCGCCACCGGATCTCGATCATCGACACCAGAGGTCGTTCGGAACTGGACACCATCGCCATCGCCATTGAACACGCCAAATCGTGTGAACGTCGAGTCGCCAGCTGAATCGACACTACCTCGATCGCCAAAACCATCGACTTCAGATGCGCATGTAGAAGGTATGTATTTTAGTTCTGAAAAAAATTATTTGAGTCAGAAATATAGCTGATTTCTTACCTGAAAAACTACCCGGAAAACTGCCTGAAAAAGACCTAGTTTATTTTTCAAAAGAATTTCAAAAGTATTATTCAAAATTTCAATTCTTTTTCTCTCCAAGTAAATGCGAAAAATGTGTTCAAAACATTTTAGAAATATTCTTTGATGGCTAGAAATGAATCCAGTTTTTCACAAAAATACAGTAATAAATCAGAAAAATATACCAAACAATTTTTATTATGATAATACAACAATTTCAATTTTCAGACCGATCTGCTGCCAACAGATCGCCTTCTGCCGCATCAGAAGTCGATGAAGATATGTCACCACGGCCTTCAACATCGGCCGCTGGACGGAGAGCATTGACACCGCCACAAATCAATGCGATCCAATCGCCAGCACCATTGATCGCCTTGCCAGCACCACCACCACCACCACCACCACCAATGGTTGCCTCGCCAGCACCATCAACATCACAGGTTCAGCCTTTGCCAATGGCACCTGTTTCACAAGTAGCTGCTGTTGTTGAGCCGCCAACTCAACAACAACAAGCTACGCCTCCACCAGTGGCCCCAAGATCGCCACAAGCTGTACCAACTCCAGCGACACCGGTAGCAGCTCCGATTCCATCGCCTCTTCAAGCCGTCGCTCCATCGCCAGCTGTTGCTCCACCACCAGTCGCTGCTCCAACTCCAGCACCTGCCCCAGCTCGAGCCGGCGGACCGATCCGAAGACCTCGCCAACGTCTTCGTGTCGCGCCAAGTGACAGATGGTTAAGAGGCATGCCACGAACACGACCGGAAGGACCTGACGCCATCGGATTCCAAGACGCTCAAATCCACGTGGCTGACGTCGATGACCTGATGGCAGAAGTCGATCGAGTCATGCAAGTCCTCGTCGAAAATGACTACGCAAATCGTGGATATCGAGGTTTGGAGATTGTCCCGGAAGTTGGTCGACTCCGCAATCGAGTTCGACAACTCCAAAACCGTCCACACACGCAACTCGACTTGGAAGGACCAAGATGGAGGCTGAACTTCTTAAGAGCCGAATTGGGAATCCCCAATTAAGAAGTTCTTCCTTTTTTCTTGTATTTTTAAAGTGAGTTTTGAACCAACTATATTCCGAAAATAATGTTTTTTTTTCAGATCTTGTGAATATTTTTATTTTATCAAACATTGCCTTTTTATTTATCAATGCCATCACCACCAGCGCCATTCACCATATCCATTGTTATCACCACTTGCCATCACCACTCAAAATTGTTGATTTGCCGCCAACAAATCAACAGTTCAATTCATTCTTCCCGCCACCATCACCACCAAACTTTGCCACTTTGGTCGGTTCTGGTTGTCACCAATGATGCCACATGTCTGCCGCTTTCATCAAGATTCGCTTTGAATCCGCCACTATTCAAGCAATCATCGGTATTTGGTTCTTGATAGGTGAGTGTTTTGATCTGAAAAACAATAATCTGAATTTCCTGATTTTTTCTTAACAAAAATACTTACATTTTTATTTTTCAGCAAAAAATCAGCTTCTTCGCCACCAGCTGATTTTTGAACGCAATCAGAATCATCCTCATTGGCTTCACCACATCGCATTGCGACCTTGCCACCATATTAATCATCAGTATTATCGATCGATATTCAACTAACATTTGCATTTGTCGCTTCTTTTGGGATCGTCATTTATGATTCATCGAATGTTCATCGGCTCCACCGCGGAATTTGGATATTTATGCAATATTTGATCGAAATCAGTGTTCGGCCACATTTCCGTTGCCGCTTTTTGAATCGATGGATTATGAGCAGAAAAATCACAGAATATTGGCCTCAGTGACGAATAAATCACGTATTTTTTTATGAGAAATTTGCTCGAAAAAGTAAGTTTTTCCAAACTTTTTTCCTTTCAATAATTCAAATAATTTTCAGAGATTCAAATTTGCATGATCATGAAGAGTTTATCAAAAAGGAGCCTTGAAAGAATGATGAAGCTTCTCGATTATCTCCATCGGATTTTCAAAAATTGAGAAGGCGAAAGGAAGAAGGAAAATATTCGAGTTCAAAAATATATCTATATTGTGACATCAGCGATGAATCAAATTTTTTCGGATTCAAATTTCAAGAAAAATGGTGTGTTTCTTTGATTATTCAAGTTTTTTAAACTGAAATTCGTATTTTTCAGAGTTTCTCATATACGATTCGAGATGAATTCGATGAAAATATCTATAAATGTTATTCAAATCGTCGAATTTTCAAAAAGAAGACGGATATGAAATAATTGCGAGATATGTTGGCTTCGTGGTTTTCTCGCTGAAACTGGCCGCGTGTCCACTGGCTTCATCACAAATCGTTGACTTTGGATGATTATTGATCGTGATTCTATCAAATTTCGAACCGGTCACATTACACCAAAATTTTGCTAGCAGCTCAAGTCCAGGTAGGTTTTGTAGAATCTGAAATAAAATTCTAAGTTTTGATTACACTTGTAAAAACTTACGTGTTCATTTTTCAGCTTGTCAACACATTCCACTCCACCATCATGGACAATGAGGAGAAAATGAAAAAGGATTGATGCATAAAAACAGGCTTTATTGACCTATGTCACAAATTCCAAAATCAGATGGAATAATCCGAAATAATTTGGAGAATTGAGTGAAAAAGTGACTTCAGCCACATAATATTACATCATTTTGCGTAAGAAAAAGACGAACTACGATTATTCGGATAAAAACCACAAGAAAAATGGTGAGTTTCTTTAAATTTTTTGTAAAAAAAAATTCCGGATATCCTATAAAAAAAGAGATTTTTTATATTCAATATTTCTTTTTTATTTCGTTCCTAAATACTTAAAACCCATAAATTTTGTTGGTTTCAACATTTTTAATAATCAAAACCAACAGGAAAATTTACTTAATACTTCCTAATAATTTTTGTAATCTAGAAATTCCCTCTTTGAATGGAAAACACAGTTAAAATTGAAAATTGGGAGAAAAATAAAAATATTTGTTCTTTTCCGAGAGAAGTACACGAAAAGTGGCCGATATGTCTCTTTAGTCTCGGCCATGTCTCTTTAGTCCACACACTCTCTCGCTTCTGATTTTTTTCGATAAATTTGGAAATAACTGGGAATTTCAAAGGAATTGGAATGAAAAAAATTGTAAAAATGAAAAGGAGCGAAAAAGAAAATTACTATATGTATTTTTAGCAATTTGTTTTTGAAATTCAGAGAGTTTAAGCCATAACGGACAAAAATTGAGAATTTATGAAAAGTTGATAGATTTTTTATGGTATATAAAATCAGGCTGGGTTTCATGTGAATTTTAGAACTGAAATCATTATAATTACAACTGTTCTGAAAAAATTATACGAATTTTCAGAATCTCCACCAGCCAAACCACGCTATCATTGTGAGAAAGCAACAGTTAGAGGAGACCGTTGCCGCAACAACAACAAAAAATTATCTGAATAAGAAAATTGAACCCCGAATTGCATGGGAAGAGACCGACACCTATGGAATTCGATGGTTCGCGTTTTATTTGAAAAAGTTTAAAAAGGTTGGTGTGATATTTTTTACAGTAAAAATATCAACAAAAAAACTTTCAAAAATAAAAAATAAACAGAAGAGGCTGAAGAGGCAGAAGCCCCAATAAAAATGCTAAAAAATAATTTTAAAAAAAAATGCCCCAAATATTAATGTCCCATTCTTGCCCCTCACTCGTATTTAATTCCCTCCCCCTACCCCATGTATCATTTTTCGAAATTTTTATTATTATTATTTCTGTATCATTTTTTTTGTATTATTTTTTTTGAACTTTTTTAAAAACTTTCTCGTCATTACATCATGCAACAACAAAAAAATTGCATTCAAATTGGCCGGTTAATCATAAAACGTTAGTTTGTTCCCAATTTTTCATCATTCAAATTCATTATTTTTCAGAACTTGGAACTCCGAAACATAAGAGATAACGCCGGCACTCATGAAATTCGATGGGTCGCTTAAAATATACAAAGAGGTGAGTGATATAGTTAATTTTTCTATGAAAACTGAATGATTTTTAGGATTTGAAATTCCCCGATCTATTCGACTGATGACCACTAGATTCGATGCGTCTCGGATTTAAAAAAAAGGTTGGTAATTTGAGGGTCGGAGCTTTTTCAAATGATATTTTTTGCAGAAACAAAAATTCAACAAAAACACTACCTTCAAAGAAGACAAAAAGCACCACACCACAAGAATAAATTGCATTTAAATTGGCCGGTTGATTATAAAACGTGAGTTTTATTCTTTTTTTTTTAATCAATTCAAAATGTATTTTTTAGAAAATGGAACTCCGAAATACATGGGATAATGCCGGTACTTATGAAATTCGATGGGTCGCGCGAAATATACAAAGAGGTGAGTGATATATTTAATTTTTCTTTAAAAATAAAATTATTTTTAGGATACACATTTTTGGATCTTATCGATTGATGACCATTTGACTCGAGGCGCTCCGCAAATTTGAGAAATTTCGTGTTTTGGTCGTCGAAACAGTGTCAAATGTAACACACTATCAAAAATAACTGCTAACAACAAATAATTTCAATAATCAGAAGAGGCAGAAGAGGCGGAAGCCCCACTAAAATATACTAAAAAATATTAACAAAAAAAAGCCCCAAATATTATTGTCCCATTCCTGCCCTAATTCGTTTTTTTTAAATTTCCCCCACCACCCCATGTTTATATTTAACATTTTCGCCGACGAATTTGATGGTTTTAATAGCTATCATTTTCGAAAAAGTATTTTTTAACCCGAGAAGGTGTAAAACTACATTTAGAAATTTATTTTTGAATTTTCTGAGATTTTTACCTCAGAAACCGTGGTTTTCGATAATTTTAGATATACTCAATTACTAAGCCACCTACTTATCATTTTTATAATTCTTAAACTGAAGTATTTGATCATTTACGTGAGAAAAATAAGTTTTGAAAAGAAAAAAAAAAGAAAATATTTTTTTCTTCTTCGAGAGAAGTACACGAACAAGGGACGAGGAAAAACTCGGCCAGCTCTCTCTAGTCCACACACTCTCTCGCTTTTGAGTTTTGTGATTTTTTTGCGACAATCTTACGATTCTCAGATAGATTCCTTTGAAACATATGCAAAAAAAAAACAAGTGAGAGAAATATTTAACAGCCATTTACAACAATCTGTAAAAAATTCAGTATAATGAGGCTGATTTTCAAAACTTTTTGCTTATTTTTCAACCCGAGATGGTGTAAAACTATATTTTGAAAAAAAAATCAGAAAAATAAGACTGATTTTCAGAAATTTTAGATTATTTTTCAACCCGAGATGGTGTAAAACTATTTTTTGAAAAAAAGTCAAAAAAAATAAGGTTGATTTTCAGGACTTTTAGCTTATTTTTTACCCGAGATGGTGTAAAACTATATCTGAAAAAAATTGAATAGTTTGTTTTCTTGTACCTATCATTTTTTGTTGTCATCTCTCCTTGTGTAGGTCTAATATATCATATAATCTGTGTATTTTTCTCTGTTTTAAATTTTTAATGTACCAAACACTACATTCTTGCTCCTTAAACCTCAAGTTGTTATTAATTGAATCTCTCTAGTTTCTAGAACTGAAAATTAATATTAAGATTCCCTACTTTCTTCAATTTTTTCTCCCAATCTTTAATTTTTGTGCCATGTTTTAGAAATTTTTAGATACAGCGAAGTGTTCTGTATCTTTCTCAATGTAGACTAATATTTCATATTCTGATTTTTTCCTGATAGTTTGCAGATTATTGTTTTTTTTTATATATTCTAACTTTTTTCAGTTTGTTCCCCATGTATCATTCTTTTTTATTTTCCCAGTTTAGTTCAAAAATTTTAATGAGATCCAGCTCAGTTTTCGGTATATTTTTCAATGTATTCTTGAACTGCTCATTTTTGTAAAAATAACTTTAGAGTTTTTATGTATATTTTAATCATATAACAGATAATAATTTTTATTTTTCCCAATTAACACTTCCTATTCACAATTTTTTATCAAATACTAACAATTTTTCTTGTAACTAACACACTCAAAGTACTTTTCTATATTTTGTGCATATTATTGAATCTTTGAAATAACTAAAAGCCTTTTAGGCCAATTCTTCATTGGAGATAACAACGTTTCAGTCCTTTTTTACAGTTTTTTCCTTATTCTTTATGTCGTTTTGTTGTTAAATTTTGAATTTCAAGTATATTTTTTGCGATTTTCATGTACTTTTTTTTTGAGATATTTTATCTAGAAGCTCAAAGGAAACTTTTTTGTTGTAAAACTATGAAATTAACATGAAACCGGTCAATTTGTTGACATCGAAGCACGTAAAAGATGCTGTACAAACTCTCAAGTGTTGTTGGTTTTTGAAAAACTATTTTTTTGAAAAACTACGAAAAATTAATCTTTGATCCGGAGTCTGACGTGTGAAACGTAAACAGAGAAAAGGCTGATATGAAGAAAATCAACATTTGTGCATACACATTTTTGGACTTTTCGTGAAAAGTTTGGATATTCTCAGGGTCTAATCAGACAGCCGTTTGTCGCTAACCTACCCTAGACCCTGAGTTCTGAAAAAAAAACTATATTTTCGATATGTACTTTAGGTTTCTCATTTGATATCACTAATTTTGGTAAATTTTTAAACTTCAGATTGTTACGGTAAGTGTTGTGTCCACAGTCCATTACGTAAAAAACTAAAATTCATCACTTCCAAATTTTGATCACGTCTTTACTGTGGAATACATCAAAATTCAAAATGATTAGTCCCCAAAATACACATAGAATTACTGTAGTTTCCAGAAAAAAATTTGAGCGTAGATTTCCCAGTGATAAATTTATCAACAGGGAAAAACACGCTTAAATTCTCTTCTAATGGAAACTACAGTAATCCTATGTGTATTCTGAGAACCACAAGAGATTCTCCATAGGAATATTCCACAGTAGTCCCCAAAATACACATAGAATTACTGTAGTTTCCAGAAAAAAATTTGAGCGTAGATTTCCAAGTGATAAATTTATCAACAAGGAAAAATAGGCTCAAATCTTTTTCTAATGGAAACTATAGTAATCCTACGTGTATTCTGAGAACCACAAGAGATTCTCCATAGGAATATTCCACAGTAGTCCCCAAAATACACATAGAATTACTGTAGTTTCCAGAAAAAAATTTGAGCGTAGATTTCCCAGTGATAAATTTATCAACAAGGAAAAACACGCTTAAATTCTCTTCTAATGGAAACTACAGTAATCCTATGTGTATTCTGAGAACCACAAGAGATTCTCCATTGGAATATTCCACAGTAGTCCTCAAAATACACATAGAATTACTGTAGTTTCCAGAAAAAAATTTGAGCGTAGATTTCCCAGTGATAAATTTATCAACAGGGAAAAACACGCTTAAATTCTCTTCTAATGGAAACTACAGTAATCCTATGTGTATTCTGAGAACCACAAGAGATTCTCCATTGGAATATTCCACAGTAGTCCCCAAAATACACATAGAATTACTGTAGTTTCCAGAAAAAAATTTGAGCGTAGATTTCCCAGTGATAAATTTATCAACAGGGAAAAACACGCTTAAATTCTCTTCTAATGGAAACTACAGTAATCCTATGTGTATTCTGGGAACCACAAGAGATTCTCCATTGGAATATTCCACAGTAGTCCCCAAAATACACATAGAATTACTGTAGTTTCCAGAAAAAAATTTGAGCGTAGATTTCCCAGTGATAAATTTATCAACAGGGAAAAACACGCTTAAATTCTCTTCTAATGGAAACTACAGTAATCCTATGTGTATTCTGGGAACCACAAGAGATTCTCCATAGGAATATTCCACAGTAGTCCCCAAAATACACATAGAATTACTGTAGTTTCCAGAAAAAAATTTGAGCGTAGATTTCCCAGTGATAAATTTATCAACAGGAAAAACACGCTTAAATTCTCTTCTAATGGAAACTACAGTAATCCTATGTGTATTCTGGGAACCACAAGAGATTCTCCATTGGAATATTCCACAGTAGTCCCCAAAATACACATAGA
>LR551863.1:196-124667 GCA_900536415.3 Caenorhabditis sp. 38 MB-2015
TATTCAAAAATATAAAAAAAAAAAAAAAAAACAATTTGGTCGACGAACAAAGCTTCATTCAAAAACAATTTAATGCTACAAAATGTATCATCATAATCTAATAATAGAAATTCTCATGAAGAAATTTAATGGCTTCCTTCCGAATATCTAAATTTGTACCAAATAGCATGAAAAAGTTCAAGAAATTGCTAAAATAAATACTCAAAACAGAAAGGAAAAAACGAAAATCGGAATGAGAAAATTCATGATTTTGAATTGAGCAAACACTATTCCAAGTATACCAAACCAAAGTAATCATTGTCACAATGGCACATCCAGCTGCCGATCTCTTCTGTTGAGAATATCTACGACTTGTTCGATTGTTCAATGCTTCTCCAAGTTTCTTCAATTTTTTTCGGAGTATAAATATCAAAACAACGTTGATAATTAGTGTCGCGGTGACAACGAGAATGAACAAAGCCTTGAAAAAATAGGAAAAATTATTGGCTCCTGATAAAACTAGATCGGTTATGTTCAATGGATCAGAAATAAAGCAGACTATCCTCAAACAGAGTAGTATGACCTGGAAAAAGGATTGATATTCTTACAGAAAAGTCCAATTTTTATTGAACCTCTATTTTTCCAATCAACACCCCAAACAAATATAAGTGAATGCTGCTATCATTCCAAAATGTATGGGTTTTTCAACAAATGTCTTCTTTGGATACATAATTATCACAAATCTCACACTCGCCATAATCAATAAAAGAAGCATTCGATTATCATATTCACTATGATAAATTAATAGAGTTACTTTACCATAATAATCCAAAGAAAATGTATCTGTGATTAAAAAAAACATTCAAATTTTTTTTTTTTCAAATTCTAATTTCACTCACGATCAGTCGAGTAGAAATACATAAATTCGGCATAATGTTGAGCCAGATTGATGATAAGTTCGCATATTACCGTGTGAATGATGTATACTCTGAAAATCGAGATTGTTTCTCATAAGAAAAAAAACGATCATATGTGTTTGCCACATCAACTTATTATTCGAAAAAAAAAGAAAGCATAGAAAAATAGAGAGCTAGTCAACGATAATTTTATTGTAAATTAGATAAGAATTTCAGTGAAAAAAAATCATTTTAAGTTGACTTACAAGGTATTATTTTCGTACAACATTCCGAAATTCTTAACTAAATATTCATATCTCACCAAATAGGTTTTTACAGTCTAAGAGAAATCAGTTTCTTCGGCACTTTAGACATTATGGAAAAAGTGTTGTTCCCAGTTCGAGGAACTGTTTGATTTATTCTGTAGAAAAAATTGAGCTAACTTCAAAATTCGACGGTTTTGAAAAACGCGGTTTCCCCCCCTCATAGTTAACAGTTTGTGAATTTTCACAAACTGTTGCGTGTTTTTGTGCAATCACGACAAAAATCAGGCAAATATAAGCGATTTTGAAAAAGTAAATTCATTTTCTATTCCGGAAAATCAAAAAGTTTTCGAAAAAGTGTTTCACTCAATGAAAACCCATGAAACAAGTTATTTATTAACTAAAAAAAAAATGAATTTCAACTTTCTAGGCGTCCTTCATTTTTCTTGCCAAAAAATAAGTGTTCTCGGGTAATCGGATTCTTCGAAAAAACGGTACTGTGATTTCTAATGCAAAAAAGAAGTGGGCATCACGTCGAAAACTCTCGCAGAAACTGATATCCCTTTTGGAATTTTTGGAACTTACTTCGTTTCTTTACCAATAAATAAATCACTATAAAATTAGTGAAATATGAAAGAATATGCGCAAAAACTACGAATAACACAAACACGACATCTCGAATTTTGAACATTTCCAAATGAACAAAAAGCTTGAGATCTTCGAAATATATATTTCTGATTTTTTGTTCTCCCGACATCCATTTATCATTTTGAATACTTTTTTGATTAATATCCGAATGTTGCCCTTTGACATATGTTCAAAATAAACCAATCATATGAAATTTATTGGAAACTGGAATTATTCAACAAAAAAAAAAACGGAGGGTGCTGCTTACAAAGTCATCATTCATCAATAAACTAGCGAAGTTTTTGAAAAATTCGAAAACTTCGTAAATTATAGGTTGTTACTTATGACATTTTGTTTTCCATTCCAATCATCATACTACAGTATTCTTCTTCGAAAGTACAGATTCCATCAAACCTATATAGGTATATACAAAAGATGTAAACAATAGTTTATTTCTAAAATGTCATCTTCAATTCACCATGTTTTATTTTTCTGCTCAATATTTTCTTTTGTAACTTCTCAATTTCTTCTACCATTTTATAATGAATATACAACAATCCCAGCTGGTCAAAATTGGCATGGAAATGTTGGCGGAGAGATTCGATTGAATGGACCATTCAAGGATTCTGAAGGAGTTTTTGCATTGTGTCGAGGATGGACATGTGTATCACAAACTTAATAATTTTAGTTCCTGCAAATAATTTAATCTAATAAGACAATAAAATAAAAATAGTTCAGGGGATTAAGCTGGAACATCTCTGTAATGAATTCGAGGTCCAAACCAGAATAAAAAGTGAGTGAAGAAATAAACAGGTGATGTAGAGTCAACTTTTTTTGAGATCAGAAATGTTATTTATCAAATATACACTCTTGAAACTGAATTTTGAATCGGCGAGAGTTTGTACTTGTATCGTAACCCCACGTCGAATATATTTTTCCGGTCACGTTGTTATTCTTTTCCATGCTCAACTTTTTTTCGGAATTCTTTCGCCGGGATTCTACAGCTAATTTTTTTAATTTTGGTCCCAATCGTTATTTTTTAACAGTCATCTAGACATCAAATGTTCAAATGATCACAAATCTAATGATCATTGTTACAAGCATCAATACACAATACACACAGTGATGAATACACACAGTGATGATCACTGGAACAAATCTATTTCAATGACCACAGTCATTCACATTCTCAAAAATACATTAAAACAATCATAGTCTCGTTTTGCTCATAATGACATCATTTTATAGTTATTTTATATTAGGATGGACAAAGGTCATGAAACATGTACTAGAAGGAGAAGTGTGAAATATGTGTAAACAATAACATAATTGATACATTGATGATGATGATAACAGACTCCGCCCATTTCTGAAATAGAACAATATCAAAATATATAAAAGACTGAAATGATTTGATATATTCCAACTAATTCAACATAATGTCAATTTCGAATATTCTCTTATTCAGCTTGATATTTTTCATGATTTTATCAACAAATGCTCAATTCTTTTTTCCATTTGGAAATGGAATGATGACAGTTCCAGCTGGATCAAATTATGCTGGAAATACAGGCGGAGCTATATATGGAAATGGACCAGTCAAGGATTCTGAAGGATTCTTTTCTTCTTGTAGAGGATGGACATGTGTGTCAAGTACATAACTCAATACTGTTTTTTGTTTTATTTCATGATCTCAGAGAATAAATTATTGTATACTCATTTTTGAATATGAAAATCACACACACACAAAACTTTTGCATTTGATTACTGTAGTGTAGTTTTTGTTGGCCCATATATTAAGAAACACAAGTTAGCAAGTTATAGATGAGCATAAAAAAACCAAGGGAAACTCAAAATGTTTAACTAACTCAATAACGAAACACTGATCTAAACGAATCTAGGCCACCTCAAATACTAATCCAACTTGTTAACACCTCCACAATATTTTAGTTTTTCTCTTGGATAAGGCGATTTCCTCAAATTTGTGCTTTTTTTTTTGAAACTGATAAGTAAATAGTTTTTCTATTCCGTTTATACCATCCAATCTGGATTAATGAGATTTTATTGTCCAGTGAATCGCTCTACACATATTGGTTTGCTAGGTTCTGCCAAAGATCCCAGAGTTTTTGTGTTTCTACTTTTCTCACTGGCACCGAAGAAATATCACAGTCGATTGAGGAAACAAAGTAAAGTTTCTGATCTTCGTGAAATAAGCGATTGTTAGCCTTCTCATTCACGTGAATTCTGGTTGATGTTAAAAGGTCACAATTGTATTTTGTCCTGTTGTTTTTCCTTTTTCCATCTCTGGGTCATTTTCAACGTAGAAAAAAATGAAAAGATAATGATCAAAAATCTGACTTCACAAATATAAAAAAAAAGTTGGTCGGTTTCAGATGAAACTAAGGAAGTGTGCTTCAAGCACGGCAAGTTAGTCTTGGTAGACACTACTGAGAACGTAATGTGCTGATGCTGAAGCTGTGTCGTTATACAAACAAATTTCAGTTGATTGATTAAAACTACAATAAAATTAAAATCTCAAGAATCCAAACTATTTTTGCATCTTTTCTTCTGCCAAAATCTTTGATCTTTGTCATAAAATTTAACAAAATTTAGTCTTTTCATTCACGTGAATGGATGTTTAGATGATAAAAGGTCACGATTTTCGCCCTGTTGTTTTTCGTTTTTCCATCTCTGGATCAGTTTTGACGTAAAAGAAATGAAAGATAAAAATCAAAAATCTGATTTTTCAGAATTATAAAAACGATGACTTCACTGACACAGTGTTTGATCGATAGTTTACATGAAAAGTAGTACCAAAAAATTTTATTAGGGTTCAGCCTTGCAGTTCAGAAATTCAGCTCAATCAGATTCATTCGGGCTAAAATATATATTACAGTAAGAACACTTGTATTGTGATTTTGTGAATCTCCATCTCATAGTTAATTAATTTTATTTGTTCTAGCTGATTGAGAGAGAACATTCCGTTTCTCAATTTGTAGTCTTTCATATACATTCAAGCATAAATGAGATACAATAATTTATTCTCTGAGATCATAAAATAAAATGACAAAACAGTATTGAGTTATGTACTTGATACACATGTCCATCCTCTACAAGAAGAAAAGAATCCTTCAGAATCCTTGACTGGTCCATTTCCATATATAGCTCCGCCTGTATTTCCAGCATAATTTGATCCAGCTGGAACTGTCATCATTCCATTTCCAAATGGAAAAAAGAATTGAGCATTTGTTGATAAAATCATGAAAAATATCAAGCTGAATAAGAGAATATTCGAAATTGACATTATGTTGAATTAGTTGGAATATATCAAATCATTTCAGTCTTTTATATATTTTGATATTGTTCTATTTCAGAAATGGGCGGAGTCTGTTATCATCATCATCAATGTATCAATTATGTTATTGTTTACACATATTTCACACTTCTCCTTCTAGTACATGTTTCATGACCTTTGCTCATCCTGATTTAAAATAACTGTGAAATGATGTCATTAAGAGCAAAACAAAAAGTAAAAATAGAATTGAATGTTATTGATCTAATATTATTGACGATGATTTTTAGATTTGTTGATTATATGGCCACGTGTTTTCTTCAGCATGACAACAAGTTATTCATTCTGTAAACAATACAAATCAGAAGAGAAAGGCCACTGTCGATTGCACTTCTGTTTTCCTCTCTAATATAATTTACACGAGAAACCTATTCTTTCTCAGAAATATATTCTCCGTTCTAGCTAAATGGAAAGAGTACTTTGGACACGATCCAATCCAGTACTGGAGGATGTCTTTAATAGTTCTAACCCGGTTCTTTTTGAATTGTTTGCATACAAACTAGATAAGGGTAAGAATGAATTTGTTTCTTCCGAATTAACGTACTCTTCATAACAATAATAGTAGTACTTTCATGTATTCACAATTATTCAACACTTATCACAAAATATAACTTAAGATATTCGAATAAATTAATGTTGACGATTTTCTACATCCTGTACCAGTTTGGGAATTTCATCCAACATGGCTGGTGTGTTCATTGATCTTCCCAATTTTTCAAATGCCCTCCTTCCGGCTGTTCGTACCAACCAACTCGAAGCAATTCCAGCTTGATGGAAACAAGTTGTCCAATCTCGATCACCATTCCTAATACTTCTCTATTTCATCCGAAACTTTAAATAACTTCATACCTTCTAGCCCAAAACAATAATAATGCGAGTGTTCCGGCCGATACATCTCCTTGTCCTCCACATCTTCGTAGACTTGCTTCAGTCGAACATTTCGATACTTCACCATTTGGAGTTATCACCAAATCGACTTTTCCTTTCATATAAATTGTGACATCTAATTTTCGACTTAGTTCGATTCCTAATTTCTCAAGTTGTTCCACATCGCGACATTCCATAACATGTTCTTCGCCTAGAGCAGATTTACATAATCTTGAGAATTCGACGAAATTCGGAGTCAGAATTGTTGATGTCATATTTCTCGGAAATTTTGATACATTTTCAGCGACAAACCATAAACCATCTCCATCTATCACAAAAGGTATTTGTTTTTGTTGAATAACAGAGAAAAGTTGTTCGATAAGCGGGTTTAGAGAAGGATTTCGACCGAGTCCTGTACCCAGAACAATTGCATCAAGACGAGATATTTTCTGAAATTACACAAAAAATGACAATGTCGAAACTTTCAGAACAAACCGGTATAATTGATTCGGGTGTCATTCCGGGATGAACAATGAGATCGGGTGAATATGTTTTGATAATCGGAGCAGCCTCATTTGTACAAAAAACATATATCAAATCAGCGCCTAATCGAGCGATGGAAGAAGCAGCGAAATATGGAGCACCAGTATATTCGATTGATCCACCAATCACACCGATTCTGCCACAATCACCCTATATAAAAAATACGGGTTTAAGATAAAAGGGGACTCGGTTGAGATATGAGCTATAGCTCATATCTCAACTATAGTTTGGTTTCTTGACTTGAAAAAAAAGGTTTTGTGATTGTTTTTAGCTAATTAAAAAAAATTGAAGCACAAATGCTCAAACTGAGTCACATTCTATCACTTTTCAACTCTGAATAGTAGAAATCGGGTACATATATGATGATGATGATGATGATGTATATAATATTTAAAAATGTGTTTCTTGAAAATTAAAAAAAAATATTCGCGCAGAACAAACTCCTCTCTTCACGTATTCTGGAAATATGCACTGGTTATTCGGAAATTTATTCGGAATAGCAAAGTTATTCGGAATAGCAAAGTACGGTACTAAAATATTCAAATCGACAAAAAAACTTATTATTTTGGCAGGATTCCCAGTGGTTTTTTTAAAGAGAAAACGTATTTTTTTTGGACCAATCATAACAGAGAGCTTTTTGAGAACCCGACTCAAAATCAATAAAAACGTAACCTGGAAGCGGTTTCACGAAGTATCTGATTGAATTACTCCTACTCTATATTCTCCCTTTTCTATCAAACCTTGTTAAGGTATTAAGTGATATCATACTACAGATTCCGCTGGATTCCAACTCACCTTTCTCAAATGATTTCCCAATTTGGGCAAAAGTTTCACAAAATGATCCATGTTATTTTCTCTTCTAAAATACAAAATTTTCAAAGTATAAGCGAGAAACAAACAAATAGTGTTGATTGATAAGAAGACATATCAGATTTTGAAAATAAGACGAGTTGAAAATAAGAAAAGGTTTATGTACAAGGAATTATACAATAATATAAATATTTGACAAATTTACAAATCTTCGCTTCTACATTCTATTCATCAGTGCCTGCAAAAAGAACAATTCTCAAAATGGAAACATGAATTTGGTGTTTTTCAAAATCTTATCGCGCACCGAGAAAAAATTTGGATTATCAATTGGCAATGGAACGTGAGATAATTGTTCAGATGGTGAGATTCTGAAAATTGTCCGATGTTTTGACATGAACAAAAGTTAAAAATCAACTCACACATTTTCTGATTCATTATTCTTAATTGAACTTTGTTTGGGTACTGTAGACATTTCAGGTGGGGATTCAGATGAAGACGATGATGAAGAAGACGAGGAAGATGATGATGAAACAGATGTTGAAGACGATGAATTACGTTGGAGCAAAGTATCACCCATCCTTTCAAATCCCAAATCTTTCAACTCGTTTTCCAAATTTTTTGTCAATTGTTGGATTCGAGTAAATGCTGGTTTTATTCTGAAGAAATGGATATCGATTTCATGGTTTATGTTTTCGAACAAACTTTTTCTGTGCTTCCTGATACTTTGGTGATTGATATCGGATCGATCTTCGAACTGCGTTCCGATCTATTTCTAGCTTCGACAATTGCTCATGTGTGATTTTCTGGAATTTATCAAGATTAAATGAAATGGATTGAATAAAAAAAATGTGGTAGTAAGTTGGAGAAGGCTTATCTCATGTTTATATTTAACAAGGATTCTTATAGAGAGGGTTTTCACTACTTTTGATGAAAAACTTGGTTGCAGAAATTAACTAAGACTGAAGTTTGATCTTCCACAGGAGAGAATCATTGAAAACCGTTAAAAAAATTGAGAAAAAATGGGAAGAATCATTAATTCTACAAAACTTTCATCAATTTATGAGTTTTTTATGAACATAAACAATATCAAACTAAACTGACTCCGAGATTCATTATTACTTAAATCAGCACTAAAAATCAGGTCCTGAAATATCGAGAATGTAAGCCGAGATTGATTTTTTGGAAGTCCGACCAAAAAAAAACATTCTAGATTTCTTCGTAGTAGACCCAAAAAGTATCTCACCTTCATTTCCTGGTGTGGAATCTCAAGAACATCGACACATTCATTTATGATTCTTTGAAGTTTGGAGTGTTCATTTCGAAGAGATCGCAAATACCTGAAAAATTTATATCGTTTTGCTACAAATTCCAATATAACTCACTGAGCACATTGCATTGCTAATTCCAATTTATTATTTGATCCTTGGACATTCACAGGTTCATCGAATAACTGTTTCAATAAATGAGTCCTTTTATTCAGGCACATTTCAACCAAAGATTGAGAATATTCTGATGTTCCAATTATTTCTTTTTTATCAAATATGAAAAATTCCGAGATTTCTTCTGAAATTTACTAAATTAGTATTATAATCGTTCTTCTCAAAAATACCTTTAATTCCAGGAACATCAAGTTGTGTCAGATTCAGTTTTCTCGATGTTTCTCTCCATTCTTTTCCACATTTTATCAACTTCAAGGATGTTTTCATGTGATTATCCAATTCTTTGATGTTTTCTCTCGCTTTTTCGAGACAACTTGTGAATATTTCTTGTTTTTCACCCATGTTTTGACTAAAAAGTGCGACTGGAATAGTAGCAGTTTCGAGATAAACAGCAAATCGCGATGTTATCGGAATACGTTCGTCGTTTTGAATTTCTTCAATCAACTGAAAAAGAACAGAAACTGATTCTGAGATTACTTTCTTTTCCACATAAAAAATAGATTATCAAAATAAAACCTCTCTAGACCGCCTTAAAAACTTACCAAGCTATACTGAGTTGTTAATATTTTTGAAACTTGTTCGAACAACTCGAAAATCTCTTCAGCTTCTCGCAGAAAACTCAAACCATCAACGATTTTCTTCTTTCTCGCTTCAATCAACTTCGTCTCTGGCAAACTCGACGACTCTGAAAATATTGAATTTTTTCCACCTAATTCCGAACCAATTATACTTACCGTTATAATCCAAATTCTGGAATCTGATTTTTCGGAGTTCGGTCGCGGCACATTCCGGAATAACCAAATATGTATCATTCTCATTTTTCAGATTCTTAAAATCTTTTTGCTTCGGTTCCGTAAATTTGATGGATGTGTGTGAAATGAAACAAAGACGAATATCTGATGGATATCCTAAAAACAAAAAGCGAATAAATATTGAACTGAAAAAGTAGACAAACCTAAACATTCTGAAAGAGTAGGCGAATTGAAACCAATAAATGGGCACTTTGACATATCACATTGCTCGATCACCGATAATTTGTCAATTGATAGCAATCTTTTTCTCGGGGCAACTCTCAAATGGTTTGCAATTTCAGCATATTTATCGATTGATGGGTCATGGAAGAAAAGGCGAATAATTCCCGTCAAAGTATGTACGAGCCATTTTGGAAGACGATTTAAGGAATTGGTAGGGAGTTCAGTGATCGGTTCGTATTCATATTGTGTCTTCCGGAGCATTTGATTATGAAATTTACCTAAAATTAATACATTGTTTAGAATCATTTTCACTAGCAAAAACTAAGCTGAAGACGACCAATTTTAAATTCTAAAGATAATACCATATACCACTAAAACTTTCGTCGATAACTGTTATTTTCAAGATAGTTATCGTGCTCACTACAGAAAAACAACAAACGCACCTTTGAACTTCATACCAATCGCATCTTCGTTCTGTTTCAAAGCCAATGTTGATTGGTAGTACAATTGTCTATCCGAATTATCATTAGAAAATGGAAAACTTCCAGTTGCGCAGAAATATAAAGTACATCCGAGTGACCACAAATCGCATTGATCTGGCGTATATGGATTCTTAGTATGCCAATCATGTGGTCCACACAGTTCTTGAGCCAAATTCGGGTGTAACATATTAGGTGTTCCGACAAGAGTATTCATTTCATTTCTCGTTTTCAAATCATCCGTTTTATTCGATTTTGCACATCCTAAATCGCATAATTTGAAAATATGATCCGATCTTCGGCCATTGGTCGGAGTTCCGAGAAAGATCAGAATATTCATGTGTTTGATATCTCGATGAGCAATTTTTAGATTTTTGAGAGCTGATAAAGCATTTGCTGCAATTCAGAAAATAATGAACTATTTGTTTAATCCAAATACTTACCACAATCAATAACCAGATCACATAACATATTAGCCGAAAGTCCTTTATAATATTGTGGTTCTCTCATAAAATATTCCAAACTTCCAATCGCATATTCCATAGCAAAAGTTGCCATTTCACTCAAAACTCCCGAATTTGACGCTTTTCTGTTTGATTTCTGATATACACTTCCAACGTATTGTACAATATTTGGAACATTTTTAAGGCTTTTCAAAACTTCAATCTCGTTCAACATCGCTTCTATTTCAACTCTTTTCGTCGCCGATTTTATAGCTACCGCTTTTCCCGCTTTTGTTCGACCCTTGTAAACCTGTAAAATGTGACTCCTCGTTAAGAAAAAATTCATCCTGAAAAATCGTTACTTCGTAATAAGTCGCTAAAACACTAGGAACTCATTTTGACCTTCAGTAAGATAACAAGGCCTCTATTAATCAAAAGAGTCGGCCAGGCACAAAAACTTACTTCTGAGAATGCACCTCTGCCAATAACCTTGTCCTGAAATATAATGTATTCTTCGCCATCTTTGATAACAAGTGGATCGGATGATGTTGGTTGATCCATCTGTAAACAATATGTCAAGTATACCTTGGCATTTGAATAATATTTATCATTCACTAAATATAAGTGTACAAATGCAAAATATGAAACTTGAATAACAAGAGGGCATGTTCGGTATTACTCATTTTTGTTGTCAAGAGAGAACAACGTGGGTAACTCCAAATAAAATGAAAAAAATATGAAGGAGAAGAACATCTGACCATGTGTGGTTGTAATTTCGGTTGAAACGAGAGACGCAGACGGAAGAACTGATAAAAAATGAGAGAAAACACTTGAAAATTGCGAAATGTTGACTATTGTTTTTGAAAATTCAATAAAACGTGGCAACTACTAAATCAACTCTTACTACAGTAACCATGACACTGACAAGCCGTTTACACAACAGAAATACGGTATATCGATCATCAGTATTACCAACACAAAAATGAAGTAAGGGTTAAAGTGGGTTTTTACTAGAACAAATGTGAACAATTACTGTAATTCTTGGCTGCAATTTTTGATAAGTGCGAAATGAGTTCGCTAAAAAAGTAGAAAAATCCTACCACACGTTTCGGAATATGGAAAACGGTACGGATTTTTCTTTAAGAAAAAAATGTTTGTTTGTCAAACAACTTTTATGATAGCAATTGCAAACTATACTATAGGAATGAAAAAAATCGATTTCACTGTATAGCAAAATTAAGTTATCACAGAAATTTTATACACACACGTGACCCAATCTTGAAAGTGTTATTTTCATTAGCAAAAAAATTAAATTCGATGTTTTGACCACTTCAAGTACTTTTTGAAAAAAAAACGAACATAAAAAAATCTCAAAGTTATAGTAATAGACAAATACGAAAGAAGATATGCCGTGAACAACAGCGTGTTTCACAATAGAGCGAATATCCATAGTTCCCCACAAAACTGTTTGTTTGTTTGTTTCACTTTTTTCGCGCACAACATGACTTTCGGAAACATTTTGACAACAACAACTGTTGTGTTCAAATAGAAAAATTGAAGATTAATAACAGGGTGAAACTATTGGATACTCAACTTGATTTTCTTCACCTCTGTTTCAACAGTTTTTGAAAAATAAACTAACTTGTTGTATAATTCCGCTTTCCGCAGTTTTGAAAAATTCCATTCTCCACGATAGCATTTCTAAAAAGTGATGGTATTTCTCTTCATTTTTATATATATGCGTTTTATTATGAGAAATGGAAAACGACAAGTGACTAAGTGCAATGCTAACTTTAAATTGAAAATCATGTGATACTGTAAAAGAGATTCAAATATGTTTTTCTTCGGTTTATATTTCTCGCACATATTTATTGTACAAAATTTTTGAATTTATATTGTCTATTACATTTTTCTGTTCCTTTCGCTTCGAGATATTTTGATCTATAAGTGTCTGATTCTCTTATTTTTATTCACTATTTCGTCTAATAGATCAAAAAACGTCTTTTGGCGAAGGGAATAGAGAATCAAAATAGACAATATCATTTTTTTTTTGGCTGAATTTCAAACTTTTTAATATAAAAAATACCCTTTGCAAACGTTACGCACGCATTTGCTCTAGTTTTTAGCAAATTTTGTGTTAATTTCTCTAAAATCTTGCCAGAACTTTCGTCTTCACATATTTATCTGGATGATATCATCGATAATGAGTATCTCGAGATATATCTTCACATTTTTCAGCCAAAATCCAATTTCATGTCTACGGGAATGAATCACGCTTATCTGACCACAAGTGTTTTATTACTCTCGAATTAGAACTAGTATTCTAAACGTCCGGCCCACTTCAAGTCAAGTTAGAGACCTTGTTTCACACTAGTAACTTCGATAGGTTTTGAATCCACAATATCAAATGAAGAAAACTGTCGAAATATAAAAATCGGCGAATTCGCACCGATTTTTGGTGAAACAACAACTTCCAAATTCAAATTTTTCATAAATCAGCAAGTGAAACAAAAACAATGAAAAGAACAATATTGTACAGAACTCGAGGAAATATACATACCCTTATACGAACATCGATAGAAAACAAAACACGTCAATAAATAGGTTATTCTTAATATGATATTATTATGCTACACTGAGGGTAGAGATCAATCGAAGTCCATGATATCTTCGTCCATATAATCATCACTAACACTTCCGTTGGTTAAACTGGTCGGAGTAGTGATGGTTGTTCTTCTCGATTCATCATCTAATTCGACTATTTGTGAACTTGGCGGACTTGGAATTGGAGACGAGTTCCATGATGATGGTCCACTATCCGAAGCGGCATCTTCAGATGAGTCGAGATCGACAATTCCAACTGTAAAAATATAAACATTTAACTAGGTCGGAAAATTGGTAATATAAACTTACAGTTTTGAATCGGCAACTGTTCGGAGTCCAACATTCCTTCTTTTTCAATAATTCGATGTTTCACTTCGTTCACAACACGTTCCTCTTCTTCGTCGTCAATTTCCTGCAAAAACATGGATTTTTGAATTCGCAATATTCGAATTTCAGTAGTCACCTACTAGATTAGATGCATATTTTTTCTTTCGGAAACAGATCCGTACACTTATTTATTCATACTCGAAAATACTCACCGTTATTCTTCCAGACATATTGAAATCATTTCTCGGTGAAACAAGTATCGTCGGTTGCCACAAGGTGACCTCATCTCCTCGAATAGTTTCCTTTTTTGGCAAAAACATCAAATCATCATATTGTTTGGCATTTTTCAAATATCTTTGAAGTGTTTCATCCAATCTTATCTTTTTTGCCATTGCCGGTTCATCGTCCTCAGGTTCGACAATGAAAGGTTCTCCGGATGTCGATTGAACTGGTTCCATGATTTCATCCATCTCGTCATCTTCAGATGAAGAATCTCTGAAAATCAAGGTTTACCTCTGATGTTTGAGTTTTCCAGCTTACAGTGAAATTTTGTTCGGAGCATCGTTGGAAATCGAGAAATTTTCCAGACAAGAACTAATTTTGTCGAATCGGCGTTTTGAGCGCGGAACATATTCCATATCCTGCAAAAAAAAAGTAATTTATGATTATATGAAGCTAATTGTTTGTCAGAAAATTAAAACCGATTATTTGTTTTACGAAAATCTGGTTCTTTTCTGAAATGTAGGAACTTTAAAAATATTTAGCCTAAAAAATGGGATTTCTCTATCAAAAACAATACAGAGCAAGGCTATAAATAAACTGATAACTTGCGGTAAATTTATAGATTTGAGCAAAACATAAAAACTGATTCTTATGAAAAATGATAAGGGTGAACATTTTGGAGAAAGACGAATTAAATGAACATACAACCAGCCACCCTTCCTCTCTAATACACACTTTGAGAAAACAGCAAACATAGAAGAGACGGCAGACAAAAACGAGGCGAGTAGGTGGAAAATACGGAAAACGAGTGACAGAAGAACGGGTGGTTGCCAAGGCTATACGGTCAAATCAAATGAGGAGAATTAGCACGAAAATATAAGAGGCCGAGCTCATTTTGTTTATCGTATAACCCCATTTTGGAGTAATTATTCTTCGAATGGGATAAAACGAACAAGTATAATTGAAGAAAAAGCTAGTCGGCGATATCAAAAAAATATTCTTCAGAAAAACTAAACTAATTTAGACACGTGTTGCTCACGTGGACTGACCTAATTAATTGAAAAATTGAAAAGTTCACGTTTATATTCGTACAATTTCTACATGTCTATCATTTTTGAAAATGAAAAAAATAATTGATAACGAGAACATTTTTGATCTATCTTCCAACTAAACTCTATTATTGTTTATTTAGTCAATAATAAGGTGATTCACTCACACCCGCTTGAAACTGTTGCGAATGAAGAAATGAAAAAAAAACGAAGTACAGTAAGAAAATGTGCAAACACCACAACGCAAAATTGCACAAAAACAAGTGGTTAGGGAACGAAAAACCGGTATAACTTTCCTCGCAGTAGTTTGCAATAAACCAAAAATAGGGTCTTCCCTAGAATAGAACACGCTGATTTTAATGGTGTATTTGAATTTTCACAAAACTTTCTAGTGCACTAGAAGAAGGAGTGTAAATTTGCTCGGTTTTTCCCGAAAAAAAACAAAGAGTAAAAAATTCAAAATATTTCCTCAAATAACCGTATTTTTGAAGGAAAAACCTGAAAACGTGGCGAGACCCATTGATTTTTCATTTTTCTTGAAACTTTTTTTCCGCGCATTTTTTAATAGAAAAAAACAGGGTAACTTTATCTTTTCACATGAATCTTCCCATAATATTTTTTTAAATAATACAGATAAGAAGAAAAAATGAACAGGTGCGGCACGCCTTTATTGAAATATCTCTATTTTGGAGGCCGATGCCTATACTTATAAATATTCGAGAAAAGTCCCATTGATTCAGGATAACTTTATCAAAAATATATGGCGTTTGAATATGAGATAAGAGTCGATTTTGACAATATTGGGTATTTTTCAAAATCAAATACAATAAATCTGATACTTCCGACTCCATGGGTTAAAAAGGCACAAAACAATCAAGTTTAAAAAGCGAGATCGCAAATTGCAATTCAACATTTTTGAAAAACTAATGAGGACAAAAAATTAAGATCAAGAATTGATTTAAGATTTTGAAAAAGAAGCACAGGTCGGATAAAAGATCATTTTTATGACCTAAAATATGTAAACTCCAAAAATTAGGGAAGAATTGGAATATATTCAGAAATGAAAAACAGAAAGACGAGTGTGTGGATGTCAATATTTGTAGAGTCATCGAAGAATCGAAAAAAGGAAAAGCGCGGATAGAGTAGAACAAAAACAACAGACAAAAAGAAACATAAGAAAACTATGAGTCAAATGTAACAGTGAATTCGGAACAGAATGTGTTCTTCAATATATTTCTAATAAATAATAAATTATTGTTAAAGTGAGTCATCCTAAAATCAATTTAAAGGGGTTATTCTATTTTTGATCTTAAAATTATCATGCTCGAAATGAAGGTTATGATCCCAATTTTTTGGGCGTACATAAGGCAACACAGAGAATTGAATGGTGAAGAGCACATTGTCAAGTTTTAATTAGGGAATAACCCCTTTAATATTTATGCGCTTATCTATGTCGAAACACATTAGAAACATTATTGAAGAAATTTTTTCTTCAATAATTTCAAGATATTTTTATTTTCATGGAACTTTTGGGCGTTTTCTTCATTTTCGTTGTTTTGAAAAAAAAAAAGGGAAATCACCACAAATCAATTCGACAACATAATGAATCGGTTCGATTAGTTCTAATCAGTCAGATGAGAGTGTGTTTTTTTTTTTTGAATCGATCAGAAAACCCAGAAAGATAATATTGTTTGGTAAATAATAAAATTGAATCCAGAAATTGAAAACATAAGTTATAGAAGTTTTATGTATAGAACAGAAACTCAAAAGGAGACAGATGTGCTTTTTTTAAATAAAATTCAGAAACTTTTTTTTTACAAAATTACAAACTGCTTCATGATAATTATTTTTTTAGTTTAAAACTTTTCGGTAGTTATTTTTTATCAGAAAAAATGACAAACTCGAAAAAATACGGCCGACCACGGGTTATTTTTTTGTTGAATAATTTATTTCGGAAGAAAACATGGTCAGTGTTTTAGAAATTGTTTGTAGAAACCGTTTTTTATCGTAAATGAAATAAATACAACAAAAAAATAGGGTCGAATTGGGCCCTCTGTCTTAAATTTTGTGTCCAAAAATTAAAATCATGCTATTAAAAAGTATCTGACTCGATGTTTCAATACTGTTCAAAAATTTATTGTATATACTGATTTCTAGCACGAGAAGAGGTTTTTTGACCTATTACACAAAAAAATGAATCAGACATTTTACATAGTTCAGTCATTTTTAGATCAAAATATCTCAAAGAAGTAGGAATAGACCACTAAAATGGGCTGAATAAAAAAAATGATGGAAAGGGTTTTGTTCAAACATTTTGGAACTTCTGTGGGCACATTTTATTCCTATGACAAAAAAAACTGTTGAGAATTGTTTTCAGAAAGCATAAATTAATTTCAAAATCTCATAAAAGCTTACGTATTCAAATTCAATCGGAAATGGTCGTTTTCCAGATGGTTCTTGGACGAAATATCGATGGTTGTCAGTATTTTGATATGAGTTGGAAAAGTTTATGCCGTTTGACAATTGCGTCATTCCTGAAAATGAAGAAAATATGGGATGGTAGTTGAAATGGGTAAGAGAAAATAAATTAGACATATTAAATGAAAAAGTTATTTATTTTTAAGTTTTTCTTCTGAACAAAAAAAAGAAAGAAAACAAAACAAAAGTTTTGCAGAACAACGAGAGAGATATGAAATTGATCTTTGTATTCATAGTCATTCAGAAATGAATAACTCATGCTAAACTCCAGATAGAAACTTTTTGGTTGATTCTCAACAAATATTTAATACAAAACTGTGTTTGAAACCAAACGTCATAATGAATTGATAACGTGCAATTATATCAGAAAACACGAACCTAGACAAACACGAAAGAATAAAAAACAAAATTCAGAATGATCTATAAGTTGCACCCTATCTTAAACTCCGCCTACTTTTGATTTTGGTGAACCTTCGCGAATTTTCTCGACACACAAACGCACAAAAAATGCGCACGTGGAAAACGGCAGAGAAAAAGAGAGAATATTCTAGGCTGCTGTCGTCTACGTCTCTCACTACATATGTACTATTTCCTCGCGTTTTGTCCCCATTTCAAGATGATAGTGGTTTTTGGAAGACATTTTTTCTGGAACATTCTGATGCAAAAAAGATGATAATAGTGCAAAAAAAGAGTGAGAAAGAGGTGTATTAGAGAAGATATGAAGCTTATTAGATTAGAAAAGTATGCACATTGCAATTATACAACGTTCGGAGAAACTTTTTTTCTGAAGAGTATTTTTTTGTGTTGGCTCGAGTTTTTTTGTCAGTTTTTGTTTTTTGCAAATTTGGAAGGAATTATTTTACATTTTGGGGATCAACTGAAAACAAATAATCCTATTTATTTCACCTATAATAAACAGACAAAAAACAACCTCGCTCACATATGACTAATATGAACATTTTTCGACCAAAAAAAAACTCACATGTATTTTTTGCCTTCCCTTCAGTTTGATTCGAGTTTGTTTGAGAAAATTCTGGGAAAAAAATTGTGAAATTTTTTGAATGACGCAAGTGTGCTCCATTGGACACGTTTTGAACTACCCGCGCGTTTCAAAATTTTCAAATCGCTTTTTTTTTTGATGGGAGATTCATAATTTAATTTTTTTTTCTGGGTTTTCGAGAACCACCAAGTTCATGAACTCTGAGTCGCTGAAGACCTAGTTTTGAACAAAACATGTTCCTCGTTCTCGGTTTTTTTTCGAGAATACATCATCGATTTAGTTCCAAAATTTTCAAATTAAATCTCGCCTAATTAAAAAAATAGTTTCGAAATAAATGGACAACGCCAGGAGGCTGATGATCATACATAAAATTTTAAGGGATGTCTAGAGGTATGACGTTGCATTAGCTATTGTCATCATTTTCTCATTTGCTATAAAAGTGAAATGATGTAGTTTTTCGTATTGTATTCCATCTCAAAAATGTTTGTTTTTCTCTTTTTTTGCACACCGATCACCTCATAATTTATCGTTGGTTTCTCTGCTTCTTGCGCGTTCAATATTTTCTCCTTTTCTCTTTTGTTCATTGTTTTTCTCTTGAAAGAGACAACGTTTCATATACATATTTTTCAGTACGGAACAATGACCCTCAAGTTGACATATTTCGATATTCGCGGCCTTGCTGAAGCTATCCGACTTTTGCTCGTCGACAAGCAAATCGCCTTCGAAGATCATCGTGTTAGCCGCGAACAATGGGCGGAACTCAAACCAAAAATGGTGAGAAAACATTTTTTTTTTTGATGGTTATTATAAATAAAAAATTTCAGATTTTTGGTCAAATTCCATGCTTGTACTCGGGAGATGAAGAAATCGTTCAATCCGGTGCTATTCTCAGACACTTGGCTCGTCTCCATGGTGAGGAAAAATCAATTATTTTTTGATTTGGGGAATTCAAAAATCAAGTTTCATTTGCTTATAGAATTTGAAAAAAAACGTTTTCCAGTAGTTTAATCGAAAATCAACATTTTCAGGTTTGAATGGAGGTAACGAGTCGGAGACCACATTCGTTGACATGTTCTTCGAAGGAATTCGTGATTTGCATGCGAAATATGTCAAAGTGATCTACACTGACTACGAAAATGGAAAAGAGCCATTCATCAAGGATATCCTTCCTGGTGAACTCGCTAGACTCGAGAAACTGTTCCATACCTACAAAAATGGAGAACATTTCGTCATTGGAGACAGAGTAAGTGTTTCTTTTTTGTATAGTTCAGATGATATGATTATATCAAGAAACGTGCTTGTTTTATCATCAATAAGTGCATCAACTGATAAGCAAAAAATGATCTTTCTGTTTATTGCAGGAAAGCTATGCGGATTATGTATTGTTCGAAGAACTCGACATTATCCTCATTCTTCATCCAACTGCTTTGGATCAAACTCCGGCTTTGAAGAAGTTCCACGAGAGATTTGCTGAGAGACCACACATCAAAGCATATTTGAACAAAAGAGCTGCTCTCAACACCCCAGTCAATGGAAATGGAAAGCAATAAAGTAAATGAGGATACCTTTTTATATTTTGATACTTTTATGTACTTTTTCTAAACTGTCTGATAAGTTTAAGACAACAATGAATGAATTTTATAACAATTTGAGTTGGATTTTGAAGATGATTTAGCATACAGTATTCGAAACATTAGGAAAAACGAATTACGCTTGAGAATATGTTGGGCGGTGAAACCAAAGCTAGCGTAACCGACATAAATATCCAGTTTTTCCCACGCCAAAGAAATCTGAACGTGACCCTAGTTCATAATGTTTCCTCGACTCATTTCAGTCCTCTCCAAATTCCATTCATTGCTATTCTAAAACAACCAAACAAATTGATCGATACTATTTGACTTCTACTCACTATTATCATTAGGGCATATTTAAAATTTTTCTCATCTGAATATTCGATAAATGACTGAAATCTCAAAGCAATCATGGTTTCATGGTTTGTTGCCACGCGAAGATGTCAAAGCAATGCTAAAAACTAATGGCGATTTCTTGATTCGGACTTCGGAACCTGTCGCAGGACGGGCTCGGCATCTCATCTTGTCGTTGCTACAAAATCAGAATGATCCCGAAGGAGTGAGTTTCAGAAAAGGAGATCATGATAATAGTCATCGAAAGCCGTGAGTTTCGGAAGTATAATTCCGATAACAAGTTAATGGCGCGATCTAGAAATAAACGGAAATTTCGGGGATTTAGGTGTTTTATTATGTAGCTCTAGCTCTGGATTAATATTCTCGATTTCACGTGTTCACTAATATTCTCATTTAGACCCGTCATTATGTGATTTGCGAAGATGCTGGAAAATACTCTGTAGTAGAGGATAAGATTTTCACTTCGATTATCGAACTTCTCGACTATTACAAGACAAATCAAATCAACACCAAAGACGAGACCAGTATCCTCGTCACACCAATTTCTCGCCAGTTTTGGGAGTTGGCACATGAGAATATCACCCTCACCAAGACTTTGGGTGAAGGAGCATTTGGTGAAGTAAAAAAGGGCACGTTGAGAACAGATAATGGAATGGTGGATGTGGCGGTGAAAGTGGCAAAACTCGAAAAATGCACCAAAGAGCAGATCAAAGAAATTATGGCGGAGGCTCGTTTGATGCGCAATTTCGACCATAAAAATGTGGTGAAATGCTATGGAACAGCAGCCGGACAAGAACCTCTTATGGTGGTAATGGAATTGGTGCCGGGTGGAGGACTCGATTCATATCTCACTAAAAATCGGGTGAATTTGGATCTCAAATTGGATATTATTTGTCAAGTGGCTCAGGGACTCGAATATATTCATAAACAAGAAGTTATTCATAGAGATATTGCAGCGAGAAATTGTTTGTTTGGAAATGGGATTGTTAAGGTTGGCAACTCAAAAGGAGAACCCGAAACTGGGAAGTAAAAATGGTATTTTTGCAGGTCTCGGATTTTGGACTTTCTCGCCGTGGAACAACTTATCAAATGAATCCGAAGAACAAGGTTCCGATTCGTTGGTTGGCTCCTGAAACACTTCAAACATTCATCTATTCGGCGCCTTCTGACATTTTTGCATTTGGAATTCTTTGCTGGGAAGTTTTGGAGAATGGAAAACAACCATATCCCGACATGACAGTAGCTCAAGTACATCAAAAAGTGCTCAAAGAGGATTATCGAATGAGTGTTCCAACTGAAGCTCCGAACGAGTTGGGAGATTTAATTGTGAGTTGGATACAGTACTCTTGTAGATTACTTATATTGTTTTTTTAGAAAAAGTGTTGGTTTACTCAACCAGTTGATCGTCCAACGGCTGAAAGTGTTGTCAAAACAATGTCGGTCTTTGTTGTCCGGAAGAAAGCTGTTTTCGATAGCGCCTCCAATTTCCCACCGGCTCGGGCTGTTTCGGAAGGAGGAAGCAATTCTTCGAGCGGACATCCGAAAGGAACTCCATCCCCAATGCAAGAGAAGTCATTTCCCGAAGAGGATGATCCGAAGAACGCAGGACGAGCCTGTCAACCTCCATCAGGTGGAGCTCGTAATACACGGAACCAACAAGCGAAGACACCTTCGCAAAATAAAGGAGCATCGAGAGCATCGCAAGCATCAGGAGGTGGACAAGCTGGAGGAAAGAAGAAGAAAAAGAAGAGAAATCGATTCCTCGATAAAGGAAATCCACTTCATAATGCGGCACATAATGCATCGACGACTCAAAGTCAAGAAGATGCAAGTGTGGAAGTGGAAAATGCTCCGAAAAAGAAGGCTTCTTGTCATTTGATGTTGGGAGCCGAGAAAAAGAGCAAGAACAAGTTTGAAAAAGAGAAGAAGGGATTTTTTGGAAAGGTACGGTATTTTTCATCAGACTGAGGTAATCCTTGATTTTTTCAGAAAAAGAAGAGAAGCTCGACTAATTTGAATTGGTGATAATTTTTAACAAGGCATTTTTTATAAGGAGAATAAAGTACTTTGATATTATACAATGCTATTTGAATTTCTTTACTAACTAGGGAATGATTTGTAGTAGTTCATTGCCAGATTCAGACATTCCGGAGGACCCTCAAAATTAAATAATTCGCGATCTTTCAAAAAATAAAGAACACTCACATTTTTCGAAGCACATTTTGCATTCCATATTGAAAATATTGAGTCCAATTGGCACAGTAACCGAAGAATAGGACTTAATCAAGTCGCCGGCCCGCAGGGGCTCGTTTTGTCCCGAAAGCACAACCCCGCTTCAAACAGAAACACTAGAAAAAAAAACTGAAAAGACAATGAAAAATATTTCTAACGTAACATTTTTTTTATCTTGTCACGTGAATTTTTTAATTTCATATTTTCGGGCATTATGAGCAAATTGTGAAGGTTTCTGAAAATAAAAGCTGGAAATTTTGTCTTGAAGATTGCGTTTGGCAAAAACTGAAAACGGCATGTTGATCAGCATACGAAAACCTATCAAATGATCTAGATATCGTCAAAAATCTTCATTTTTTTCACATCATCCCCGTATGAGGAGTGTGTGGTCATCTGAAAAACGAGCCCGATTCTCCAAGTTTACGTGAATATAGTTGAGGTCCGATTGGTCACCCCTGGTTCTCCTTTTGCTCCCATTTTAGAGCTCCACTTATGAAAGTCACCCAGAGGTTCCGCCATTTTCGGTACTCGTTCAAATTTCATTTTCATTAGTCCCCTTTGTGTTCATCTTCCTCCTAGTTTGTTTTGTTGTTGTTGTTGTCTTATCCGAAATTTGAATTGAATTAATTTCAAATAAATTATGTTCGAATTGCATAAATAAATGAAAAGATCAGAGCATCTCTTTCTTCTTTCTTATTCAACAAAGAGAAGAATATTCCACATTTGAAACATAAATTAGTCAACGACAGATGGTAGTCCTTCCCTTCTTTGTCCCCTGAATAATTCGCATTTCTAAAATTAGATAGATTGGACACACAGAATGCGCCAAACATCAAATATATTCAATTTCATCTAAACAAAACCATGGAAAATTGATATTTTTTGATAAACAATTGCACTTTTTGATTGAGAGAAATCGACATTTGACCCCATTGAGAAAATGAGAGAAAAGTGACACGTGTTTGAGATATAAAAAATAGTGCAAAAAAGTGGAAAAGATTGATTAGATTGGAAGAGCATGAGTCAGGAATGTTTTGTTTTTCTGGTTACTCAAAGAAAATAAATGGATCAAATCAGGAAAAATTGATAAATCGAATGATATTCAATATTGTTTGGTTCAAATTTCAATAAACAAAAACTTATTCTGATTGAAATTGACCCAAACGTTCAACAAAAAAAAACATGTAGCCTGTAAAGAGTTGTGTATGATTAAATAGGTCAGGTTCGAATGAACTTGATGGTGAACATGTATTTAGCTGTACATGATATAATTCCGTATAGTCCAAAAATCCATGTGGTTCCAGAATTAGAATGTTTTTCTAGGAGCTGCATTGAAAAATCCTTTCAGCGTTTTACTAAAGTCAAATGTGCTGATCAACTTCATTGTTGCTTTTATATTTTCTTACTTCTAATTTTGGCTCTGTAAAACCTACGAAAACATCCCAAAATGTATTTTTTTTAATCTATTTTCTCATGATCTGTAGATATCTTTGAACATGACAAGAACGATTCATGCGAACGGGCGGGGCTAAAAATTGAGAAGCACATATGTTGCCAGTTTTTTTCTGGAATTAAAGATATAATCTCCACATTTGACACACTATCTCGGCGGGAAGAAATCATATAAAAGTGCAGGAGAAGGACACTTGAAACATTCAGTTTTCTTCTCTCCTCTTTTTTATCCTATCAAAATAATCATTTTTACAGTAATGCTCCGTCTCGCCCTTTTCGCCACTTTGGCTCTTGCTGCTTTCTGCGCTCCAACTGATAAGTTCGATGATATTCCATCTGAATACAAGAGCTTGATCCCATCGGAAGTTGCTGAACACTTGAAGGCTGTCACTCCAGAAGAGAAGGAAATCATCAAGGACCTCATCAAGAATCACAAGAACTTCAAGAACGAACAAGAATTCTTGGCTGCTTTGAAGGAAAAATCACCATCTCTCTCCGAAAAGGTCGCCAAACTCCAAGCTCTTCTTGAAGACAAATACAAGCAACTTGATGAACCAGCTCAAATTTTGGTCAAGAAGATCATTGCTAAGGGAAGAGAATTGCACGGAGAATACTTGGCCGGAAAACAACCAGATTTGGCGACTCTTAAACAACTCGCCGTTGAGTAAGTTATCAATTATTCTCATAGTTCTTGTTCAATGAATTCAATTACAGATACATCGGAGATTACAACAAGTTGTCTGCTGAATCAAAGGCCAAGATCGAGGCTACTTTCCCAATTTTGACCGCTTTCATGAAGAACGAGAAAGTTCAAGCCATCATCAAACAACACATTCAAAACTAAATATACATACTTCAATTTAGAATAATAAACGCTTTATGTTTTTGTCTCTCTGTTATATAATCAACTGAAATATCTGAAAACATTTCCAAAAAAGGCAATATTGTTCGCCTGTTTCACTATAATCTGATGAACTTAAAAAAACCAACGCTCCTGACTCTAGAAATTGAGCTGCTGAAAATGTGCCCATCCATCTAGTTTCAAAATGTCGCGACAACTGAAAACTAGACCCCTTTCTCCAAAAAAACTTTGAAAAAATACACCGCGAGTTCTTTAACTTCTCCGACTGAAGATCAATTTTTTCATAACTAGTTGATTTTTTTGTAAACGGTGGAGCATAGGCAATTCTAGCAGATGGGCGGAAATAAACATTGAGAAGCACACTTATTGCATTTTTTCTGAAATTAAAGATATAATCTCCATATTTTGCACACTATCTCGGTGGGAAAAAATCATATAAAAGTGCAGGAGAAGGACAATTGAAACATTCTCTTTTTATCCTATCAAAATAGTCATTTTTCCAATAATGCTCCGTCTCGCCCTTTTCACTACTTTGGCTATTTCCGCTTTCTGTGCTCCAATCGAGAAATTCGATGATATTCCATCTGAATACATAGGCTTTAACCCATTGAAAATTGCTGAAAACTTAAAGGTCATAACTGCAAAAGAGAAACAGATCATTGAGGATTTCATCACGAACCACAAGCACTTCAACACCGAACAAGAATTTATCGCCGCGTTGAAGGAAAATTTACCATCTTTCTCAGAAAAGGTCACCGAACTCAAGACTGTTCTTCAAGACAAATACAAGCAACTTGATGAACCAGCTCAAAATTTGTTCATGAAGATAATTGCTAAGGGAAGAGAATTGCACGGAGAATACTTGGCTGGAAACATACCAGATTTAGAGACCCTTAAACAACTCGCCGTTGAGTAAGTGACTAATTCTCATGATTTTAAAAATGATTTTATTTACAGATACATCGGAGACTACAACAAATTATCTGCTGACTCGAAGGCCAAGATCGATACTAATTTCCCAGTTTTGATTGATTTCGTGAAGAGCGAAAAAGTTCAATCCTTCATCAAACAAAGCCCTGCCAATAACATTCTATCTGAATAAATTTTAAAATAGACAAATCTCAAATAAATCACAACATTTTGTAAAAATTCCCATGTTACAAAAAATTCCTTCGACTAAACCCTAACCACAGTTTGTCTCTGGTAATTTTAAGAGAAGAATTTGATAATTTGAATATCCGAAGATGACATGATTTTTGTAGTTTGAGTTCGGTGTAGTCGCATTCTCATTCAGACATCAAATCTCTTTTCTATCTGAAAACAACTGTCACATTTTGTTCTTTATCCCCAATAGTTCATTAACGGCCAGAGATGAGATGAAGAAACCACGAGAAGGAATGTGGTTTATGTCGGGGAAGGAATACGACTTCGGGATATTGAAACTACATAGGTACAGGCTGACTCTTATTGTACAACAAAGTCTACTTTCACTTCTGTGTACGAATACAGGTGAACTGTGTTTCAGATTATGGGTTATCATGCGGCCTACTCAGAACTTACTACGGTACACCCACATTTGAATGATTCATCATATTAGGCTTAGCGCCTGTCCGGGTCATTTTTTGAGTTTTGGTAGATTTCGCAAGGATTGAGTCGGCGTTTGCATTCAATCTGGAGCCTGGTCAACACACACAATGTGTTATTATATGGCAGCGCTCTGTTTTTTCTGCAAGTCTATTTAGATTGTGTACGTAACTAGCCAATGGTATCATTTCAACCAGAACTGTGCTTTTGTGTCGTTCGGCTAGTATCGGCCTTATTACTAACTTTCGAAGGATCATATTTGGCATAGTCATAAAACTAGTCCAAACGAATGAATTCATAATGTAAAATCCAAGAAAAATGTTGAGGTGTGATATATATTTCAGCAATTTATAGAACACCAGGGAACCTGAAAACACAAAACTATGACTTTAACTAATTTTTTTTCATTTTTATTCCGGAAAAAATTGATCTGCTGAAGGTTGTGATTTAGATCTAGTCTCTCGCGCATTTTTGATGTTAACGTGAAAAAGATGGCAAAAAATATTAGAATAAAAATAGAAACTGACGTGAAAGTTTTTAGTTTCGTTGAATTCATTGAGAGGAAAATCAAGTTTCAGACCGGACTAGGGCGTGTTTTCAGAAAAAGGTTACAAGCATGTTACATTTGAAACAGGCCGGCACGGGATCGGCCCAGTTTCCTTCTAACAAAAACCTCTTGTGTTTTGGTCAAATTTGTTTCCCATATCTAGATTACAAACAACGACTATGTATTTTCATTTTTCAATGCCATCAATCTTTTCTTTCTCGTAGCAACATAGTTTTTCGAGTTCCCCAGAGTCCAATCAGAGTTTTGCTTTTGTTTTACCATATGTTATTCATTGCGTCCAAACAACACAAAATAGACCCTCGAGAGGAGCACAGATTTATGACTTGAAAAAGACAAAATAGAAAACGAAAAGAAACAGCAACATGTGTTATATTGACCATCTGTTTCGATCGAAACTTTCAAAAATGTTCAAAAGTTTGTTGTGGTTTGTTGTTGTTTTGTTGTTGTAAAGTTCAAAGGCTCGATGTGAAAATGAAAAAAGAAAATGGCCTGATTTTAGAAGGAAACAATGAGATGATTGAGTGGAACGAAAAGATCAATTGTCAGCATTTGCAAAAAGATAAAGAAGATGAAGAAGAAGTCTGAAAATAGTTCTCATTTTGTGCAAAAAGAAAAAGAACACAATCAACTTTTATCACATCGACGATTAATCTTTTTACAACATTTTGCACTTTCAACAAATCAATCAGGGCAAAAAATGGGATATTGAAGGGAAGAAAGAACAACACGTGAATCGATTGAGCCAAATGTCTGATGAAATTGGCTCAGAAAATTTGATAAGAAAATAACAAAAAATTGAAGGGAAGGTATGAGAAAGGTAAAAACGAAACTGTGAAATTTTGTGTTTGCTCCTGGTTTTTTTTTAAAGGAAGTTTGCATCCATGTTCTTGGTGTGATTCAAAAAAGATCGGGTAAAAAGAAAATTATTTCTCCTTTTTTTAATCTGCTGATCCGATAAGTAAAACGTGCTCTATTGATAATTCATACGGTATTGCGTTTAACTTTGAGTCAAACTTAAGTTTTGAATTCACATTGCTACTATTTCTTCAATTATCGATTTCAAAACATATTTCTACAAGTCCAATGTTTCTGATATTATTCAGAAGTTACTGTAGGAAAAAATTAACTTGGGAAGCTGAAACTACAGTAATCTGATGGCAGCAATTTAATTCTGTATAAACAGTATTTTTTTAACGAGTTCAAACATCTATAAAAGTTTTGAATTTTGTTCCAACATCATCTAACTTTATGTAGACTTTTCACATAAAAAAGCCGAAAGAGTAAAATTAGAACAATGTACAAACTGATTGCGAATTGCAGCCTTCAATACATCCACTTCTTAGATATTTTTCATGGTCCACCGTGTTCAACTAGCTCCAGTTTTAGTTGTTTCATTTTTTATAATAGCTAGACGATATAGATGAGGACTGTTTTCAAATCCACACAAATTCAATTAAAAGATGTTGATCATCACCAATCACTTTAGTCGATGTCATTTATTCTTCAAGAGTCCGTTTGTCTCTTGCAAGTTCAGCTTCTTCAACATACAGATGAGAGCCAGACTGGTGCACATTTTAATTCGATTATTTCAGACTTTTGATCAAAGTTTATCTGATTGCAGGAAAGTGATTTGATTTTTTCGTCGAAGTTATCCTTAGGTGCAATAGCAAAGAGACAAAGAGATAAAATATTTATTATTGAAAATGATATATATATATTTAGTTTGGAACGTGTTGTTTGATGATGGCTTGAACTTTCTCGTTCTTCACGAAAGCGGTCAAAATTGGGAAAGTAGCCTCGATCTTGGCCTTTGATTCAGCAGACAACTTGTTGTACTCTCCGATGTATCTGTAATTGAATTCATTGAACAAGAACTATGAGAATAATTGATAACTTACTCAACGGCGAGTTGTTTAAGAGTCGCCAAATCTGGTTGTTTTCCGGCCAAGTATTCTCCGTGCAATTCTCTTCCCTTAGCAATGATCTTCTTGACCAAAATTTGAGCTGGTTCATCAAGTTGCTTGTATTTGTCTTCAAGAAGAGCATGGAGTTTGGCGACCTTTTCGGAGAGAGATGGTGATTTTTCCTTCAAAGCAGCCAAGAATTCTTGTTCGTTCTTGAAGTTCTTGTGGTTCTTGGCAAGTTCCTTGATAATTTCCTTCTCTTCTGGAGTGACAGCCTTCAAGTGTTCAGCAACTTCCGATGGAATCAAACTCTTGTATTCAGATGGAATATCATCGAATTTCTCGATCGGAGCGCAGAAAGCAGCAACAGCCAAAGTGGCGAAAAGGGCGAGACGGAGCATTACTGGAAAAATCGAAATGATTATTCTGATCGGATAAAAAGAGGAGAGAAGAAAATTGAATGTTTCAAGTGTCCTTCTCCTGCACTTTTATATGATTTTTTTCCGCCGAGATAGTGTGTAAAATGTGGAGATTATATCTTTAATTTCAGAAAAAATGCAACATGTGTGCTTCTCATTTTTTAGCCCCGCCCATTCGCATGAAACGCCTATGCCCCGCCCATATCTACTTGGCTCCGCCCTTTGAATATAAATTGACCGACCAACTGTTGGTTGGCAACAACACATGCTCTATCCTTCCACTTTTTGGATTCCGTTCTCTTCTTGATATGACCTTCTATTTTTGCAGTAATGATCCGTGCAACAATCTTCGCCTGCTTGGCTCTCGCCGTCTTCTGTGCTCCAGTTCCAGAAGTTCCAGAAAACATCGAAGACATTCCATCTGAATACAAGACTTTGATCCCAAAGGAAGTTCTTGATCACTTGAAATCGGTCACTCCAGAAGAGAAGAATGTGTTGAAGGAGGTTGCCAAGAACTACAAGGAATACAAATCCGAGGAAGATGTGAGTAAAACTCACAGGTTGAGCAATGGTCTTATTGAAATATCTTTCAGTTCTTGAACGCTCTCAAGGCCAAGTCTCCATCCCTCCACGAGAAGGCCTCGAAATTGCACGCCCTTGTCGAAGGAAAAATCAACAGCCTCAACGATGAAGCCAAGGCTTTCGTCAAGAAGCTCATCGCCGAAGTCCGCACCATCCACAAGGCCTATTTGTCAGGAAACAAGCCATCATTGGACACATTGAAGACCACCGCCAAGAAATTCATCGGAGAATACAAGGATTTGTCCGAGGGAGCTAAGGCTTCGATCGCTGAACAATTCCCAATCTTGACCGGATTGGCTAACAGTGAGTAGATCGAAAAAAGGGAATAGCAGTTTTTAATCGAGGTATATTTGCAGATGAAAAGATCAAGGCCATCATCGGAAAATATGTCAACTAATTCGACTCTTCATCCAGTCAATTCTGGCCTCATTATAAGTACACTCAGTTTATGCATTTCAATTTAATTTAATCAATAAAATATTCTTAATTCAATCAATTCGTGTTTGTCAACAAAAAAAGTATTGAGTTCGGAGAGCATATTGAAAAAGACAAAATATTATAGACCTCTTGAAATTTCACGGTGACAATATCTGAAAACTTCGCGTTCCAGATTCCCATCCACAAGGCTTGGGAGAAATGTTCCGAAATGACTCTAGTTTCTCCGGTTCTTTGAGATCATGTTTTTGAACAGAGTATAAGGATGTCTTTGAGATGACCCCGTTTGATTTCACTTGTGGTTTTCGGACCTATACATACAGTAAGAGTATGGGAGGCAAAATTTTGGACCAGCCATAAATAAATATTAGTCGTTCACAAATCGCTGCCATCGGACTACGATATTTTTATTTTTCCTACTCGAAAATAAGCTTCCCAGAATAATGAAAACATGAAATAAGTTTAGTTTAAGAGTTTACAAGAGTTTACTGTAACGTCTTAAGGTTGTACTGTATTTTCAATTGTCAGAATTTTTGTCCAGGATTACGGTAGTTTTGCCACGGCGGTTGATGATGGCACTGGGTTACGATAGTGATGAGGGATGACATGTTTTTCACCCCTTTTTGAGTATGTGGAGTATAAAAGTTTTAGAAATTATTCCAGATTTTTAGATGATGTATTGGGATATTCCCAAAAAAAAAAAGAATAAAAATTGTCAGAGACTGTCTAAAATTAAAATTTTCAGCTCTTGGATGGCGTTTGAGCTCTGTAGGCAAAAAACGTTAAAGCCACGAGTACACAGTGTGTTGTCGTGTTCCTCCATGAGCGATGTCACGTTCGGAAAGAGAGGATATTTTTTCTCAATCATCACCCGCACTTCATTTTATTCTCTTTTTCGACTGAGAATTTGCTGTTCGAGTAAAAGATCGAAGAAGGGACATCGAAAGGAATGTTGAAACACTAAAACTCAACTGTAAGTGAAAATTATCAGATTTCTGATAATAGTTTTCACGTGAACATGTTTTTTCTATGCCACGTAGTACTACGAGAATTTTCAAAACATTCGTTTTTTTCGTGGTTTTTATCATTTTGAGAAAATGTTGATTTCAATTCAACTTTGTAGTTTCCTTTTCTGTCTCCATTTCATCAATGCAAAAAAATCAATCAGTGCTGAAATGGATTCTCTTCCCGATTATGAACCAAAAGAAAATCAAACGGACTATAATAAGTTTGCCATGTTAGTTCATGATTATTTCATTGTTGCATATATACATGTCCTAACCTATTTCAGACGGTTTTTTGGCGAAAGATTGATGGTTAATGAACATATGTGGTCATGTGGAGATGATGGATTTGCACAAAGGCTGGCTTACAATACATTTACTCTTTCAGGTTGTCATGATCGCATGGGTATGTATTATAATAGTTGAATATATTTTTTTTTGTATTTTCAGCCGACATAAACACTTGTTGTGCATTTCATGATAATTGTTATGATCTGAGAATCTCGAAATTCAATTGCGATTTGAATTTCTGTCAATGTTTGGAGGAAGCAATCGGCCAGTGTACCCATACATCACTCTATAGTTCTTTTCCATGTAATATTGTTCGAAATTCTCCAAAAGCTCAACAAGCTTATAACTCTTTATCGGTTCCGGGCTTCGACTACGCCTATTTTCCGGTCCTTAACTTAAAAGGAAGAGCAGCTTATCAATATTTTTATGATAAATGTGGGAAACCACTGAAGCGTGAGTTTTTGAATGTGGAAGTTTTGGGAACTATTTAAAGGGACTCTGAACAAAAATACAAATAATTCACGGAAATTTTAATAAAAGTTTCGAACTTGTTTATTTTCTGGTGATAAATTTTGAATAAGTTTTTTTTTTAAACTGAATGGCTTTATCAAAAACACTTCAGGCTCAATTTCGACATGTGCTTATAACAACTTGCTTTGTCATTCTGGAAAATTCGAAGATTTCAATATGAAACTTTCCCCTTCAACTTGTCGTCAAAATCTTGCTTCGTGTATTAGACTAATGGACAGAGAATTAGCTTCCAATACACTAGAAGATTGCAGTGTGGCTGCTGTTAAAATGGCTGAAATTATAGAGAACGGTGAGTACTGACAAACTAGAGAACGTAAATATCTTTTTAAACATTTTCTATGCTTTTCGGTCAAAAATCAATTATTGTTTGACTATCTCAAAGGTGTTAATTTTCATTTCTTTTACCCCATTCAAAGAATCATATATGTTATTCTTAATCAATCCCTCATTTTTCAGATATCACCGAAGTTCATGGAACATTGGCCAACTCCGGTAAAAGAAGGCGACATTGATACTCTATTTTAAGTAGATTTGTGTTACTGTTTGTGTGATTTTTCTTTGTAATAAATATTTATCACTCTAAACGAAGATTTTTCCAAGAAGCACTACATTAACATCGATATTTCATAATATTCTCCAAGTTCGATCATGTGTGATTGGGATTCGTGATTTTTTATTTAATATTGTGAAGAATAACAAACTACCGGTTCTCGAATTTTTATATTTAACAGAAAATAAAACCAAGCCGAAATAAGATCAAATATGTGCAATATGTGAAATTGGATGATACAAAATATGAATAGAAGTAGTCTTCTTATCCGCTCCTCCTCGAGTTAGGCCCATATGTTCAAGTTGACCGGCTGCACCGAAAAATGCTTCTTTTTGACTTTTTTTCGGGCCCACTTTATACTGGAAAACAAATAATTTTTTACAGAAAACTCACACAAAATCATACCTTTTGAACGAATTCGTTTGCCCACTCGGGAAGTGGAACACTTTTGAAGTTTTTGTGCGTCAAAAGCGTCCTCCATGCAACCGAAATGGCTTCATCTTTATACAAAGGACTGTCGAGCAAAGCTTTTTCGATGTCGAATTCATCATTTGCATCCAAACTAATTTTACATAGGTCGTCATTTGATGAATTCTCTTCGAGACCAATAACATTTCTCCATCGAGAAGGATACGGTTGAAGAGTGGATTTGAATAGGTTCTGTAAACAGAGCAAAATACATATGAGGTTATAGCTCGAAAAACTCACTGTTACAAACGTGGCAATTGCATTTTTAGCTGTTCTTACTGGATTATTCAGTTTTGCTTTACGCTCGGCTTCTTGCATTTGCCGGAACTCATTCAGATTAGGCTTTTTAGAGGGTGTCATTGATTTTGTTGGTGATACATTGTCTTCTGATATCAGTGGAGTTTTCAAGGATTTCTCAAAATCTTCCAGAAGTTTATTGAGTTTCGATTCGGTTGATTTATCCAGGTTCAAATTTTTCAACTTTTCTATAAACAAATTGAGAGCTTCGTTAGATTTGCTTTCGAATGTGAATTGTTTCCATTGTCTAGAAAAAAAAATAATAGATGAAAATTGTTTGAAATTTCTGTTACCTGAACTCGATAGATTCTTCCATTTCTTTCCAGAATACTTCATTTGATTGTATATCGATGTGCATTTTTGATATATCGATTTCATTTCTTAATACTTCTTTTCTGAAAAATCCAAGCATTTTGACATATTTGTCTAATTCTTCTGAATTCGAGTCACAATCATCTCTCCAAAATGGATCCGTCATATATTTTTGTAAAAATGCGAATTGTACCGCTTTGATCAGGGAAGAAACCGAGTAGTCACATGAGAAATAGCGAGTTCGTAAATAATCCAAAAACTTTCCAGAAAGGACAGCCGGTCGGATATTTGTGTTAATCAAGTTTTCAAAAATCTCATCTAGTCGGGTGAATTGAAATTGTTGAACTTCCAGTAGATTTAGGGTATCAATTGAGCAAGTTGTGGTGAAGAAAGTGCAAGATGTGGAGACGCAGACAACGAGATACATGTTGTGAATACGTGAACGGGTAGAAGGGGTACTGTAGATTAGTGAAATGATAGCGTCAAGAGTTTGAGGGCGCAGCGATTCGAATTGTTGAACTATCAGAGCACATCCCACAGAAGATGGCTGAAATTCGGTGTGAAATTCAAAAATATCATAATATACTATTACTTACTAAACTAGAAATCGAATCAATAACAGTATGAATGGCGTCGTTTTCAGAAATCACAATTTCCTGGATTTTTTCAACGTGTTTTTCTTCCATCTCTTCATCTTCTTCTTTTTCCTCATCTTTCTTGATACTTTTGAATTTTCTGCTCAAATCTTTGATGAATCGCGAAATATCCGTGAAATTACATTGCACTAATGCAGTGCGAATTGTGCTTGAATCATCGTTTTCCAAAAATACCGAAATCGGAGCAGTTCCAGTTTTTGGAGCCCTCAAAAAGTCCACAATTTTCATCGTAGATTCTTCGTAATACGAATGTGTTGATTCATTCACTCGTTGTTCGAATAGTGTTACATCTTCTACGAATCTCTTGAAAAGTCTGCAAATTTTTATTGTGTTAAAAAAAATTCATTTTCAAACTCACTCGGTTTGTTCTTTATCATTTAATGTTTTTCTCATATCTTCGGGGAAGTCCACTCCATTGTTCAATCTTGATTTGTCCAATTCGAGTTTATGAGTTCCACGGTGAAATATCACTTGTTTACTCGCCATTGAAATTCCTTTTTCGAAAAATGAATGTTTTTTTGAAGAAAAAAAAGATCGAGTTTGAATTGGCGGTTGTTTGTTGGAGCGCGCTTGATTGTTTCAATTTTAACACACGGCAATGCCAGACAAGTTTTTCATAAAAATCAGGAGAAAAACAGGAAAAACTTTGGGTGAATCGTTCTGAAAGTTATTGACAAATTCAGGAGTGTGAAATACTATTCTCATACAGTCAAATAAAGACCAGACCAGAGATTTTAGTTTGATAAATCAGATAGTTCGTCAATTTAAAAGTGACTTTTTTATCTTCGCTGAGAGGTAGATTGAATTTCCACAAAAAAACGAAACGAATGTTCTGAATGATTTTTTCCTGTCATTGTTACAAAGAATTCCCTCCCGGACTTTTTTTTTTGGATTTTCTGTCTTGGCGGTAAGAATTCGCTCACATTTTCGAAAAGATACACTTGAAGACTTTACGATTCTATCGCCATCATATCCACCTCTCGTTAGATCAAGTTTCCAGACCTCTGTTGCTGGCACTATAAACTGAAGTTCTTATCTGAAATTTTCATCCTGAACTGAAAACGAAAGAAATGTTTAACACTTTATTAAATTTGTAATAATAACAAAAACTTTTGAAGAAAAAAAATAAACTAACACTGAAATTCAAGTAGCGTTGGAGAGAAGCAGATCTGAAATTAAAGATAATTATTGATGGCTCTGGTTGCTTTGATTAAAAAAAAAAACAGAGACTAACTGTGAAAAACCTTGAGTTCCAAACAGCAAAAAAGCAAGTCCTAAAACATAATTAAATAATAGAAATAGAACTAACCTGGACAATTGAATTGATCAAACGTACTTTTAAAAAGATAATTTTGATTGTTGAGTAGACGAAACGGTCATTGATTTTAATGGTGATGAGACTGTAATTTCTAGGATATTTTCAAAGTAAATTATTCAAATTAATCTTACTCTGCGATCACTTCTATGATGATAATGGTGTCCATGACTTCTACTGCTACTTCCGTGTCTGTGATCTCTTCCTCTTTCACGACTTCTGCTACGACTTCTTTTTCTTTCAGACTTTTCGCGACTCCGACGATCGTCTTGACCTCTATCGCGACGCCTGTCGTCACCTCGATCATTACCTTCACGTCGTTTTTGTCGGACATCTTCTATTTCCTGCAAAAAAAAGTTTTCTACGTAAAAAAAACAGATTTTCTCACCTTTGGGAGCTTTTCCATATGTTCAATGATTGTTTGATAGGCTATATGTAACTTTCCAGTTATATGGTCATCAATTCTCTGCTGCGCATCGTTTTGCAACATAAAGCATCCACAAATTTGGCATACTTGCATTTGTTTATTTCCCACTGTCACACTTTCTTCCATACTCAAAGCTCTAGCTCTTTCGCTTTTGATTTTACTCTCTTCTTCATCCAATTCGTCTCTTTCAAGCTTAGCTCGATCTGCTTTTTCGACTGCAGCCTGAGCGGCTTCGACCCTTCCTAGTTCACCTTGTAGCTGCGCTTCATTCATCAATCCATCGATTTTCTTACTTATCGCTTCTCTTCTTTCATTCAAGTCACTGAACTTCTTGGCAAATACTTCTTCTGACACTTTGTTCTCTCCTTGAGTAATATTTAATCTATCCATATTTTTTAAAACTCGTCTTTGACAATCATTATAAATTTTTTGAATTCTGTCCAGAAATCTTTGTTCGAATCCTAATCTTCCACGTCTTTCACTCTTTTCGTATTTCTTTTTGAGACTTTCATCATGGATTTGCTGAAATTTGAGAAGTTTTATAAATATATTATTAAAAAAAGTAAACTCACATATCTACAAAATCCTAAGTCATTTTTAGTGTTCCGAAACAAGTCATGTGAACAAAATCCAACCAAGAAATCGGTACAAACATTCGGATCGTCAAAGTCGATTTCTTTTTTTTCACCAGGCATCGCATCTCTTTGTGATCCCATCAGCTCATTGAGCATCTGTGCCATATAGTCTGTCATTGTTTTTCTGAAAATTATTTGAATAACTATTTTCGATTTTATTCGTTCGCCAAACAATTAATCGTTGCTGAACACATGCTCAATGCACCAGTGAGAAAAAAACGAAAGGAACGCCGAAAAGAAAAATCAAAAATCGATATTGGCCGAGTATTTTTCTAGGCCATCTTTACCGTTTTGTGTAATTCTCTCGGACTTCCTGTTGTTTTATCACTTTTTACAATCGTACAACTCGTTTTTTCATAGGGCTCAGTCAGTCGAAAAATGAGATCCCGGAGTGGGTCCGGGGTCCGATTGGATCGCATCCTTTTCATGGTTGAACAGACAATCTGTAAACATCAGAACGCTATAACCGCCTTATTCGCGAATCAGAAAGATTTTCCGGGTCACGCATGGATTCGGGATAATGTTTATGTTGCTCATGCTCTTTGGGCGTTGTACAGAGCTTATATGAAATGTGCGGATTTTGATGAAGATTTGACGAAGGCCAAAGAATTGGGCTTTACCTGGTGAGAGATTCGTCTAACACAATAATTGTTCTGAGCTTCACATTTTCAGCGTGAAAATGATGCAGTCTGTAATGGAATGTATGATGAGACAAGCAGATAAGGTTGAACTATTCAAAAAGTTTCAACGACCTCTGGATGCTCTTCATTCGAAATATTCTGTAAATACAAAAGGAACAGTGTGTGGTGATGCTGATTGGGGGCATCTTCAGATGGATGCAATCTCTTTATTTCTTCTCACATTGGCTCAAATAACTGCTTCGGGTCTTCAAGTTGTTCGAAACTTCGATGAAGTCGCATTTATTCAAAATTTAGTTTATTATATCGAAACAGGATATCGAACACCGGATTATGGAGTATGGGAAAGAGGAGATAAAACGAATCAAGGAATTCGAGAGTTGAACGCGACATCGATTGGGATGGTTAAAGCAGCATTGCAAGCACTTAATGATGTTGGAGATTTGTTCGTCGACGGCTCACGTGGATCTGTCGTCCATGTATTACCCGATGAAATAGAACAATGTTCAGCGGTTTTATCAAGTATGCTTCCAAGAGAGAGCTTCAGTAAGGTAATGCTGCTATCCACGAAAGCACAGTTCATTTTTAAAATTCGTTCAGGAAACAGACGCAGCTCTTCTTGGAATAATCAGTTATCCTGCATTCTGTGTCGAAGATCCTGAATTAGTACAAAGTACACGGGAGACTATAACGAGTCGTTTATTGGGAAAATACGGATGCCGAAGATTTATGAGAGATGGTTATAAAACTGTTTTGGAGGTATTTAAACGTTTTCCACTATCAAGTTGTTGTTTTGATTTTTCAGGATTCCAGCCGCCTGTATTACAACAAATCCGAACTTCAACAATTCGAGAATATAGAATGTGAATGGCCTCTTTTCCTGTGTTATTTGATATTAGATGCGATGTATTCGAAAGATGATGATGCTGTGGAAACATATTGGCAACAACTCGAAAAAACTTTAGTTGTTAGCGAAGAAGGATTTCGACTAATTCCTGAATTATATGTAGTTAGTCGTGAAAATGTTGCCAACGAGAAAGCACAACCCGGATCCCAGTTAAGATTACCTGGAGGAGCTACGTAAGTCAAACGTAAAACTTAGTTCATTTTAACGTTGTTTTCGTTTTTAGACCTTTTCTATGGGCACAGTCCCTTTATGTAATCTGTTGTCTTCTATATGAGGGATTTCTCAGCCCAGCTGAACTTGATCCTCTTAGTCGAAGATTGTCGGTTTATGAGAAAAGACCACCTTGTGAAGTTCAAGTCACTATATTGGCTGAATCTGCAGAAGTTCAACGCGAGCTTCGAGCTAATGATATTCATGTTCAAAGAGTTGATGAGATCGATCCCGTATTCACAATTTTACCCGCGTCTGCTTTGGCGCATTTATTGGCAAAGATAGGAGAATCAAAGAAGCTGAATTTGTCGGGAAGACCATTGGATCGTGCAATTGGGTTGTTAAGTACTTCGAGGTTGTATCAAATTGGAAACAAATTCGTAATTTTCACACCACAGGTAAGAAAATAATTCAGTTTCAATAAACTGAATGTCATATAATTCTAGTTCATGGACAGTCGTCGATCACACCTGATGTATGATATCCGAATTTTGACAGATGAATGGAGTAGTGAATTGCAATATATTTATGCATCGTGGAACAGTGTTAGTATATCTGGTCGGCCTCTCGTTGTTCTTGTCATAACACAAGGAATGTTATCAACAGAAGGATTGTCCCATTTTTCCAATATTCATTTGAATCGGCATATGAAATCGACGGTTATTGGAGCTATCAAGAAAATAAATACGGGATATTTGAGTGGAGCAAGGTAGGATAAATTAATTTCTTTATATACTCAAAATAGGAGACTATCATTCTCCCAAATTTTTGTTATTGAACATAGAACAAAAGCAGTTTTTCAGAGTCGTTATGAAAGATTTGTCTGATTTCTTCCGAACAACGGCAGTCAGTAAAATGGAATTCCGCGATAAATCGGCCGAAGAAATGCTACGAAGTGTAACAACGGAGAAAGTTCAATTCAAACTGCACACTGAAGATCAAATCGAAGCAAAATCTCCTCGACCTGGTGGAACTCCGACACTTCGAAGAGGAGAATCTGTCAAGGATAGAAGTGCTTATTCACTCATTCATAAAGCATCAATGAGACATCGATCTATCGCTTTAGACAGTAATGATACAGGTTGGTTTAAATTTTACTGGATCACAAAAATAAAACATTTCAGATCTGATGAAGCTTCGATTAGCATATAAGACATTACCAGAATCTATTGAAGTAGATAGATATTCTCCACCGTCTGTTTCTCGCCCAATTGGATTGCTTAGAGAAAGTAGTTCGGGTGAATTGAGACAACAATTATTGAAAACAACGAAAAAAGGAGCCGAGAATCAAACCATGTAAGTTTATTTTTTTCTAAAAACTTCGAAAAATGCTTTTTTTTCAGAATTCGTGACATCAAACATGAACAGATGAATGAGATGAAAGCTGATGATCTACTAGATTTGTTGAATGAAACAACTGTATTGGAGGAGCAGATATCGATTATTCACTGTCTTTGGATGAAATTGTGAGCGAGTGAAACCTATGAATTTCCTGAATGTCTTTTTTCAGCGGACCTGATTATGATACTGAGCTTGGATGCCAAAATATAACAGTTCGGATGTTGATGGAAGAAGTTCATGCAAAATCATGTGAAGCGAGAGAATGGGCTCTGGTTCGATTGACTGCTGGATTGTTGAAAAAACAGTTGGAAGAACTCAGCAAAGCTGTCACACATTTACTTGTCAGACAGAAACAGATCACGGTAAGAAAACATAGCATTTGAAATGATTTGACCTTTTTCCACATTTTTTCCTAAATCGTCTTCCAAAATCAAAGTTTTTGAACTTTTCAACTATATATTTTTAACATCAAATATACTATATATTTCCTGTACAACGTCGTATTGATAATTGTACGAATTCTCAGTCACTTATTGATTATTATTTTCAGATTGGAACGGCTTCGAAAAAAGAAGAGGTTATCACGTGTCCAAAAACAAATGAAGAACTCGAAAAAATAATGAACCGAGCATATGGCGATGATGCGAATTCATTCACTTTGGCTCAGGAAATTATTGTTTATCTCGGCTCTCTTGTTCGAACTGAACCTAAGTTATTTGTCGAAATGTTCCGTCTTCGAATTGGTTTGATCATCCAAGTGTTGGCATCCGAATTGGCTCGATTGAGAAATTTATCAGGAGCTGAAGCGGCTGACAAGCTGTTGACAGTTAGTCCGTTCGAATTGAAATCAATGATATTCTCATTGTTATCCGGTAGATTATTAGAAGAATATGCGGATGATGGGTTCCATCATGGAGAGACAATCAGAGAATCGAGAACTGGAATCGGAAGTTTCAGAAGACAAATTGAGGAGAGAAAGGTGAGCACACAAATCATCAACCTTATTTTCTGTCATTTGTTTCAGTCTTTGCGAAAATCTACCCGAAGTGTTGGTTCTGGTCATGCTATGGAAATTCCAAAGGAAGAAGAAGAGGAAGAGTTGGAGAACGATGAAGACGATTTTCAATTTGGAATTTGGTTGAGGCATCGAAGAATTGATGGAGCATTGAATCGAGTTCCTACCAACTTTTATGCGACACTTTGGGATACTGTACATAAAATGCCACATGGAGTCAGAATAAATGACACGGTACTACATTGGGGATTAACACAGGAAATGACGAGAAAAGAGATCAAGTTCGCATTGGAAGTGGAAGAAGCACTCAATCGAATTGCTGAACCAGAGTATAGAGAGATTGTGAGTTATAAAAAGTATGAGTTTAAAATTATATGTTGGCATACCTCGCACAACCTCTGGAGTTCCAGACGGTCAATTTTTTTTGGACATCGAAAGGCGATTCTAGGCGGGCAAAATTTTTCCAGAAGCTGTAAAGAGCTAAACAGCCCCTTTTTTAGCGAAGAGCTAGACGGCCAAATTTTTTTCGCTGAGCAAATTCAGGCGGACACTTTATAAAAATTTTCATCTCCACAGCTTTGTGCGAGGTATGTATGTTGGTTTCAGATTGTTGAAGCACTTTGGTTAATTGGTCGAATAGAGAGACTCGTTTTATCCGAAGATCCTAATTTTCCAAGAGATCGGCCACTTGATGTTGATTTGGTTATCAATTTGGCTAATCGGATTTTTGTTGAACACAATGTAAGTTTCTTTCAAAGTCTTTGATTCGAATATTAGATCAAAGTCAGCCTTGAATAGGGTCTTGATTAGTTTCGGAATGGAACAATGAGGTTGCATTTTTAAACGTTCTACATCTTTGGAACAAACAAGCACTAGGATATTCGTCTGAAAAATCTCAGTGAAAAACTTTTTCAACCTTTCAAACAATTTTCAGAAACAAATGGAAACGATAGTTTTGGAATGTTGTGGTGGTTCGTCTTCGAAATGTGACGGCGCTCGAGGAATATGCAAACATTTCTATGATTCGGCACCTGCTGGAGAATACGGTACAAGTCATTATATTATTAGAGCACTTATGCAACTTTTCACCTAATATTTTAGCGCATAATTACGTATTTTTATTTTCGAATTTTTGCTCAAATTTTGACGCTTCTAGTCTCATCATCTTGCCATGTATTTTTGTTGTATTAGAGTGATATTTAGGATGCTTATTTTGTCCCAAATTCTGAATTCGAAATGTATTTTCACAATGTCAAATAGATACAGAGAATTTATTGTAATAGATACAAAGAATGAATGTTTAAAAAAGTATTTTTTTTTTGAATATTATTTCATAGTTTCCCTGGAATCGTTATGTCCAATTTAAGCCTTCTTTGAAGCGGTGATTGTGAGAACTCCGCGAGTTCCGAGGTGAGATTTGACAGTGGTGACATCGACGTCATCCGGAAGTTTGTAGGCACGGTTGATTTCACGGGCAACGGTTCCGTGGGAGTCGGAGCGAGTCTGAAATACCAGGATGAATTGGAGAGAATTCGGGAAGAGTGTTTACCTCGTGACGGCAGTGAATCAAAAGATCTTGACCCGAAACTTTGACTTCGATCTCTTTTGGGGTGAAGAATTGGACATCGAGTCCGACTTCGAATTTTTCCTTGGTGTTGTGGACCTGGAAAGAGGATATTAGGATTTGTTTCTGAACTATGCTATTAATATTAGAGCAAAAAAAATTGAAAACTTTACTTGGGTCACTGTAGTTTCAGCTTTTAAAATTGAATTATTCTGAAGATTTTCAAATCTATTTTTCTGAGATGGTTGAACCTGGAGAAAACTATTCTGATATTGATAATTCGAGAAATTTTTACTTGAATTCAGAACAAATATGGTTATTAATAAAGATATGTCTCACCGATTGAATTCATCTATCAAAAGTTTTTGTGCGGTTTTTTACCACGGTATATATAATTTTGAAAACTATTTTCACTGAACTTAAGTGTAAACATCTACCAGAGAAATGAAACCAAAAAAAAGATTCAAGCTAATTTGAAACATGTGTGACTTTGAATTTTAGCAGTATAATTTTTGAAAATTGTTCCCTTTAATTTCAACCTATCGATTTTTGATTTTGAAAAAGCCATATTGTCGGGAGGATTGATTATTGTTTTTTCGACAGAGTATCGTGTTTGATCAACCTGTGAACTGTAAACTTCTGGTATTTAGAAGTTCGAACGAGAGATGGTAGAGTTCTCTGTCATAAAACCATTTTATAATTTTGCAAACGGCTTTGTTAGAACTGAAAGAGTCCCCCTTCATCAGAACCCTGTTTCTTGTAAGGTCCAAAATCCTAACTGTTTTGCTTAACCAACCTTGACAACTCCGTCATTGTGTTGAAGTGGCCAGTCCCAGGTGGAAGCGGCATCAGCGGTAACTTCGATTGCGGACATTCTGCAATAACATTCAGTTTATGTTTAGCCCAGCAAGTGATCAAAAATCAATAAAAGTTTAAAACAGATGTCGAATTGCGCATTTTTGTGGAAAAGATGACCGACCAACCACCAGATGCGCAGAAGCTTCTTATAATAAAATGTGTAAAATAAAAAGAGATGAGATGAGCAGAAAGAGAAGAAGGATAAGACAAACTGTAGTTGAGCGGGCGGAGCTTTTGAGAGCAGTTTGAAACATCTTGGAAATAGAAATAGAGGGATAGAAAGAGACAAAAGGGTTTGTTTATTTGAAGAATAAATGGATAAGATAAGAAGAGATTCCAGGAATATGTATTACGAGTTGGTTTTTGGATCATTGACCTGTCAAATCAACACGTATCTTTTGATATGAAATGTTTCTCTAACTTTTCTAGGTTGTGCTAGAATTGAATTTTGAAGACCAAACAATAAGTCTTGAATAATTTCAGCTTTTACTGCTTTCAGCGAACCGTAAAATCCCAAAGTCTAATGTTTTTCGTTTGTTCTCATGATTTTTTTGAAGCATAACAACCAAAGATTACCATAATTGTTCTCTGTCTAAACAAAACCTTTGTAGTATTTTGATATCAGAATCCATTTGCATAAGCCAGAAGTTAATCAGTAACGTGCGCCCTTTTGATAGTCATATGTTTTGTGGTGAAATTCCTTTACAAGGGAGCTTCGCAAGCTCATACTTTCAACTTTTTCTTAAAATTTGTGCACCTATATAGTTGGACCTTCTGAACATCATGATTTATTTTTTAACCGCCGGAAATTTTGGTGAAAAAAATTATACTGTCTACTTCAAATTTTTATAAAAAGAGAAGATGTTTGATTTATCAGACGAAAAAATGAATGAAAATGAGTAATATAGACATTTGTAGTTAAAAAATAGAAATTGAAAACTTGACATAAAATTAAAACAACTTTGATAGTTCATAACTTTTTGACAAAACTATCGGCGTATAAAAAATATATCATTATTATCAGGGCTGGTGTCTATTATTGTACAAACCCTGAGAAAAGTTGAAAATATGAGGGAAACCTCCCTTGTTATAACTTGAATTTCAGATAAAATTGAGATCGAAAACTGAAACTACAGTAACCCTATGTCATAGCCATAAAACTTCGATCTTGAAATTTTCAACACACATATTTATTTTCAAAAAGTAATCATGTAGGTACAGTATAACTGCAAATATTCACAAAGAGTTATTATCTAAATTTTAATGAATTATCACCAAGTTTTTATTTCAAAAATGTCTTCTTAAATTCAGTTCCACGATGTTCAAAGTTCCATAGTTCAGTTTTTGGGTTTTGGAGTCAACAGAAATCTCAACAAGATTGATCGTCCATTTTCTCAATCCGTCGATAAGAACTTTTGACATTTTCTACGTGCACTTTTGTACTCTATTTATCTACTGTGTCCAAATAAACAAAACGAAGAATAGAAGTACCGTAACATTTGAAGTGTCTCGTCTTCTTCTTTCTCTGATCCTCTCGTAGTACACAAAATATATAAGAATTTGTGGACAGAAAAACGAGAGAAAAATATGAAGAGAATTTGTGAGGATAGTTCAGGATGTTTGGAGACAACATTTCATCTGGAACCAACAGTCAGAAAATATCTGATAGCAAAGAGAAAAGAACAAAATTAATAAAATAGAGATCCGCTGCTTATTTCTGCCCTATAACACATGAAGTTTTTTTCAGCTCCCTAGAGATTCCAGAACAGGGATTCAGATCTTAGCAAAGCTGGCCAAACTCCTGTTTGTCAAGTCATGTTAGCGAATGACATCATCCTGGTCCAATTGAGTTTCGAAAATTGATAAGAAGTCCTCGGGCCTCATTTCCAAAAGCACAACTCTCGGAGCTTAACTCATTTTCATTTGTCAAAACTTAAGCGTTCTAATTAAATACTTTTTGAAAAATTGAAACCTCACAATAGTTTTCATCAACTTTTCTATCTATCTGATTTAAATCGATTCTAAAAACCATCTTGGATGTTGAACAAGGTTCATTTTTAAAATTTATTCTCAACAAATACAGATACAGACACAGAATCAAGTTCACCCTTCCACTTTATCACCTATTTTACATTTATTGGTCAATCTGGCCAGCGTATCAGATTGCTCTTTTGCCAGTTTCTCCAGCGAGGATAATTGAGACATCAGGGAAGCAACAACATTTTCCAATTTTGTAACATTTGAGACTATATCAAGATAATCGTTTTCTGTGATCTTCACCATGACATCCTTTGTGGTAGTCGTGGATTTCTGAGATCAAACCATAAGAGATTCGACGGATTTAAAACAAGAAAGTAACGGAATGATTGTTTCTCAAAGTAATATTGACAATGTTCAGCAAAGTGTAAGTACGCCCAGAAATTCACGAAAAGTAAAATTCAATAAAAAAGTGTTGGGTTATCGATATGAGATTCTCACATTTTTCGATAGAAAAACTTCTCGGGACCTTGCTCTTTACAGAAAAAAAAAGATTCTTTAGCTAAAAGTTTTGTGAGCGAAGAAAACTTATCAAGGTGTTGAAAAAATTAGATGAGTCTCACCACTCACACGACAGAACTTTAGGATCACCAAGCTTGGCCGAGGCGTGACCTTATACAGACCTATAGATGATCTTGTGCATATAAATACTTTCAAATAAAGGATGTAGGCTTTTGATGAAACGGTGATTAGATTGGGTTTCTTTGGTTGATCGTCATTTTTTGAAATCGGATTCGATTTATAAAATTGACATATTTTTTTCTTTTTCAAAATTCAATATTTTGAAACCATAATAAACCCAGTTAGAAGGTGATTCCATTGTGTACATGAAAATTATTGTCAAAACAATATTTAGTTTGAAGAGGTCCGTTTATTGCCAAAATCAGAAAACTTCTACATACATGGACAACGTTGGCGAAATAGTCTATCGGCTTTGTGATTTCAAGAGATTATATAATAAATTTTTAGAATAATGAGCCAGATAACTTCCCGCCGCCTTCATTCTCAGAAAAGGTTGTTCTGAAAGTATTTATTAGTCGTTCATAGATCACTGTCATCGGGCTACTGTAGTTTCAGTTTTCCCACTTGAAAATAAGCTTCCTGTATCATGATATAAAAACAATTTCTGCGGTAGTTTTAGATGTAGAATTCGAATTAAAAATATAAAATCTACTTTTTCAGAGAAAAATTTGTAGATTATCGAAGCGCGTGTTAAATACCGATTTGTGCAAAGGTTAAAGTACTGAGAAATGAAACTACAGTACCCGCGTGGTAACGATAGAATTTTAAGCAATAACATGGATAAGTTTGAATTATTATATGTAGTAGTTAATTATGTGAATTCTATTTATTTTTTTGTATTTTCAAAGTTTTCAAAGAAAAAATCAGGCTGGGGGATTTAACTCGGAGATCCCCGTCGCTAATTTCCAAGTAAATTTAAAAAACAAAACCGAGTCAAATTTCGAGGTTTTTCCCAAACTTGAAAAAATTTTCGGGTTTGTTACAATTTATCAAACATATTGGCTTCCTATCCGCAAAAAATGTACTAGTTTTTTGGCTACAAATAAAATCAAGCATCGAAAATTCTTTCAAAAATCAAACTCAAATAAAATTCATTTTCGAAAAATACACGTAAATCACAGCAAATGCACTTGAGAAGAAGATAGATGATATATTACTGTAGAAAAATACCATGTAATAATAATTAAAGTTCGGTTTTCTTTGAGTCTTGGAACGATTTGACAGCGTGTTTGGCCATGAATTTCTCAAGATCAGCTGGGTCGCGATTGCCGGAATACTTGATTGGTTCAGTCTGAAATACAACTCTGATTTTTTGAGGACGAGAAAAATAATGTTTACCTTCTTTCCACTTGGTGCGAAATAGATAGTTGGGAATCCTTCAACAGCGAATTGAGATGGTGCATCATTGATAGTAGCATCCATCTTGGCCAATACCAAATTAGGTTGTGTTTTCTTGAATCCAATAGCCATTTCCTTGTATTTTGGCTCGAAACTCTTACAATGTCCACACCATGGAGCATAGAATTCAATGAGAACATCCTTCGATTCATCATTAACGATTCGATTGAAATTCTCGCCAACAACTGTTTTGACGGGTCCTTTGTCGTCTTTTGGAGCCTTCGCACTTTTAACATGTGGTTTCGCTTTTCCTGCGCTAATTTGTTTCATGAAAGCTTCAAGATTTTCATCCAAATCTTCATCAAATTCTTCTGGTCTCATTGGGTATTTCTTTCCATCATATCCGAATACAATCACATTATGTTCAAGTGGAGAATCTCCGAGGCCAACAGCTTCTAATTCTCTTGCGAATTGTTCTTCATCAGCAACTGCGAAACGATACTTATCTTTTTGATACTGAAAATTTTAAATAATTGAAAAAAATAAATTGAAAAAATATATAAGGAGCTTTTACTGATCCGCCTAAGATTTACAGCATGTGTATTTTCAGATACTGAAATCCGATTGATTAGAAAGTGCTTTCAAAATTATTGTTGGTCTTTAATTCAACATTCAAGTTATTTGATTGTGGTTTTTAAAAAATTTATTTCAAAGTTATTTATTATGTACCTCAAAAAGAGAGGATTCCGATAAAATGCAAAATATATGATTGATCGATTGAATATTTTCTCTAGTGAATTTTTAACACATCAATCTTCATCATATACAAATTTCAGGTTAACTTTATGAAATTCCATCCGAACCACTCTATTGACGATTTTTCAGGTTAAGTGATTTTTTTTGTTGAATATTATGGTATCACAGTCAAAAATAACAATGACACTCAAAAATGTTGAAATCAACTAACCTTTTGTGCGATGTTCAAAACCTTCTGTCTCCAGTATTCACTTCCTTCTCTGTATTGAATCGAGAAATCAGCATTATAATAGACAACAACCAATGGATGTTTCGAATATCTTGTCGCAGCGTTAGCTTTTGTCATTTTTCCAACCAATGGAGCCGAATGCTCGCGGAAGAATGCCAAGAGATCTTCAGATGTTGCCGATGGTTTGTTGAATGTTCTCGATTTTGGTTCGAATTTACTGTGGAACAATGATGGATAGAAAATGATGATATCATTCGGTTTAGCATCATATTTCTTGAATGCAGCTGGATCCGAAGTGTATCCCATTGTCTTGAACTCTTCACGAAGAAGTTCAGAGGATTCAGAATATGCTTCGAAAGCTGACGAATCTTCAGTAGCAAAGAATCCAACAATAGTGACATCATCTTTTGACATGAATCTTTCGACATCTTTCAGTTTCGCTAATTTTTGTGCGGCGGGTTTTTCTTGTTCTAGCATATATTTGACGATACCATGAGCAGTTCGTGGTCCATTATATTCGAATCGTTTACCACTTCTGATGACTTTGAGTGTTGGATATCCACTAACACCATATTTGGTTCCAAGATCTTTCTCAACGGTCGCATCAACTTTTCCAAGTTTAATTTTGGAGCCTTTCGATGCCAATTGTTGGGCGGCTTTTTCGTATTCTGGTGTCAATTTCTTACAATGTCCACACCATGGAGCATAGAATTCGACAAGAACCAATTCATTGTTTCCAATGAAATCATCAAAGTTTTCAGTTGTAAGGGTAACAACTTCCTCTGGAGGTGGTTTGTAGTTTGGATCAACTCGCGATTCAACCCATTCGACGATTCCTGAAATTTGAAAATTATTGGTAAAATGCATATTTTTGTGGTTACTATATTGTTCAAAGCTTAATTGATATGACACGCTACATTGATAATGTAAATTTTTATTTGTCTGAATGATACTTTCTAGCGCTTTCATATCAGAACTGAACCTTCTAACTCAAAGAAGCCTCACTATTATTTAAATTATGTGTGAAAGATTCAGGTTTCTGAGTACTCAGAAATTAAAGTGAACTAACAACTGTTCGTGAAACCGATTGAGAAATAACACCTTGAATATTCATCTATTTTTGAATTCGGGTTTTATAACGAGTATAGTATGATTAAAGGCGCATTGTGAAAATTTCCATATCGAAAAATATTTTGTTTGATCCTATTTTCACTTTTTTCTGTGTTTTTTTCAGTAATTTTTCCTAGAAAATTTTTGTCCACAACTGAAACTAAAATAACCCTATAAGAAAAAAAATAATTACCGGCTTCATCTCTTCCACCATCATAATCAGTTGGTCCTTGACTTTCTTTCCAGAATTTAAGAGTTGGGAATCCCGAAATATCGAATCGTTTTCCTAGTTCAGTTTCAACGGTCGCATCAACTTTTGCCAATGGAATCGACACTTTTCCAGATGCTTTTTCGTATTCTGGTGCCAATGTTTTACAATGTCCACACCTACAAAATCAGCTCTCTTAAACTGTTTCGAGAAAAAGAAGAAACTAACCATGGTGCATAAAACTTGACTAAAACACTTGGATTTTTCTTCAAGAACGCATCAAAATTCTTGTCGGTCAATACAACAACTCCTTCGTCCATCTCATAGTTCAACTCATCGTCATTTTCAGCGGATTCCGCTGACAATCCAATGACCAAACAGGCAGAGAGGAACAGGAAACCCAAGTGCCTTTGTAGCACCATATTACCTGGAAAAAACAACAGAAAATCAACATGGAAGATATTTAAATATAAATATCAATGACGTGTCATAGTCATTCTAAATAAGCAGTCTCTTCGTTTTTTGTATACTACAGGTCATAAAGAGAGACGCAGACATATAAGAGGCGGAGGAAAAAAAACGAGAAAAGTTGGTAAATATTTAAATAGAGACTAGTAATGGTCAATTTGAATAGGGGATTGATTGATTTGTCTTTGAAGTTTAGTAATGAATGGATACTTATTTGTTTAATGTTTGGATACTTTGGAAAGAGAAATAAAAGAGGTCAAGATCAGGATACTGTCGGAAAAAATGAGCATAAAGGAATACCATACTTTAGAAAATAAAATCAGTTTCCAGAACAAGAATTTTTCTAGGCTAACTTTGTCCTTAGAATCCGATTTTGATATCAAACTAGGCTAGAACGTTTTCCAGGTCGTGAGAGAAAGGTTTTGGAGTACTGTAATACTTAAAATTGTTGAATTTTGTAAAAAAAAATAAAATATAAGAGAAAAAGAGATAATGACATTCGATGCGTAAAAAATTAACGTTGACATAATAAAGGTCACGCAAAAAAAATCAAAAAAAAAATTTCCTACCAGTAACACATTACAAATTTGGCCGAAATTCAATGGCTACCCCACCCAAAATATTTTACGATGGAAATGAAAACTACGCCAAAAGATTAAATTTTGGACAAAAAACTATACATTATTCGAGAAAAAATGATTACATTATTCGAGAAAAAATGCCCATACCAACTTATCGTCTATCTAAATATCATTTCTTCTTCTTCTTTTTGCGTGGCGGAACCTTTTTTCTCTTTTGAACAGGTACCGTGTGGTACGGTCAACTAAAACTTGGCTCTTTCTCGAAATCTCTTCTCTGTTTATTATGTTTTTTATTTGCGTGCCCTTTAGTTTGCCGTAGATTTGACCGAGAAAAAGAGAAAGACAGTTAGAGAAAGTCAAATATTTATTAAGTTATTATAAGGATGGAGTAGGGGACAGGTCGAAGATAGTTCCTTTTTTGCAAAAGAAGATGAAAGAATAGGACAGGGGGTTTATAAGGAAACAGAATTGCATACATCGATTAGAGACGAGTAGATGGAAAATGAATAGTCAACAATCGATTGGTGGTACGCTTTTTCATCGGGTCAAATTAATAGTTCCTGAATCGGGCGTTGACTTTCAAAAGTCTCACTGAATTGGATCGAAAATTAAATTCAAGAGACACTGAAATTAGTTCAAAAAAGACAAACTTTCAGACCAAATGCAGGAAATTTTTATTACAAAACCGAGTCCAGTCCGATTGTTTTGAACCTCATTCAGTAAGTTTGTGATCCAATTACTGACCATCATTTCAGACCCGATAGGAAACTGGTCCGGCCCGAATAGCCCTTTCATTTTTTCAATATTGATAATCAAACACAGGCAAAAAAAAAGTATATTTTTTTTACCGCGGTTTTTTAAGGCGGTGTTTGCACACAATTGCGCGAAATTCAAAAATGACTTTTTTTGTTTTTTTTGTTCCAGATGAGTGTAAATAAGACTAAAAGGCAAAAAGAATTCATTGTGGGAAGTGGGAGAGACTGGCATAACATAAACTGGCACATTTTACGACCTTACAGAAAGAATATTCCATGTTTCACAAAATTTGGCAAAAAATGGAAAAATAACGTTTTATGTGTAATCTGAACAGTTTCAGAGAAAGATATCAGTGTATTGGTTATAAATCGGAATATATTCTTTATTTTCCACACCAAATCAACGAGTTTGCGGATATTTAGCCAATAATATCACGAAATATTTTAAAATTTTTGAAAATATTCTCCCGAAAACTGTGCGGCAAAAGCGCACATTTAGTGTGCGGACCACTGCCATTTTCAGACGCGACATTCTCCTCCCATTTTTGCAGAAACATGTTTTTTATTTTGGAAAAGTCCGTAACTAGTTTTTTCTGAAGAAAAAATACTTTTTTTTTCACTGTGCAAAGCTCAAATTTTTTGCATGTCCTGTAATTAAAAGAAAAGTATGAGAAATAATTTTTTTCAGTAAATAGAACATGTTATCGATAACCTTCTGGATCGCGGTCAAATGAAAAGTCTGCCATTGGGATACCGTAGTTGGCTTTCTTTTGTGGCGTCCAAACGTCAAAAATTTTTAAGAAATGTCCAAATCATTTCAAAAAACTACCATTCGATTTAAAGAGACATAATGATTTTTGTTAAGAAATTTTGCCGGTCTGCTCTAATGTCACGTTTTGCATTTGATAAAATTCGATAGATTGTTTACTTTTTTTGAAAAATATCTAGTCTGACACGTATGCTCATTTTGAAGCGTGACATTACAGTGGATTAACAAATTTTTTGAATTTCTGTATTTTTATGAAGTGCGAAACGTGACTCATCAGCAGACCGGCAAATTTTTCTCAGTGAAAATCATTATGTCCCTTTAGATCAAATGGTAGTTTTTTTAAGCGATTTGAACAGGATTTTTCGGACATTTCTTAGAATTTTTTGACGTTTGGACGCCCCATTTATGATTAAATATTTATCTCTGAAAGTTTTTGGTCAAATTTTGAACTGAAAACTTTTTCGGGATACACTGACTCGAGACTTTTTTATAACCATGACGAACGTTTCAGATTTTTAAAGAAATTCCAGATGCGTAAATTCGTCTCTTGAACTTTTCCGTTTTCGTGACTTTAGCTCCAAATCTGAAGATTTTTCAGGACTGTGAGATTTACGATTATCCTAGACGCGATGAAGTTAGTATGAACTTCATCGCCCTGCTTTCAGCTTCAGAGTTGGTAAATTATAACTTACCTGGTTCTTGATGTCAAAAATGTTACTGGTAAGCGGAGCGGAGAAAATCAGAAAATGTTTTTTTTTTCGATCAAATCCGGAGTGAAAAAATAAATATTTACTATTCACACTACGAGCCTTTTATTTTCAGTGAGATTAGCGAATATGTGGATTATGAGAGAATGGAGCAAAGAAGACCTAATAATCCGAAAAGAAGAAAATTAAATATAATATCCTACTGTCGGAAAGATATTTAATGAACTAAAGTGAATCAAACCTTCAAACTTTGTTTTTAAGAAGAAAACATTTATCTACCTTTTTTGAATAAACAGTTCAAAGACATACACATCGAAAATAGTCTAAAATACACTCGTTATTTAAAACCAGTTCGATTCGACTTTTATTCTTGGGCGATGGTCTTCTTAACGTCCTTCCATTGCTTGTTACGGTTGTTCTGGAAAATATAAACATTTTAACTTGTCAGCAAAAGTTCGGATTAGAAGCAGGACATGAATTTTTCGTAGAAACTCTAAATGATGGACAAAAATGTTCGATTATAGAAAAGGCTACTCTGAAACACTTGTTTTAGCACTTATCATCGTATGAACTTCTAAGAAAAGTAAATAACAATTTTGACTTTTACCTCCACCTTCAATATGGTACCCATATGTCAGTTCATTGAAAATATACAAAACACGCTTGTTTCTCTTTTAGCGATTACATTAAAACGTAGAGTAAATTTTGAGTGAGACAGCGTTAACGAGATCAGTATGGAACAAAGAAAACAGTTCGACAAATTTCGCAACATGATATTTTTGGCTTTGCGTTTATGCGACTTCTACGCATAGAACGACCGGTATTTGAGAAGATAGAAAAAATACTTTTTGTCCGCTTTTAAAAACTTATTACGACAAGGTTATTTCTGATTAGTATCCGTAGTCGTCAAGCTATAAAAAGATATAATATTCTTTAGTTATCCAAAAGTAGTTCCAAATCAAGTTTAGCACAAATAAACAGATTCGATTATTCTTATGAACATTTTGAAGATCACCACACAGGTTTTTTTCAAACATTTTTGTTCTCGAAAACTAGACTTCCCGGTAGAAACCCTTCGATGATTATACTTTGTGCTCTTTCTTTTAAGAGAAACTTGCCAACTTTCGTAAATACCCTGCTTTTGATTGCTTTTTAGCGAATATTTGAATCTTCCGTCCGCTGAATAAGAAATTTTTCATCTTATAAACTGGTCCCAGTTTCTGATTATGCTCTGATTCAAAATCAATTAAAAGCCTTTCACAGATCGATAACACGCGCTCTATTGATAATCTATTAGTTTTTGCTCTGAAAATGAAATTTGAGTGGATTTCCAATATCAAATTTGAATTCTACGTGTAAAACTACTCTAGGGAACTTTTTATTTCATGGTTTCATTATTCCGGGAAGCTTATTTTCGAGTAGGAAAATTGAAAATACCGTAGTCCGATGGCAGCGATTTGTGAACGACTATTATCAAAACTAATTTTGTGAAAACTAATATTCTTCTTGTTCAAAATAATTCTCTAATAACTTACAGAGTCCCAATAGGCATTGGTGAGTCCATCCAACGAATAGTTGAAGACGTATGCTCCAAAAACTGACGCAAGAAGGACAGTGGAAAAACGTTTGGTGACGTTTTGATAAACAAGCGAACCCAAAGACATCCTGTAAAAAAATTTAATAACTATCAGAGTAATAAGTTCACTGAAATTTGAATTCATTTGTTCAGTATCGACAGAAAATTCGGAGACGGTGGTTTCCACAACAAAAAAAACCGACTTTATTCTGCAAAAAAACGGCTCGACAAAACGAAAAAAAAATCAAAAAATAGAGATCTTCTTTTTTGAAGAGACAGCAGAGAGCATGAGATGGGTCTTACAGCGGGTGAAAGGGAGGTGTGACACATTCCAACAATTGTTACCGTAATTTTACTAGGGAGTGTACCTTTAATCTCTTTTTTTAATACAAGGCCTAAAGAAATTTTTCGTTTTTTTTCACGTTTTTGTCGTTGTGAGCTTGTTTTTTCAAGGATAAATTTATTGAATAATGTAGCAGTCAGTTTCATATATATAATTATCGTCATTGACTTCATGTTTTTTATTTAATACGTGATTTAAAAACAGATTTTTTTTTATTTTTGAAAACCTTCATTGAGAGTTATTTTTTCAGGGTTAGCAAAAATGACCAACTCCAAGGGTACCAGACGCGGAACGCGTTATATGTTCGCTCGTGAATTCCGCAAACACGGAGTTGAGCATCTTTCCACTTACTACACCCAATACAAGCGTGGAGATCTCGTTGATATCAAGACAAATGGTGCCTTCCAAAAGGGTATGCCATTCAAGGTTTACCACGGAAGAACCGGAAGAATCTTCAACGTCACCAAGAGCGCTGTTGGAGTTATTGTTAACAAGAAAGTCAGGTTAGTTGTATTTTTGTTGAAAGACTTCGATTCTAAAAATTGGGAACAATAAAATTGAAATTTACTAATATTTACAAAATAGTGTGCCTAAACTTTATTTTCTGGATGATTGGCACTAAGAAAAGTTATATAATAAATTTTTAAAAATTTTACTGTGTAATTGTTATCACTGACTTCTTCCAGAATAACATACGCTGTGTTTTTTAAGGCTATCGTAGTGCTGAACCAAACACCAATGATTCGAACAGTGCATTTTGAAAGAATATTCATGCAAGAGTCTTTAGAAGTATGATAATAAGTTTAATAAACGAAGCTAACATTACATTTTGAAAGTTGGATTAAAAAAATCCCTTTTACTTAAAGTTTCAGGATAGTAACGTTTCAACTGAAAAGCCAGAAAAATTCAAATGATCAAATTCTTCCGTAGTTGTAGTTTTTGTGCTCGTTGTTATAGTAACTGAAAAAATTTAATTTGTACTTTTTTGATCAAGTTGTAATTAGAAAATGTGTGAAAAATAGTTCTCAAGTTTGTAAGTTACAAAATAATTTTCCAGAGGAAACATCCTTGCCAAGAGAATCAACCTCCGCATCGAGCACATCAAGCCATCAAAGTGCCGTTTCGATTTCTTGAACCGTGTCAAGTCCAACGATCAACAAAGACAAGCCGCTAAGGCCGCCGGCAAGCCAGTTCCAGTTTTGAAGAGACTTCCAGTTGCTCCACGAGCTGCCCATACCGTCTCAACCAAGGATAATGCTCCAGAAACCCTCGCTCCACTTCGTTTCGAAATCATTGCGTGATTCTGTTTATAAATTCCTTGTTATAAAATTGTTACTATTTATCCTTCTATAATTTCGATGTTGGATTGAGACAGTTTCTAGTCAATGAAATATGGTATTTGATTACAGAAAGTAATCCGTTGAAATCATAGACTAGGTATTATTCGTGAAAATTATTGTTAATGTATTTTGGCGGGCGTTGGTTCCATGAGCGTTAATTCCAAAGTTTAGTTGTAAGCCAAATGTTCAGCGTTCTCGAATTTTTCCGAATATGTAGATACGGTTGATCAATTCAAATAGAGATTAGGTCAATGAGGTATCGTCTTTGGCAATGAAGCCTGAAATCTAGGTACACCCTACACTTCTCAGTCTCTGAACACATTTTGGATATCATTAGTTATATTACGTGATATCAATTTTTATTTCAAAAATGAAGCGAAAATCGGAAATTATTCTCCAGATTTTCTGCAAAAGCCGGCAAGGAGATCGGATTTATCTGTGTAAAATTGGCAAAATTCGAGTCTGTCACCAAAACAGTGACCTTGCAACAACATTTTGAAAAAAGCACCAGTCATTTTCTGCCGGTTTTCTTTTCCCTCTCCTCGTGAACTACACGCCTCCGCGACGACACTGCCTGTTCTTTAGCATTTGCTTCAATTCTCACATATTCGCTCCTTTGAGATTGATATATTTTTCACGTCGTTTCACGTGTTAAACATTGTTTTAAAGTCTCCATATTCATGCTATCGTGTTCAGAATTTAATTCTCTATAAGAACATGTTATTTTGATCGATTTTTCTTAATTCTAAAGTGTTTCTCAAATTTTATTTCATTTATTTAAAATTTTTTAAAAGTTGTTTCGGAATTTTGTGAGTGTAGAATTGTTATCTGAAGTTTAAACTATATATCTGCCAAATTTCTCGAAGGTTTTGAATTTTTGAACACTACTTTTGCTCAATCGAAGTTATTTTCAGAATACTGATTTTTTTCAGACCTCTAAACTTAAAATTTCCGGAAAACTTGTAAAAATGTTCTAGAATACATTCTTAACAACTTCTTAAATGTTTCTCAAAGTTATTCTAATTCTGAAATAAGTTACGTAAAATTAAAGTAGAAAATCAGTAAATCGATAGTTCTCCAATGACAATCACTGAAATTATTTGAAACTTGATACACATCTTTCTCCGTCTGTTTGGAAATGCTTGGCACTCTGTCGAATTATATAATTCATTCCAGATTACTGAAAAATCTCGCTAAAGTCATAGTCCTAAAAGTCGATAAATCTGAAAACCTGACGGTCAAAATTTTCTGCAACTTTGTAATATTACCAAGATAACATGCAAGACATCGGAGGCAAAAAAGTTTTTATTTTAAAGAATTCCCGACCAATTTACGCTTGTTTTAAAAATTTCGAATATTTCATAATTCTAATCTCTTTCTCTTTAATTTCTATTTCAATTTCATTTGTTTCATTCACAACGCTCATAATCTCAAAAACCCAACCTGAAAACTCAATTTCCCCATAAAATCATAAATTGGCACAATGCCAAAAACAGCTCATGACGTAATCGCGAGATATAATCAATAAACGAAATATAATTATACAATTTCAGACTGACAACTATTCTTTGATCATTATTGTTTTCGTGAAATCAAAAATTATTCTATTAATAACTGTTATATGACACCACCAACTCAATCACCTACTGAAGAACAAGAAAAAGATGAAAACGAAGAACCGGAGGATGGAACGGTAGAAGCGATATGGCAGTCTAGTCCTGAGGTCACTTCTCTTGAAGATAGGTGAGTGAATATTCTGATTCGAAAAGCTCCAAAGTGTATGGAAAATTTGCTATACTGAAATTCAGACTCGAAATTTTTCTTTTAAGATTTTCTAGTCCAACAAGTTGTCGATTAATATTTCCATTTTCCAAATCTCTCACATTTGGAAAAAAAAAAATGAAAACTCATAATAAAGTCTTGTTTTTTTTCTTTTATAAATTTCCAAAATACATTTTTTCAGGCCTAGTACTTCAACAGCGCAAGATGAATCGGTATACTCTTTCTTCCTCAAAGGTTTGATAAACTTTTATTTTTTTTTCAGGAGATTGAAGAAGAAGAAGCAGTTCCTTTTATAGCTCCGCCGAATTCGCCATTCGTAAGTTTTTTCCTTCTTTTCCTATGAATTAAAAAATGAAAATCAAACATCATTTATTTTCATTTAAAAATTCAAATCCCTGACTCCTCCTTCTTCTTTTTTTTGTCCATTTAAAAATAAAACATCTGCGTTTCTTTTCTTTCTCATACTCTATCATCTTTCTTTTTCTCTACGCTTTTGTCTGTGTTGGTTGGACGGTTGCCTAGATTTCTTCACTCACTCACTCAGTCGAAAAAGAGAGAAGGATAGAGTGTGGAGAGTAAATAGGGCGCAGAGAAATGAGCGAAGCAGCACAAAAGTGTGTTTAGTTGTGTTGTTGAATCGGTTGGGAAGGAATAATTTTCGTTTGGGATACGCAAATGTTCGAACGAAAACTTTCAAAATAAAAAGTTTTTAAATAAAACAAAAATCGGTTATATTACCTGATTGGGCTCATTTTTTCTATGATTCCGAGATCCACACTTTTACTATACAAATTGGGTTACTGGATTCTGTAAATCCCCTCCGAACTTCAAGTCAAGCTTTCACAATCTTGCAACTGAAATGTTCTCACACAATTTACAATGAATGGAAATAATCTGTAGGTCAAAATAAGTATGTTCGAGCGGTTGTGACCATTTTGCGCAATTTCGCCAGACACAGATTTGACGTAATGGTGTCGCAACTCGTAAAATCTGTGTCAGATGCGTGCCTGGTACTTTCTTTGAACTATTTTCCATATCCTCGAAACCAAGATATTAATTTTCACCTGAGTTCATCAATAAAATCAGTGTTTTCAACTTTTAATGTCCGGTCGAACATTATGTTCCAATATAACTTGATCACATTCAAAAAGTCCCTAATAATATGTTGAACGAAAAGATATTTCGACAAACTTCATAGTTTTCGAGAAAACACGCCATAATTGTGATAATTATCCCCTTCTCGTAGTATGTGTTATTAACTTCTTTCTGACAACGGTTTTAGCTCATCTATAAAATAATACAAAGTACATAAAGATCACGCGCCAGTTGCCATACTAAAATAATTATTGGATATCTTTGTTATTGCATAATATCTCTCTGTGTTCTTTGTGTCTCTTATTTTTGAGCACAACAACACTCGCAGACTGAAAAGACGCAAAGAATGGCAGATGTATGAAGAGACGCCAGACAAATACTGCTTATTAAAATTTGTGTTTCCTTTTTTGGTGAGCCGAAAAAGTGTTGCGAAAAGGAAGAGAGAGAGTAGGAGAGAACAGAGATATAAAGAAATGGAACAGGTGAACATTATCAATGTAATTAAATTTAGGAAAAAAGGAAATTTGATCTTTGCGATTATAGAATTCTGCAAATGGGTGGGGTTTTTTTTGGAAAAGACAAGAATATATAAATATATGTACGGGAGTATTTCGAAAATTTTTGGTTTTGCAGTATTATCGTATGAAATGTGTTGTTCTCGGATATGCTCCATCAACTTCGAAAGCCATTGCTCCAAATCCTGACAGATGTGCTCCCGAAACAACGGTTAGTTTTTAAACTTTGATAATTTCCACAATCTGTTATCTGATTTGTTTGTTTTGACATACTATCATCATATCAAGTGTCCAACTAGACAAATAATCGAAACGAACAATTTCGAAATAAAAAATGATCGTCTCTTCTTTTCGTATGGCCTTGATATTTTCGTCTTTTTCTTTGCGTTTCACACGAAATATCGTGGGAAAATATAAGTGTTTTTTTGTTGAAAAAAAAAAACAAAACTCTCTTTGGGATTAATTGAGAACACATTTTTGAAAAGACGCTTCAAAAAGTTATCAGTAGTGGTGAGATGATCTGATTGGTGCATACCTCGCACAACCTGTGGAGTTCCAGACAATCCGAATTTTTTTTTGAAAATGAAAAGCGATCCCACGCGGGCAAAATTTTTCGGAGACTGAAAAGCTGGGTGGCTCCTTTTTTTAGCGAAGACCTAGACGGGCAAATTGTTTTCGGTGAGCAAATTTAGGCGGGCACTTTTCGAAATTTTTCATCTCCACAGCTTTGTGCGAGGTATAGATTGGTGTATTTTTTAAACTTGAATTTTCAAAGGCCACATGACAGTATTCGCTCTATTTCAAATGCTTGTTCGAAAAATTGGAAGAGAATCACCGAACTACTGTAGTTCGCAAAAAGTAAACAATGCATCCAGGATTCTCGTAAGAAGATACTCATCCACAAATGATAGCAGATGTTCTTTGAAGTTTCAATATACTGTTAAAGAAGAAAAAAATTTCTCCATAAAAAAGATAGAAACGAGCAACAATTCTAACGGAAAAGAAAGAAGATAGGAAGATAGTTGACAAGTTTCAGTCTTAACTGTAGCAATAGTAAATCAGTTACTGAGATTAAACACTCGGATACATTTTGTCTAGTTCTATACAACAATTGTTGATGGCGCGTGTGTTAATCTATTGTTTAGTTCAACTTTCTATTCCTTTCGCTTCGAGATATTTTGATCTACGAGTGTCTGATTCTCTCACTTTTTCGTCTCGTAGATCAAAAAACCTCTTTTTGCGAAGGGAATAGAAAATCGAAATGGACAATAAATACGATTTCGGCTTTTATTATGAATAGTGAAAAAAATTAATTTCAAAGTTGCTAGCCTGATAATTTTTGGTCCCAGTCCTGCTATAATGCATGAAATCAATAATTAAACAAAAAACAGAATGAATTACACCTATGAATGTTCGTTTTTTTTCAGATACTCAACACTGCGTTAAACATACAAGATTTTCCGTTAACAACATTCACCGAACACAAACTTAGAAAATCGAAAAATTTAACGTGTTCTTTATCTGATGGATACCTATACAAATCGAGTGCATTGACATCTCCTTGTGCTCTCAATTGTGCTCCAAGCACATCAAGATCAGAACCCACATCTCCTGATCATTCACTATTTTACGCATTTAATAAATTTGGACATGAAAGGAATTGTCAATCGGCACCGCCGTATTTAGACGAGGAGAAAATTTTCAACTCAAAAGAATACGTGAAAAATGCAGCGAAAAAGGAGAAATTGGAAGAGGTTCGAAAGAAGAAAAAGAATCAATACGAGAAAATGAAAACAACTGTTGAGGTATGTTCAAAAAAGAAATAATTATTATAAAATTTATTATTTTAGAAAGTGCAAGCGGAACACAGTGCCGATCCTAATCATCAACCCGATAAACCATTAATCGAAATATGTTATCAAGCAAGAAAAGAAAAAATGAGAAATACAAACGAGTATATGAGCGGCATTGTAAGTAAAATAGATTCAGTGATTAAAATAGTGGAAATGTTTTCAGCGCGGAAAAAAGAAGAAAATCATGGACGATTTAGAAAATGTGGAAAAGGAAATGAAATCGGCTGATACGAATTGGGACGCAGTGAATAAACTACTAGAAAGACAGGTTTGTACAAAATAATTGAAAACGTATACTCATACGGCTGGCATGTCAAAAGAGACAATTTTCCTCAAAATATCGTTGAGCTCAACCCCTCTCTACATACTAATTTGTCGGTGTGGCATATGTTCTAATTAATTGGTGTGCGAAAAATATATGTTGCGTCGCCGTAAATAAAAATAGATCAAAAATAATTTAATTAATGACTAGGTTTTGCGGCAAAAATTAAATTTTTCGCATATCGGAGAAATTGAATATCTTTGAGATTTATTTCGCAAACTTTTAAAGTTTTCACGATAGTTTTTCTGCTATAAAGTTTCAATAACTTTACGATTATTTTTCATCAAATTCAACGTAAACGTGTAATTTTCATTCAAACATGAAAAGCCTCGACAAAATGGTCACCGCAATGATCAAAGGAAGGGGGAGGGTCAGTCGTCGCCATTTGCCCATATATGATTCATACATTATATTGCTGTGAGAAAATCCAGTGGCAAGGTAGTTCATTATTTATAGTCGGAGTCGTTCATTTTTGTATTTGTTTGAACCATATACTTTCTTTTCGCTTTTCGAAAAATATTGCGGTTCTTCATTCTCAGTTATACATAAAATGGAACCACACACATATACCTCGCCTTGCGAGCCGCCTATTTAGTGTCACTGTGGATTTTCAAAAAAAAAAATTGTCACTATGAAGTGAAGAACTTTACCTAAAAGTCTGTTACAAAAAGTACAGCTTGCCAGACACCTTCTTGACGCAATTCTGTTGCAATCAGGTCTATAAAACTAGCTCCGCCCATTTTTCGCGTTCATCATTCCAGTGTTTGACCAAAATGTAATAACATCATTTTTATGAAACGTACATGTCAGCTCCCACAAATGATAGTTTGTCAGTTATGATTATATCTCATCATTAAACCTATTTTTTACTATCTTCACTCATTCTTGTGTACGGCAGGATACGAATTGAACCTTACTACTTGATTAATGTTTCATACCAAAAAAATCTCTCGTGCTGTTTTTATTTGAAAATAATAAGCACATAATCTTTATAAAAAAGTTTCAGCGAGACGGTGTAGAGGAAATCGAAGAAGTTGAGATAACAGAAGAAACCAATGAAGATGTACCCATCGAACAAAGGTTTATGAATGAATGTAAAAATACAAGAATAAAGCGATCGAAAAACCGATTAAAGACAGCGGATACCGATCCAGAGGTATTGTAGTAACTTTTTTTGGACATTGATGACTTCTATTTTTCAGCCAAAACGTGCGCCAAAAAAATTCATAAAATATAAATTATTACCCCGCGGTGTGAAATACAATGTGAGTTATACTCAAAAATGGCAATAGAAATAGGAAATAATTACAGAATCTTATCAAAAAACGACGATTCCACGAAATTCAGAAAAGGTACAAAAAACGAGAAATGACTGCTTGTCTGAAATCTTATCAAAAGTATCATGACACTCGACTAGAATACTTGGAACGGATCGAAACATGGGAGAAGAGCAAGGAAAGAGTGTAAGATAACGAAAAACACAAATTGTTTTTTCAAAATTAAATTTATTGATATTTACAGGGCGTTGGATGCAAAAGTTCGTGAAGTTATCGAGAAAGCATTTACGGAAGTCAAAAAGGAACGAGAAGATCGAGAAAGAGCAGCGAGAGGAGAAAGGTTGAGAGGAGAAGATGCGGCTGCTATGGCTACAAGGGTGAGTTAGGAGAATGAAAATAGGTTTTTCGAAAAATATGTGACCGGCCTGGAGAACATCGGAAAACATCACACGTAATATCAAAAATTTCATCGGTACCACGGGCTCCATCGAAAAAGCACGCGCCGCACACACGCAACGCCTAATTTTCAATGGAAAATTTTTGAAAATCATGCGTTGCGTGTGTGCGGCGCGTGCTTTTTCGATGGGGCGCGTGGTACCGATAAATTTTTGGACTATAACCACAATTAATTGAAACCAATAAAATTTAATTCTTTCATTTAGCCGCCGTATTCGAAAAAAAATGATGATGAAAAATCATTGAAAAATCGATTTAACAACAAACGAAAAAATAAACATTTTCTAAATTTTGCTGCTATGAGCTAGCAGCCAGATTGGGCGGAGCCTGAGGGCAATTATCGCATTTTTTACGAACACAGTGACTAACATAAAAAGAAAAACAAAGATGTTTTTGAGTGCAAATGGAAATGAAATAATTCAATGCACCATTCGTTTTTTCGAATTCTATTGATTAAGAATTTTTGACTAATTGTAAGAAAATACACGTCTGAAAATATGAAATTAATGGCGTTGAGGAAAAAACGTGTGCTTTTCATTTCTAGATTTCTAGTTTGGCAAAAATCTTTTTATTTGAAATATCACTAGCGAATCGAAAAAAAAAATCCCAAAACGGACGATCAGTTACGAATACCGTGAAAAATACAATAGGTAAATTTCAATTTATTTATTCGTGGTTGACACATGAGGTACGCAGTATAAAAAGTCAATAAAGAAAGAGAATCAAACTTTTGGTTTATTCAACATTACATTTTTAAAATGAACGGTTTTCAGAAAACACAAGAAGAAAAAATCATAAAATCTCGTGCTATTCCGCCACCTTTGTTAACTCGAAGAGAAATGGAAGAAGATGTTTTTGTTGAAAGAGATGGATCAATTGTCGAAGACATGGAAGCGGAACATCGAACATCGTTAGTTTTCAAAAATCGCTACATGAATCAATGATTTTTATTCAGAATATCCGACCAAAAAGACAAATGGAATCCCGAGCAGAGGAAGTTGTTCAAAGCAAGATTACCTGAACACTGTAAGAACTTCGGAGCAATGACGGAATACTTCTATGATAAAAATGCATTGGATTGCGTTGCATTCTATTATCTATCAAAAAATGAGGAGTTCTATAAGAATTCGTTTGTTAAAAAGAAAAAACGATATACTAACAAATATAGGGTATGTTACAAAGAAGTATTTTATACATCAAATGACTAATTTACAGCCTGGAGCATTGCCAACTGAAGAAGATCTAGCTCTTTATCGATTGATGGAACCGTTGTCTACAACTGATGATACAATCTCCGGAGTTATGCCAAAAATGTGCTTTTGTTGTTGTCGGCCGATTGATGGATTGGATACTGAAGGAACTCTTATACCTAAAGAAGCCTATGAGTTATTTGGTAAACAGCGTCTTAGTGTCAGCCTTTGAGTATTCTTTTTTATTTTCAGCTTTGTCAACAGAGCATGCCGAAGCTGTTTGTTATAAATGTCGAGAAGAAGCTTTGAAATTAAGAAATTTGAAGTAAGAAAAAACATTTTAAGAATAAAGTCGATAGCTGATTTGCAGATGTCACGGAGATTTGTGTGCGGCCAAAAAGAAGATGAAACCATCGAAGAGTTTGCCACCAAATTTGAAAGAATTGAACTTGAAACAAAGAGCGTTTGTATTCGACAAAATCGATGCACCAAGAGCTTCTTTGAAGTTTTGTGCAACTTGTTATAAGAGATTTGCCAAGTTTGTCGATCTGGTCAGTTATAAAGGGTTTAGAAACGATTGAAGGAAATTAGAGTTAAGAATGACTAGCCTGATTTTGAAATTTGAAAGATACAAAAATCAATACGGGGTTTTTGAACATGATATTTGGAAACCAATTTCGTTCGAAATATTTCGTGATCGAAGTCTTGAAGAACAAAAATCTGGGAAAAGTTAGCAAGAAGATTCCCAGAGAGGATAAAACGGGTCTAGAAATGAAAAAAAAAACATTTGCATGAAAACCGTTCTTTATCTCTTCCTCCACAACCAAAAAATTCCAGTCGATTTGATTTTTCAGATAGTTTTGAGGCTTTCAAAATTTTATATGTTTGACGACAGCCTTTTTTTTCATTTCTCCATCGCCTACAACACACTACGAACTGAATTTGTTTTAATGCCATATATATCCGTTTTATTAACAGTGGCAGAATTAAAATCCTTATTTTTATAACTCTACATAAATGTGAAGAAAAACCAAAAATCAGGGTGTTAATCGGCTCAAAAACTCTTTCAAATAAAATTAAATTGTTCAAAACTCTCACAGCCTTTTTTTCACATTTTTCTCTTCATACAGAAAAAAATTCCATCTCTGATTGTGTAAAAAAAATATATACAAATATAATTGTTCTAGATGGTTTTTCTTTCGATGTTTAGAAACAAAATTTGGAGAATGAGTGATATAAAGTTATGCGAAATGATTCTTTTATATCGTGTGATATTTTCAAATTTTTTTGTCGATCCCCTAAATTTATATTACTGCTTATCCGTGGAGGTCAGCTAACGAAAAGTAGATCAAATTTTGAAAAGTTTCAAAATCTCTCATTTTGACCTGCTATATCGTCGGTTCAAACTACATATAGTCTTTTGCCGTTGACTGACCTCCACGGATAAGCAATATGAAATATAACATAACTTCTCTCCCTTTACACTCTTCCCTCGCACTCATAAATACCGCCAAACATCTTCCCCTTCCAACTTTTTGCATACGGACAACCCCAAAAGTGCATCTTTCGATTATGGCTTTTATTGTTCGATTGTAACACTTCGAATTGATCGAAAAAAACAAAAGAAGAAAAGTTTCGTGCAGCTGTGTGCGCACAGAGCCCTAAATTATGTATATTTTACGATTCGAAAAAATTCACGTTATTTATAATTCGAATACGATATGATTCCAATTCGATTAGCATATTTTAATATGATACCAGGCACGAGATGTTAGAAAATTAACATGGACACAAGCTCGTAGGCACGTTAAATTTCGAAAAATTTAAAAATTAAACGATGTCAGTAAAAAATGCCAATAAGATATAACATTCAAAAACGATTCACCCAAAATTGCTGATAAAGAAATGTTTGTTTGATAGGATCCAGGTCTTTTTCCAGAAAATCATCCGTCAACATTTTGTCCATCCAACGAAAAAATGTATATGTAGTTTGAGCCGACGAAATAGCAGGTCAAATTGAGAGAATTTGAAACTTTTCAAAATTTGATCTACTTTTCGTTGGATGACCTACCTCGGATAGACAATATACGTTTTTGTGATAATTTCGTTTTTCTAAAAATTAAACCATGATGGGCGATTCTTTTTTCTCCTTTCAATGTTTCGTCTCGACTTCTTTGTCTGATACAATTAATCAGTAAATGACATATATGATCTGTTTTTCATGAATTGTTATACTGTAGAGTTACTCCAATAATGTATTCACATGACTTTAGAACTTGTAAATATTGTCTCTCTACTGTTGCAGTCCCGATTGTTTCAATCGCTCATTGTCCAACTTCCGTGTTTTGAAGTAAAAAATCTTGTTGTGAAAACACTCTGAACCGATTCCTAGTATGATGACTTGTAGAAAAGATATCATCAAAACAAGATATATTTTTGTTTGTGTGCACTTTTCCAAAATAATTCGAAAAATACAATTTCCCTTGATGACATTTAGACAAATACAAAAAACTCAAGGGAAATGACTAATGCGGAGTTGTAATATTTTTTACATCGTTCTATTTTCGAATCTACTTCTTGCTGACCCCCCGATATTTATATTTGTCACGAAATATAGTATTACTTTTCCTCTTCCCTACTCTTCCCTCGCACACAGTCATAAATGCCGCCAAACAGCTTCCCCCGTTCAAATTTTCACACACCGACAACCCAAAAAGTGCACTTTTCTCTTATGGCCTTTATCGATCGATTTTAACACCTTAAATTTTTCGAAACAAAAACAAAAGAAGAAAAGTTTCGGGCAGATGTGTGCGCGCAGGGCCTTATATTGTGTATATTTTACGATTGGAAATAATTCATGTTGTTCATAATTCGAATACGATATGATTCCAATTCGATTAATGTCTTTTCTTATGTCGTGTCTTTTTTCCATTTTTTTTTCACACATTCAATATACGAACACGCACGAAAAGCAATTTCAGTCTGAAACACTTTCGTATATCTCTATTCTCGGAATATACTATTCTCCATTATTTTTCTGCTTGTGAGATGGATGGATTTTCTTAATGGCCAATAGCTTTTTCGGATGAACACCAAATTTTTATTAGAATATTCTCCTCCACATCTTTCCTAATTTTTTTCTCTTTCGAAATCCTATAAACGCACGGTTATCTTTATTTTAGCCAGGAAAAACCAAATAAATGTTTATAATTAGAGCAAATGGGCTCTATTGAACACATATTCAGTTTAATTTTGACTTCCTTGCTAATTCCTTTTTAGTTTCGTTGTTTCTTTCTTTTAAAAATCTTAGATGAATTTTATTTATAGATTATGCATTACAAGTTTTATCAAAAGTTGTTTCCCAATCGGAATGTGGAAAAGGCACGGTTTTCAGGGCGGGGTTTGCAAAATTCATTTGATAATTCTTTTTTTTTCAGCTGAGAACTGCTGATCCTGATCTTACTGAAGAGTTCGAGAAATATATTGGACAAGTGAAGTGGTCGGATAAGGAGACAGAAAAGTTGACCAAGTTGATCAATAAGCATGGAGTTCGTAGTTGGGAGGCAATATCGAAGAAAATGGGGGATAAGAGAAGCGCGATCGAATGTCAACGACAATATGAGAAATTGAATGGAATGAAACCTGCGCCTGAGGAAGTTGAAAAGTATAAGGATAAGGAAAAATCGGAGGATGAGGAGGAGACGAAAGATGATGATATTTCGATGCCGAGTACGAGCAAAGCATCGGAACCGGCAAAGAATAAGAAACAGAATGTGAAGAATGGATGGAAGAAAGGAGGCAAAGGAAAAAGAAATGAGAATGCTGTACAGGATGAAGAGGATGAGGAAGAGGAGGATGAGATAGAAGAAGAGGATGATGAGGAGAAAATGGAAATAGATGAGAAAGACCAGGAAGAGGCGGTATCAATGGAAGTAGAAGAGAATGAAAAAGAAAAGGATGAGAAGAAGAAGGAAAATGAAAAAGAAAAAGAAGAAGTACAAATAGAAGAGAAAGAAAAAGAAGAAGAAAAAGAAGAGGAAGAAGAAAAAGTTGTTGAGAAACCAATTGCGAAACCAGTTGAAGAAAATCCTCAGGTTAGTTTATGGGAGTACTGTAGATGTTGCAAATATAAGAATATGTATTGCATAGCAAGATAATTAAAAAATTGGATAATATTTATCAAAATTCTTGAGCGAGAGGTTCATTCACACAACGTCTAGTTCCGAAAATATTCCATTCACACGGTGAAACGAAAGTTCGAACATCTTAACTCATGGTTTTCCTTACTTATCAGCTTGATGCTTTGTGATAGACAAAATTGCTATAATTTTTAACATATATTCTAGACGTGACACTCTGATTACGAAACATAAGGGGAGTTATTTCCAGTTTGTTCTTTTTTTTGAAATTTGTGAACCATCCTCTCTAACTTTAAAAAGCCTCGAAGTAACTCTCACAACGATCATAATTTATACTCATTCCATACTTCCAAGTGAATTTCATGATTCATACATTTGAATGGGTTCCGTTTTTCTGAACTTCCCTTTTTCTGTACTACTAAATGCTAGAGACTAGATTGAAATCCAATTCTCTAGTATATTAGCACTCTGTGTGTTGTTTGATAATAATAATACAATTCTCAAAAAGCAAATCTCTGCATAATTTCTTTTAACTCGTGATATGGGCGTGTCGTGATTCGCGAAATATGGCCACGCCCCCTATTTTTGTTCAGAGTGTGTGTAGCAAAACTATTCAGAAATGTAATGTTTTTGAACAACTTTTTTATCGAAGAACATTTTTGAGAAAATGATTCACTAGTGTTTTAAAGAAATGTGTGTGTGCTATATGATATTTTTCTTCCAATTTTTTTTTTCATTTGTCACAAAGAAACACCGATCGGCGCGTTTTTTGTCTGAGTGAATAGTTTTCGTCAACATGTTAACTACTTTTTTTCCGCAGCTGGGCTGTTTTTTCCCTTTTCTTCTCCCTCTCTCTCTCCAAAAGTGGATTTTCCGTATGTTAGTTTCTCTCGAAGTATTTTTTACGTTACAGAAAACGCCAGAACTTCCTCCAAAAGTTGTCACGCCAATACCGGCTATGCCGGTCACTTTCGCACCTCCAACGCCTATCATCTCCATTTCTACACCGGTGGCTGTACATGAACAGAACCAGAATCTGGAACCGCCAGCCAAAAAAGCTGCAATGTCCCCGGAAACGGCGATGTCTTCATTGCCGGCAGCATTTCAATTCCAACAAGTGCAACAACAACCAGCCCCAAATTCTTCCCCAATTTCGAACCGGCCAACTGCTCAACAATTGCTCAACTCTTCTGGACCACTACTACCACCGAAAGTTTCTACACCAAAAGTGCACCATCCGGAGCCAATTAGGCCATCTACGCAATCAGGAAGTATCACTTCGGGCACACCATTTGCCAGAGGAGCACAACCGGCTGTCGTCGAGGAACAAGAAGGAAAAACTTCAGCGATTTCTACCCAGGCTGCATCATTGGAGGCTCCCAAGGTTAGTTTTCAAACGAGAAACCATTTAAAAACTGTGCAGCATTTTTTCTCAAAGGTTAGGTAATCACGAATATCAAAGGAAGAGAATAAAGTAAACTTGTAATAGTAACGCAGTCGCCCTTTAGAGGGGAAAGGACTGAAATTCCGTATTTTGAAGCGACGTAATGAGTGTCTAGTTTTTAAAAGTAATTCATATTTACTTCACAATAAATTTCCTTATTTCAGAACAATCCACAAGGAGCGAATACTGAGACAATCTTGCAATTACTGGGCAACAGTGCGCTGAGTGAAGCTCAACTCTTGCAAGTCATTCTACAAATGCAACAGCAACAACATCAACAGCAGCACATACAACAACTACAACTATTACAACAGAACCAGATCAGACAACAAGTTGCAACTCCTCCAGCAACTTCTCGAAGTCGAGCACAGACTCTTCCGAATCAAATGGTTGCACAGTCGCAAGGACAACAACAGCAGCAACAGCCTTCTCAACAACATCCTATTCAAAATAGTATGGTTTCAATGTTTGAAATTCGGCAGCTTCATGAAGAATTAATGAAAAACGAAATCAATTACACTGCGTTGAATGAACAAATTGAGATCAAAAATCGTCAAATTCTCAGTTTGGAGGCAAAACGTAGAGAAAATGATTCCGCTCTTTCTGGATTGTTCCGTGAAAACACAACCAACGGGTTAACACTTGTCAATGCTAGCATGAATGCGCTCAAAGCTGAACTCGAGAAAGCGAAGGAAGAAAGGACTGCTCTGTCTGAAAAATTAACCGACGCGCAGAAAACCGTCGAAAAAATAAAGGAGAGTATTTGTGTTATGGAAAAGCATATTCAGAAACAGCCTCAGCAAACATTGCAAGCACCGTTTCAAAGGGTACGTTCAACTTTTAAAAATTCCAATTCTCAATTTCATAACTTATCATAAGCGAACTCAACTTTCATAAGCGAACTCAACTTTTTCAGCCGATCACTGTTTCTCCCCGTCCGATTCATCAAAGTATTCAACAGCCGAAGTTGATGGGCTCTGCTGCTAGTTCTTCTTCTTCGACACCGTCCACGTCATCTGGTGTGAATCAGAAAAGTGTTATTGGCATCAAACAACCAGTTGATTCCATTCGCGGAATGGTACGTTCATATGTTTTTTGTCTTCAACCTAACAAAATTAAGATACTAAAAATAGTGTCGGAAAAATATCCATTTTGAGTTCAACCGCATGGCTGAAAAATGATTATTTTTCTTGGTTTCATGTATTAATATTCTTGAAGTGATTTGCTTTTTCGTTATGTTCCCTTCAATAATCTTACCAAAATCCCCGTTTATGTTCCCTTTACAGTATCCAATGACACCTCCGATTCTAACTGCACCACCTCCAATACAGAAACCTGTTCAAGTGAATTCGCCAGTATCAACATCGCAACCAAAATCAACAAAGCATGATCCCATCTTCATTCAGCTGGTAGAATATCAGAATCAATGTATCCTCGAACAATCGCGATTGACTACGACTATTATGCAATTGCAACAATACAAAGTGTGTAGATGGGTTACTTGTAATATAACGTTCATAACAAAGTCCCGAATAACTGTTATCAATTAAATTAACATTGTTCAGTTCTACTTTGTTGCTTACGTGTGTTATGTGTTGTGAACTAATTATTGAAGTTGGAAAGTATTGAATTATCTTCATTTTTTCAGGCAAAAGATGCGAAAGAGAAGCTTACTATCGAGCAACAGTTGGCTCAAGCTGTGAGCAGTTATCAGTTGAATCAGCAGAAGACAGCGCACGCCAATCAAACAATCAGTGCATATAGTCAACACCAGCATCAATTGAAACAACAAGCACAAAATCAGGCTCAGGCCCAATCACAACAAGGCGGATCCACCCAACCATCTGCTGCTCCTGAACAGACGAAACGAAAGTCGGGATATGAAACTATTTCGGGATTGCAAAGTGTTCCGGCAAATATTTCGCAGCCAAAACATTTGCAAATGTCTACAAGTTCGCGAGCTGCACATCGAGCAACCACGTCGGGAGTCGGGGCAGTTGGTGCGATGAGTCCTGCGATAGCGGCCCAACCAAGACAACAAATGCCGGCAATCAGACAGAATGTTGCGACTGGGCAAGTGAACACGCAGACGAGAAGCATCGTTGCGGGAACATCGGGTCAGTCAGTGCAACAACAACAGCAGCAACAACAACAGCAACAGGCGCAACAATTAACGCATCAGCAACAACAGGCACAAATGGTATGTTTTAGGATGTAATAAACAACAAGAACGAGGGTTCTCTTATTGTGTATAGCTTAAAGAATTTTTTCCGAAAAAATAGAACATGAGATCTTATTAATATGAATGTCTCAGTATTATAAATTTTAACACTGAATGAATCATTGATAAACTTATATTTCAGGCTCATTTGATACATCAGTACAGTATGCAGCTTGCGGCGGCTAACTCTGCTAATGCGAGTAAATCATCTGGTTCCTCTACTCTCACCAAACAACAACAACAACAACAACAGCACAATCAAGCATATCAAGCCACAGTGGCTGCATTTTATCAACAGTTACAGATGGTCGGTAACGCATTTCCTCAACATCAAGCGCTTTTCCAACAACAATCGCAAGGTCAAGTTCAACAAGCACAGGCTCATCTCATTGCCCAGGCACAAGCGCAGGCTCAGGTGCAAGCTCATGCTCAAACACACGCACAAGTACAGGCTCAAACAGTAGCACAAGGATCAACCCAACAACAAGTACCTTTGCAAAATGCTCAACTTTTGTCGAGACCGTCCACTGCTGCAGTTGCATCACCGGCCAATACCAATAACTCGGATGATTGTATGGTTGTATTCGAGAGTGGACCACAGCAAGCTCCTGCACAACTTCCACCACAAAATCAAACCGCGCCTAAAATCAGACGGCCGACACCGCAAATGCCATCTGGAAATGGAACTGTTGGAACGCCAACTCCTCAGGTAAGTGTTTCTTCAATAAAATCAGTTCCAATCTCGAAATTTCAGCCTGTTATTGTTGCTCAACCCGTTAAACCGGCACCACAACAACCACCAAAAGATGTGTATGATCAGTTCAATTTGATTGTATGTTATCTCTTTCTCTTTCAGTTGAAAATCTCTCAATTTTTTTCAGCGTCCTCCGCCAGAAATTTCTCGTCCTATTCCGACTACACAATTCCAACAACATCAATTCACACCATCCACTTCAATATCGGTACCAGCTACGTCGACAACCGTGTCGGCAGTCCCTGATGTGATTACGGTGGCACCTCCATCAACGCTTCCAAAAGCTCCGACGCCGATTGTTGTTGTGAACAATCATAAGATGATTGGAGACGCTATTCCGGAACCCATTTATTCGGATATGTCATCGGATGAAGATGAGGCGATATTGCATGCCGCTGCGACTGCTGCGACAACTTCGAAAAAGACGTCTGTTGAAACACCGAAAATTATTGAACCATCTGGTAAGTATTATTTTCGGAAAAAATTTCATTCTTCAAATTAATCTTGTTCAAAGTTTCGTTTTTTAGCCACGACAAAGTTATCTTGTGGTTTTTATTTTCAAAAAAAAAAAGAAAAAAATTAACTCAAAATGTTTGTAGATATATAATCACCTAGTGTCAAAAAAGTAAAAGTAGTCTATATTTTCGATAAATATCTGTATCAATGAAAAGTCCTAATTTTGTCTTTTTATCAACATTTATCAATATTTTCGAGTTTTTTGACTGAAAATAGTCCATTCTTCGAAATTTGGTATGCCAGTATATCACTGATTTGAACCAAAAAATTAAGAAAATAACTTTCACTAATAATTTTATTCAATTTTCATTTTCAGTGCCACGTATGATTTCACTGTTCGATTTGGAAGAGGATGATTTATCATCGACAGTCAAACCACCTTCTTCTACAGTATCTCTTGGAAATAGTGCTTCGATCTCGAAATTGGATAATTCGGCTTCTTCAGCTCCATATCGATATGATATACTTGCAGCTGGACAAATGGAAATTGAGGATATGTCGGATGATGAGTGAATTATCACAATTTCATTGTTTTTATCGACGTTTTTTGGCTCCTAGTCGTTTTTCGAAATATTTCACCGTATTTAGTATTTTATTTAATTAATATTTATTTTCTCATTTTTGTTTTGATCTTTACGTGTAATTTTACGAGTATTCAGAAGTACTGTAACTTTTGGGTGCAATACTTTCTCCCCCGTTTTATTCAAGCGGTCTTTTCTTTCTTCATTTTTATTTTCTGAAAACACCGGAAACATTAATATTGATCATAATCTCATTTTTAAACTATTTATTCATTATTTGTTCTTTTTTTTGATTTATCTGTTTTCTTGATTTTTCCTGTGAAATATTACAATAAATTGCATCTCAATTACTAGTTAATCGTTTATTTGGTCAAATACTCATAATTCTTCTTTGATTGAATTCAAATGCTCTACAATGTTGATATTTTCCTCCAATTTCGAAGTTGTTGGGTTCCAATGGTTCACATTCTCCACTTGAAGATCGAGGATAACAAATAAATGTGATATTTCGAAGATCGATTAGAATTGATAAATGAAATATTGCATAGGAGATTATGATTGAATATTCCATCAAAGCAAACAATTGAGGTACTGTAAATAAACGAAATTGGCCATCGGGTTACTGTAGTTGAAGATATTCTGGTTTGCAAATTTATTTGAATGATATTTTAAATGGAGAGTTCGTTAGCAGTTTTCGACATTATGAAATTTCCAAATATTGTGGCTGACTTTTTTTTTTGGAAGAAGAAGAATTAATTTACAGGGAAAGTTAACAATATATATTTATTATTAATTGAATTTCAGATGAAGAATTTTCCGAATCAGATTTTTTAATTGAGAAATAAAATGGTCCTAATGATTCGGTTAACTCTGAAATTCGATTTTGACAATAAAATACGTTGAAAATCTTTCAGAAAGACAAGAGAATTTTGTTTTTTAGAAATCTGGAGTATTTTTGAAGAATCTTATGATATTCGATAGATTTTAGGACGCTGATTCACATCATATTGTTCAATTTAGCTGAACGCAACCTCTAGTTCACCGTTTTCAGCTTTGAAGTTAACACTGAAAACATTAAAAATTCTCGAAAAACCATTGAAAACTAAAAATACTGGATATTTTGCTAGACTTAGGGTAACTTCTTCTTTTGAAAACATCTAGATAATTGAATAGTTTTGCAGTGAAATGAAGAACTATAGTACCTTCAGAAAAATTAAATTTTTTTCTGACAAGGGAGGTTCGCGAACTGTTACTTTCAACTTTTTCTCAAAATTTGTACACTTATAGAGTTTGACCTCCTGATCATCATGATATAATTTTTATCCGCCGGAAATTTTTGTGAAAAATGTTATGAATTTTTTAACATTTTCCCATTACAGTTTATATCTGTTATAAAATAATAACAGAACAGTAAATAAATGATTTTGTACTCACGTGAACATTTTTCAAAGGTAAATGCCTCATTTTTTCCTTCGAAAATGGTCATGAAAAAACGTTGATCTTTCATAACTTTCTTCACAAAACTTTCCGGCGGATAAAAAATATAACATGATGATCAGGAGGCCGAACTTAATAAGTATGCAAATTTTGAGAAAAAGTTGAAAGTAATACCTCGCGAACCTCCCTTGTGAGCGAAAAAAATAATGAAAACACGTGGACTTTTGTTAGTTTTTTTTTGCACTATTTTTCGTAAGATTCGCAAGTTTTGAAGTTCACAGCTTCATTCTGAGATTTTCAATCAAAATAGAAATTCTGAGAATTTTCGTCACACTTCATCACCCTGTTTACACGTCACAAAATACAATTTTTTGAAGTTTCCTTTGCTAGAAAAATTCAGTCAATACAATTTTTGGTAGACTATAGTCTTGTTCCCTTCTTTTCATTGTATAGTTTGATGTTTTCTCAACTCCTGTTTCATTCTAAAACCACCTCGAATATCGTGTTTGAGTCTAATAATACATTAAATATAATGGCGCTGAAATCGTTCAACTATCCAGTTCTCGTTGTCTACTGAAACTAGTATGATCAAGGGTATAACATTGTCTGCGTCTCTCATTATCCATCTATATTTTCACCCTGTACTAGGAATTATTTGTCCGCGAATAAGTCTCAATTGATTTGTGATCTTTCCAAATGATAAAGCATAACACACAAAATAGAAAATAAATGGCAAAATATCCCGGCGAACATATTTCTCATTGATAATCCTGTTTTTCGGCATAAAAACGACAGCAAGTTTTCCTATCGTTTTATTCGTTTTTTGGCAGAAATATTATGAATAACTAAGTGTGTTCATTTTTTTATTGGCTGGGAACTTTTTGATCGAAAAAATTACATTACGATATCTTATCTTTATCATATTTTTGTGTAAATCACATAACATCAGTATCAGTTTTTGTGGAAATGGAATAGATTGGCTTGAAAAACGAAAGGTACATATTACAAGCTCACAACTATTGTAGAAATGGAATGGATCACTAAAAAAATGTCACACGCAATAGACATCGGAAAAAAAGGTGCTTTTCTGATTTAACGAGCTCGTTAGATTTGTACTAGTAGGAGGAGAATTTAATATCACGAAATATCCCAGCTATAAGCACAAAATAGGGGATTTGATTTTAAGAAAAAAGGTCCAAAACTTTGAAACATGATAAATAAATAAAATACTGTAAAAACTGTAATATACAACATTTTTGTTCATCTTCCCATGAGTTTCCAATGTGTGAAAAACGTTTTCAAAAATGTTCTGTAATACCAAGGAAAATTTTTTTTTCAAAATCACTCGGACGCCGTACATTGCCGCATTTTTGTCGTGTTCAAAAATTTGAAAAACAAGAAATAAATAAAATAGCTTTTTCCAGCAACGTACATCCAAAAAGATCAGACCGAAAACCATACAATTTTGAAGTTCAACTATACTTTTAAAACATAATCAAGAACTCCTTTTCCATTAATAATTAATTTCTGCATTCAATCTCTTTTCATATTATAAAAACATGCGAATTGAGTGACTAGACTAATCTAATTGTATTACGGCTTTTGGATTAAATGTGGAGCAATTTTGAATTGGATTGAAACACACATTATTATTAGTACTAAAAATAGTATACTGTGGAAATAATTTATTTTACTGGAAAATCAAGAAAAAAATGCTCACACGCGATCGACATCATTTAAGGTGTTTTTTAACGAGCTCGTTAGATTTGTACTAGTCGGATATTGAAAAAAAAACACGTAATTTTTTGACTCTCGGTTGGGGGTTTTCTTTATCTTTAAAAGTGAGGGACTTAGAACACAAAGCTCGATGTTTAAGTTGAATCACTTACTGTACTAATGAAAGCAACACAACAATTATATTGATTTCACGGTAGCTCCCTTTGACTACGTTCATTGTTTTCTCACTGTCAAGAAAATTGACAATAATTTGTTTTGAATTTTTTTATTTACTGTATATATTTTTCGCACGCCAATAAACTATTTTATTCTCATAGAATTTTCGAAAACAAACTGTGAACTCTGACGAAATATTAAAGAGGGATCTTCGCAAAAGTTTCAGGAAAATATTTTGAAGCACCTATACACGGATTCAAAAAATATTATTCTACTCAAAATCAAACTTGCATGATTATTTCGGTTTCGTTTCAAGAAAACCCGTCCCAATATTTTTTGAAAAAAAACTTACGATATGAATGACAAACTGGATAAGTGATAGCCGCTTGATGATATTGAATATATTGAGGCATAAAATAACAATAAATAAAACTCGTCAAAATTTTCAAACAAATCGAAATATTATCCAATTTTTCTGTGCTTTTTGATGAAAATGGGAAAATGACAATTACTGTTGCCAACATATTCACTATTGATGACATTGAGAATATGATTTTGAATAGGCGATTCGCTTCTGGAGCAAAACTATTAATCAAAACCTTAAAAAAATCTACTCACCGGGAAAGTCTTCATGTACAGTAACAATACTGAATAGTGCCAATGTAAAAGCTTCCAATGTTGTGAACATTGGAATTGAATCAGCCAACAACTTGTGAACACTGCTAAAATCTGTGCCATAATCATGTTCGACTAAATTTCGAATAGTATGCGAATGAAATATTCGAACAACAATTGGAACACAAGTCGAATATCGGAATAGAACATTTCCAATCACATTTAATTCGAATAAATTTAAAATTGAAGGAAGTCCATCTACTGGAATTGGTAGAGTCGTATTACATCGAAACCTGCTACTTCCGTAATTTATTATAAATCCATGTGTTAATTCTCGTTCATTTGGCATATAATCGGTTTTCAGAGATAGTATTATTGCTCCTGGAAAAAAGAAAATAGCTTATAGGGTTATAGAATTGGAAGAGGATGATCCAAATATTTTAAACCTAGTTTCTAGTTTTGTTCTAAACTTCAGTTAAATATGATATTTTTATAAATTTCAATTTCAGGGGAAAAAATGAGAAATTGTACGATAACTTTTAAAAAATCTAAAACATAATTGACCGTTGATTTGAAAATTTCATAATTTTCATGAAGGGAAACAGTAAAAAAGTATTAAAAAGAACAATACGGAAATAGGTTTTTTTTTCAAAATTTCAATCCTAAAAATTCAAAAAAAAAAATCTAAAACGATGACTGAACTTTTTGAATTGTTTTATTTGTTTCTTGTTTAAAATTTTCTGAAATGTACAATTCTGGTGATGATTGGCCATGTTAAAATTCAAATTTTTACATCTTCTATTGACTCCTTTTATGATATCTGAACATTTAGATCTGCCTGAAGTTTTAGAACCTAGAACTGTTTCCACCGATAAGTTTGGACTTGTCAAAAATAATTCACTCAAAATTAATTTTAGAGATATGATTGCAGTATTTTTTAACTTTTTTTATCATGAAAAATACATTAATGTGGTTGAAGAGAACAAATTTCAGGTTATCCTTTAAATTCTAAATACCCACCAATAAAACAAGTAATCGATAAAACTGTAAAAACAGTCGAAGGAACTAATATTGGAAAATTGAGATATGCAATATCCGAATTGTCATCCTCCGCATGTCCATATTTCAGCCTCCGATTTTCTGCCGAATTTCGAGGAACTCTTATCGTATTATTTGTTTGATCTGATGAATTAAATGCATAGTTTGCATAGTAATCATCTGATGTTGATGCAATAACAGCCATCTGGAACATGATGAAAAAAAGGAATGTATCGAATGACTGAGGACAATATTATAGGGAAGAAGAGGAAGAAAGAAGAAGGAGAAGTCTTAACGGGTTTGTTTGTAGTTTTTTGTGTTAATAAGAAAAAGGGTTTTGGTTATGAATATGTGAATGGAATATGCCAATGATAAGAGAGTATAAGACACAAACAAGGAGAAGAGAGGAACTACAAGCCAAATAATTAATTTCAGGAATATTTGTAAAGCTAGGTATCGATGCCGTCCAACCTCTCATTCTGGACTACTTTATAACCTTTAAAAATTTCTCTAACTTTTCACGATATTTTTTTAGTGAAGATTCCATATTTATGAAAATCAACGTTAAAACTTAACACCAATAGAAAAAAGTTTGATCTACCAAAGTAAAATTTGAAAGTATGGAATTCATAAACATCAATCATAGTATGGCCTAAATCTTGGCTTGTCGTAAAATAATCCAAAATTGCAAGTTCAGTTTTTGACAACATAATTGATCATAACCATAAAACTAACAAATCACGTTAATCTTCTTAAATTTATTGGTTCTTCGAATCAGGTCAAAAATCGGCAAGAAAAAATCATGGAAAATACCAACGATAAGGAACAGAAAAAATACTTTTCGAAACAGGTGGTCTATGGATTGGAATATAACTGATAAAGGGTCCAAATGGTATCTGGCTCAATTTGAACAACCGAAACTCAAATCATTAGAAATTGAAAAAAAAAGTTCGAACATCGAAAAACTTCTTCAAATAGGGTCAAGATTCAAAAAAAATGAACAAAAATGGTTCTAGCTGAGTCAATTCTATAAGAAATAGCAATTTCGGTATAGTGAAATTGAATTGAGCATTTTAAACGAAAAGCCTAGTTTTTTTTTTGAAAAAATTTCAGCAAAAAGTTTTTTTGTCACATTTTTTGGAAAACTAGGCTTTTTCGGTGAAAATTCTTTGTAGACGTTCAACCAATTTTGGAATTTCAAAAATTCACAATTAAAATTGAAGTTTTTTTCAAAACAAGTTTCAAAATTTAACTTTGAATATCATTTGATATATCAGTAACTCTAACTTATCACAGCAACAAAAAAAATATTTTTTGTTCAGGAAAGTGTCGTTGCGTACTTCAAAAGTCCGCAAACACTTTTTTATGAAAAAGGGGAGGAGTTGGTCCCTGTGGGGGGATTTGGTCTCCGCACATAATGTGTGTTGTGCACAGTTTTTTACATCGATTTTTCAAAAAGGTTTTTTGTGATATTTTTGCTGAATTTCATCAAAATTAGTTGATTTGAGCTCAGAAAAAGAAGAATATGCTTGGACTCAGTATAAAAACACCTAATATCAATCAAAAACTGTTTAGATGATGAATCAAGTTATTTTTTCCACTCTTTCTGCCAACTTTTGTGCAAAATGTTATGTTTATTCTGCTAGAAATTTAGAAAATCAATTCAAAATCAATATTCTCAAGTTTTGAAAACAAAGTGAAATTTAGAAATGCATAGAATGAGGAAATACTAGAACAAATTCAGAAAACTATTTTTTATTGATTTTTTGAACAGTAATTCTTTATGAGTGATTAAACGATAAAAAGAAAATTTATACATTATGTGGAGGTAATCCTATCCGGTTTTGACAAGACGATAAGTTTCAAACCTGGCGGGATTAGAAAAATTCGTTGTTATTGTTGAATTTTTTACGAGTTGAAAAATTATCCAGTATTTTTTTCACACTGGAAAAATAGGAAAAATACGCGCGACCTTTACCGATACCAATATATTTGTTACTTCGACTGTTTTTCCACTTCTTACATAATATCTCATGAAAACTGAGTCATTTAGTTCAGAAAGAGTATCACCTTGAAGTTTTTTCATTTTCAACAATGAAAATCGAAAAAAACAAACAATGCGCCTTAATTGCACGTTGGTTGTGCGGTGGACGCACAAATACACAAGTAGGCGGAGCCAACAAACCGCAGAAAAAAAACAATTTCTTTTTTGTTGCTGTGCTTATTAGCTGGGAACATTCTGTTATTTTTTGAGCTCAAGAACATTGGATCAGAATCATTTTGGTATTCAGGAACTGGTGTTTTAAGCTCCAATTTTCCATTTTTCAAACAAAAAAGGCAACAAAAAAACCAGCCAAAAATTAAAGATGTTCGGAGATTGTGTAGACACAAGCACTAAAAAATGTTCTTTTAGGTCATGGTCAAGAAATTATTTATTTTTTATTGGACTTTTTCGCATCAAAATAATGATAATATCACGAAAAAATCCCCTAATTCACATATTTGATTTGGATCGAAATCAAACTACGAAAAAATGGAAAGTGGAAAGGAGGAAAAAATCGAAAATCGTAAAAATGGTCATTTTTTGTGTACAAAAAACTTCAAGGTTGAAAATAATGGCATTTCGAATGAATAAGATAAAAATGAAGAATTTATTGGTTTTTCGGATTACTTGAATTATTGTCTGTCGGATTACGTCACAACTTGAAGGTTTTTATAGATCCACTTATATTGGTTCTAATATAAAACACATTTATCTATAAAACCAGAATTATCATGTGATGACTAATTCGATAAAATAAAAAAAAGAAAAAAAACCGATTTTCCAGACACTGTTTTATTACTTTTTCTGTGAATCAAAAAAAATGAACAACAAAAAAAGAGTAGATGATATTACGAAAAAAAAAAGTGAAAATGTTTTGAAACAATGAACACGATAAAACAATAAGAAATTGAGAGATACAAAGAAAAACGAAGGAAATGGAGACGAAAACGGGTCAAATGAACAATTAATTGTAAAAATAAATCAGAACAATAGAGAAAAATGTTTAAAAAAAATTGCTCCCGGTGAGGCTCGAACTCACGACCTTCAGATTATGAGACTGACGCGCTGCCTACTGCGCTACGGAAGCAGGCGAGTAACCTCGGGTGAAATGCCAATGAGATTTGTGTGGGAGAAAAGAGATAAGAGAGAAAAGGAGAGCTTTGTGAGAAAAAATTAAAACGTACGGGTGGGAAATCGTTTTCATTATCCAATTTTTTTAGGATAAAACTGACGAGAAAATACCAATTGAAGGAGAAAAAGAAGAAGAAGAACACAAGTTGATTTGTTTGATGAACTAGAGACAAAACAAAACTAGTAAATGAATAAACAACTATTCGCCTTCTTTTCTCTCTATATCAGATGCTTCAAATGATTGTAACGCGAACAAATATTTCGGTCTGAGATTCTCGAAGTTCTTGCTTGGCATTTAACCGGTTCTCATCTTGCATATATATAATAATATCTAACTGAACATCCATAATAATAATAATAATAAGAAAAACGAATGAGACGAAGAAGAAGAATAAGAATATAACTGTATATTCAATAACAGGCAGTTACGAACCAGTCCATTTCCGACAAAAGTACGAAAAAGAAACAACATAACTGGTTTGGAGAAGGATGGCACATTCGGAAAAGATATTGATAATCAGAAGACATGATCAAATATGACAACATCAAACATTTTATAAAAATCGAGTTTCGATGAGATTTTCATGAGAATAATAGTTTGTGAAACCAGCCAAAAAAGTTACCTAACAATCAATTGGTGATGTTTCTAAATTATTGCTGAATTTCGCTCTGAAACAGGTGTTTGAAAATTAGTGATTTTCAAGGAGACGTTTGTGCACGTCTCCTTGAAAAGTTCATATTCAAAACCAAATATGATTTTCCAGTTTTAACTGGAACAGGCAATTTTCATGTCGTGGTTGAACAAACTGCAGTACTGAACTTAATTTCATTGGAATAATTTAATTTGTAAAATCCGTATCATGGAACGTAGAAAGCTTGCTATCAAAAAAACCAACTTGGTTTAACGTTATATTTTCGGTAATCATTTTAGGCCGAAAATTAACCGGTAACTTGCGCTTCATAATTCGAAGTTTTTTGGTTAACTCTCGCTTCATTGATAATAATTCTTTAAAACTGTCTCAGGTCTTAACAGTTATAACTACTGTTCGTTTCCTACAGAAATATGTTGCGGGAATTTTTTTTAACTATAGCTCACATTAAAAACCACATAAAACAACAAACGCCAAAGTTATTCTCCTAGATATAATAATTGTGATCTCTGGTATATCCTAAATCTGGAAATGCAAAAATGAATGGTTTAATGAAAATGAAGTGATCGAAGAAAAACAATGATGTATACATAATGCCCGCCTCTTTCATTATTATTCCTCCGTTATGTAATTGTGTACTCAATATACGCTAAGTTTTCCATTTCTTTGGTTCAGATGAGAAAATGGAACAGGAACGAAGAACTGATGTTTTGGGAAACAACTAACTTGTAAGTAAACTAAGAAGATGTGTTTGGAATGCTGAAAAACAGAGAACACTGATAATTGCAAAAGTTATACTAGTCGGCATTTTACTAACTAGACTACTAACTAAGTCAAAAATTACTTTGTGAATCGGATAAACTGAATTTTGGGTGAGATCAAAAGATCAAAATACAACTGATGATCTGTCAACCGAACGTTTCAAACTATGAATTTCAAGGCAATGGAAAACTGATCCTATAGTAGTTAGAAAAAAGTGATCTGATGATCTCAAAAAACTAATTAGAAGTATAGTGAAAAAAATACAAACAAAACTGATGAGAAACCTATCAACAGCTTTTATTTTCGATACCGATGACTCAATTTTTGATGAAAAACCGGCCGGTTTCAGATTCATTTTTAATTGGTTTGCAATTGGTTTATTAATTGTTATGGATGTGATGTTCGAATTGAATGAACATCACGAACAGTCTGCATCTGTAGCTATGATCGAATAACGTTTTTACTTATGGAAACCAAGGTTGCGAAACTTAACACATGAGAGCAGTTCTGGAAGATACTTGATTACAATTGGCTCTAAACTTTAGACTTGATTCTCGAGATGTCATGAGGATAACGATCTTTCGAAATTTTCTGTTTTTTAGAAGTGATTGATCAAGTCGATGAAAACTTCATCTGACATCATAGAAAATAATTTGTTGTTACTTTGTTTTCTGAATAGAACTTTGAAAGAGAAGCTAACTTTGTGCGAACAAAGATACAAAATGTTCGCAATGTTCTTTTCACGTCTCTGAATGATACATATATCTAAAACAGTTGATGAAGCTATGGCAGAATCGGTCTGAGACTGTCCATTTTTTCATGAGAAGTTGAGCAACGTTTTCTCATCAATTTGGAAGACGTATCATACGCGACCTGTTTTTTCAACAAAATGAATAGCTATCAGTTGGCTGAAGATATGTACTGAAAAATTGATTCATAAGTTTTCAACAAATATAACTTTTGTTGGACATCCGAAGATATTCATCGAATCTGCAGAAACCGACTTGAACATATTAAAAATATGCTAAAATACCATTTATCTTCGAAAAACCATGTTGTTTTGTTTTTTTTCAAAGTTTCAAACGTTATGAGATACATTTGAATTACCTTTAAAATATCTCATTACAGTAGTTGTTCTTTTCCTGTTCCATTTTCTCATCAGAAACCAAAGAAATAGAAAATGTAGCGTATTTTGAGTACACAATTGCATAACGAAGGGATAATAATGAAAGTGGTGCGATCTATCTACACATCTTCGTTGTTCTTTGATTCCTTCAGCTACACTCAATCGACCATGTTTACAATTCTAGGTTCAGGAAATACCAGTGATCACAATCTTCATTCCCGAGAAAAAAGTTTTGGGATGCGACGGGTCACCCGTTATTTTTTCGTTTGCCACACGCCACACACACACACACCATACACAGGGCCGTATGCGATGTGCAAAGTAGGAAAAAATGCAAAAAATTTACAAAAAAAATGTGCAATGTGTGAATTATTTTTGTAGAAAATTTGCAAGTTTTCAAACAGCGCGGGGGTTACTGTTGCAGATGTCATGCGTATCTAACAACCCCGCGAAATAAGTTAAAAAAAGAAATACATTGAAATTCAAACAATTTAAGTTCGCGGGGTTGTTTGATACGCATGACAGGCTGCAACAGTAACCCCCGGGCTGTTTGAAAACTTGCAAATTTTCTGCAAAAATAATTCACACATTGCACATTTTTTTTTGTAATTTTTTTGCATTTTTGTCTACTTTGCACATCGCAGTACAAAAACTGAATAATTGAGCAGCACACACACAAATGCGTGTGTCAGTGTGTTTTGGCCGGCGTTGCCAAGTTTTGTTAATTGTTCTCTATCAACAATCATTTATTTTTCCACATTACTACTTTTTTCTGGCCATAATAAATCTATATTACATAGTTTCTTTTTTTCCAAAAAAAGAAAAGAATCAGAACCTCGACACATTTTGAAATATTTCGCAATCCTTTTCTGTCTTCATTATATAAACCAATTCGGCACATTTTCTCGTTTATTAATTTATTTTCAGAATACTTATAATGAGTGATTTCGATTTTTTCGATTTGTTTTCGATTGACGAAGATGAACCTGTTTCAAAATCGAAAAAGGTGAGTATGAGAGAGAGCGGTGTTTGAGAGAGTGTTAGAGAAAAACAAGAAGTAAATGGAATGATGCTGTTCAGTGTATTTCAACTTTTTTTTATAATGAGTTATGAATACGAAAAAATTAGAGAGTAGCCTAGAAAACGCAAGAACCTATTTTTCTTTGATATTTTTCAGAAAGTACTGTACTATTTGGATTTCTATGCCATATTCCTTTTCTGCTCTTCCAATGGTCGGATAATTTAAACCCTACAATAATATAGTTATGATTTTCGAAGTTGGTAGTAGATAACTGAATTTTGTCAAAGTCAGGTTCTAGGATTTCCGATACTCATTTATTTATTTTTGAATTTGAATTTGAATTTAATTGAAAAAAAAATGAAAACTACAATTTTCTGCCAGAGCTACCAACTGAATTGTTCATAAATTTTTCTTGACAAACTCAACCAGCAAAAAATACAGTAGCCAAAAAGCAAACAAAAATAATTTGTTCGAATTCATTTTTTATTTTTAATGCAAAGCTCAATCACTGGAATTGGTTTCAGGTTTTCCTGTCCAACATGTATTTTTTAAGATTCTCATAAACACGTTTTCTGGGATAATTGGACCTGTAGAAACCGATTCTGATACCAACACTCTAACGAAGTTTACCCTTACCGGAATTACAAACATGATTATCAATAGACCACGTATTTAATACATATTAAATTTTGGTTTTTAGCTGTAATTAAAAAAAATTCAATAGGTAAACACGTGGTTTATATATGATCCACTTAAACCCTGACCCATGATGCAATTTTGTCAAGATATCGATATTAGAATTGGTTTTGCATATCCGATTTTAGGAGGATAAAATGACATACAATACTTGCTATTGATTTTAAGATATTAGCCAGAATTCAATCACAGCCACTGTATTACTGTAGTTTCATTTTTGAAAAGGAAAAATTTAAACAACCCAAATTTTTCAAATGGTGATAAGTTGATCTATGCGGTTATTTGACCCGTAAAATTCGATTCTGATAACAAAATCAGCCAAAAGTTCTATTCAGAAATTGAAGACCATTATCGATAGAGCGCGTGTTTCAGATTGAATTGAGACCAATAAGTTTCAAAAAGTAATCAACCAAAATGTTAATAATTTCCAGACAAAATGTATGACTCTCGAAGATTGGCCAAAACTTCCGAATGAAATCAAACAAATGGTGATTTCAAATCTTGGTTTTGACACCAGGTCAGTTTATTTTTTCACATTTATTCTTCCAATAAAAAAAAACGTTCCTTCAGATTGAACCTATCTCTTTGCTCAAAATCAGATTATGAAAATGTGAAAAATTCTCGAATGAAAATAAAGGAAATGCACATTGTCGAAGAAGAAATTTGGATTTATGGAGTTTATGAGAATCCTGTTAAATTTGTAAACATTGAGATCGATTTTGATTTTGAGAGACATGAACGTTATGAATTAAAGTTTGTCAAAGATGGAGATTCTGATTGTGTTCTTGTTGGGTGAGTTTTTCGAAGTATTATTTTGAGATATAAGAAACAGTTTATTTCAGAAGATATGGTCATCAATACAAAAAGAAGAAAAGTGTGTGCACGAAAAATGATTATAAAAGTGAGGCTTTTAATTTTGCGATTCATTGTATGAGAAGATGCGACTTTAAAATTAGGCACTTGACTGTGGAAATGGTAAACTTTATCTCTTAGGAAAATACCTCAAAATGTATCGATTTTCAGGAAGAATGTTCATTCCAATCCAATTTGATCAAAGATTTCAAACACCTCGAATACCTCCGCCTTAGTTCCAGTAATGAAGATCAAATTCTATGGTGGATGGAAAAAGCCAAACAATCCAAACTAAAGACATTGACATTTTGCAAAAACGGAAGTACCGAGAGAAATGGCACTTTATCATCAAAATTCATGGACAAAGTATATCCACAGTTGAATGAGTGTGATAGTTTCTACTTTTGGGCATGTCCACTTTTTAGTGACCATCAATTTTTGAGTTTGAAACCAAAAGTTATGAACTTCGATGTTGGATCGACTTTGTCCGATCAAACAATCAATATATTTATTAGGAATTGGGTCGATGGAAGAATCAGAAAAGACTTTGCGCAGTTCATCGGATGGATGAAAAGAGGATATCAGAAGGAATTGATATTGAAGAATCTGGATGCAAAATTGTGGGATGATGAGTTTATTGATAACTCGTGAGTTGATATAATCTATAGAAATTTTTTATTTTTTGACTGGAGTTGGATTATTGTAATTCTAGTTTCAATTTATAATTTGCTGTAAAATCATTTGAGCAATAGAGTTTTGGATTGATAGAAATCGATAATGAATAGAACCTACTAAAATCTGACTTGTGTCACATATGAAAATGTTAGTTGGTCAGTGCTAAAATGTATATTTTCCGGGTTCGGATTAAGAATTTTTTCTCGTTCCCACACAAATAGAAAGCCTTTTCTCAACGAAGAAAAGCAGTTTTGTTTAACTTAAACCCGATTCAATATAGATGAAATACATAATTTGTAAAAAAAAAAGTGATTCAATGTTTTCTCTGTTTCATAAGAATTATGACTTGTAACCTAGGTTTCAGGTTTCAGTTAATAGTGAAAAAATTACAAACTGAAACTGACTGAAAATGTTAAATTAAAGTAATACTAGCTGGTCTTTATATTGGTAAGATTATAATATTTCGATCTAAATGGAGTTTTTGGTTGATTTTGATATCAGAATCGATTTCTATGGATCGAAATGTTTTCTGTTCAAAAGCGAAACTACAATAACACAATGAATTCTGGATAATGGCTAAAATCATAACAAACATAGGTACTCTTGTTTTAAAATGATCTGGTTTTCCATTTTCTGATTTCTTATCCGATAGTATTTCTATTTCTAGCTATTCAAAATCTCAGTTTTTAGAGCTATATTTTTCATCATCGTTTTTCTAATTGTCTTCTTCCAGCAGAGGATTTACATTCGATTTTGAACGTGTTGTTGGACGTGGTGATTGCTATCAAGTGCAAAATAAATGTTATGCGGATATCAGCGCAACATTGATGTTATCATCAGATAGAATCACATTTTTAGTTACCGGGCGAATTCACAATAATTATATGTCTTATTCTGTTCCCGTTACCTAATACTTCAATGAACCGTTCTTTTCAATAAATAATTTATCAACAAAGCAATAATGAAACGTTTCAGATGTTTTTTCGAACTCTTTTTCATATACTTATTGTCTGTATCCTTGATTGGCATTAACAGCGGCGTTGGTGTTTCTTTGTGGACATGGACAATATTGGGCATCTTGTCCTGGTTCTCCTTCCTCTCCTGGTGATCCAGCCAATCCATTTGGTCCATCATCTCCCTTATCTCCTTGTGGTCCTCTCTCTCCTGGTGGTCCAGCAATGCCAGTCGCTCCACGATCTCCTTGCTCTCCTTGATCTCCAGACTCTCCTGGTGCTCCTGGTGTTCCTTTGGCTCCCGGCAATCCGATTTGATGTTCGACGTCTTGTCCTGGCTCGCCAGTTGGTCCTTCTTCTCCGGCGGCTCCTGGTGGTCCGACTGGTCCCAATGATCCTGGCATACCTGGTGATCCGTCTCTTCCTGGCATGGCGGCTTGTCCACGAGCTCCGCGCATACCGCGAGCTCCTGGCTTTCCGGTTGGTCCTTGTGGTCCAACTGGTCCAGCTGGGCAAGTGAAGCATCCGTCGTATTGTTGAGTTTGAGCCTTGGCATCATCGGCATCGTTTCCATCAATTCCTGGAACTCCTGGGATACCATCTGGTCCATCGTGTCCTGGTTGTCCTTTTGGTCCGGCTGGTCCAGCTGGGCACGAGTTCTCAGTGTTGCAGTTACATTTGTCTCCTGGTCCAGCTGAAAATATATATTTTTAATTTCCACCCATCTAGTGTACCCATTTGCTTACCTGATGGGGATCCATCTGGATTAATTGGTGATCCTCCATTGTGTCCAGTGGCCGATGGTGGGACTCCAATAACTCCTGGCAAACCTGGGTTATTCGATGATGATGGTCCACCACCTGGGAATCCTCCATTGTTTGGTCCACCTGGGAATCCACCTGATGGTCCTGATGGTCCTGATGGTCCGCTACCGTATCCACCGTATCCTCCATAGGCTTGACGACGAACTCTTCCGTATCTTTGGAGATCAAGATAGGTTTGATCGGATTGCGCCTTCCATGATTCCATTTCGGTTTGGAGTTCGATACGGACTTGATCGACTTGCATGATGATGGTTGGAACAGCGATCATGCACATGAGAATCGAAAAAGCACCGAGGGCACAGGCGGTATAGCCTGTGATTGAAGACATGTCCTGCAAAAATATTAACGTTTGGATAAATCCAAAAATAAAAAGGAGAGAAATGAAAAATTGAGGAGACGTGTCCCCCTTTTATACTGTTGATGAAACAAAGGGCAAGGTTAGATATAATAATCTGATAACGAAATCCTGATATTTATGCAAATGTCCTCGCGGAGATATAAAATATATATTTGATGACCTAAATTAAAATATCGGGTTTAAACCATCGAGTGTGTTCCAACAGGGAAAAAAGTACTCAATATAAAACGGAGGGAAGTTTTCTAAAATTGATGCCTGGGGAAAAAAGGGAGAAGCTCTCTCACATTTAGGCTAGAATAATTCAATTTACTGTAGTTTTACTGCACAGGATAAATTACTCAAGTAAATATCGAACCCTGTATGGGCCATATTTGAAGCCTATTTCGCTTCTGACCTAGATCAATAACTCACAAGTCATCATCTCTTTGTTAATGCTCAAACTTGATCCTAACGAATCGTCTTGGCCGTGGTCGGCTCTTACTCAGACAGATATATATAACCTAGACCTTCATCAGACCGGGGCTGTATCGGGCTTCGGGCCATGGTTTTAAGTCCATTTGTGCTTTGCTATGTCTGTTAAACCAGTGTTGGAACCACCAATTCAATACTCTAGATAATTTCTCAAATTTACGAAGATTCAACGTTTTACCGATTTGTCGATTTTCGCGGTGTTGGACAACACTGATTTCCTTTTTTCATTACACTCGTTGGATTCGAACCCTCGACCTTGTGACCAACAGATTTCAATACTAACCACTAGACCAACACAGTGTTTTGGGAAAGTGGTACTAAACGTGCACTTTAGGGGTACTTTACCCTTTTAGTGGTACTATTGAACCCTTAATGAACCCTTTTTGAACCACTAACGTGTTAGTGGTGGAATAGTGGTGAAAAAGTGGTTCAGAATTTTCAACATTTCATAACATTGTCCGGCTGAAAAATGTGTGATATAGTTTAGGAAAACTTTTCCCAAGTGATTCTTTTCAAAAACATCGAAAAAAGTTTCGTTTTAAAATTCATGGTTCAGGGGGATAGAAGCGCGATAGTGGTATTTTAGGGGAGTGAAAAATTGTATATAAATTGACTAATTTTTTGGACAGAAATAGTGATACTTGATAATTCGAAAAAGTTTTCACCATGTGAAAATGAAAAAACGTTGAATTCCAGTGATTTCAAGTTAGTGGTATAATAGGGGTGTAATAAGGGAACCATAAAAAGAAAGTTTATAAAGTGTCTAAGAATGTGTGATCATGAATTTTGTGTTGTGAGGCTTTTAGAAAAATTAAGTCATACTTTTCGCATTAGGTTTGTTTCAAACATTTTGGAAAACTAATCATGTTCAGAATCTCTACTTAGTGGTGTAATAGTGGTACTTCAGGGGGATAGAAACTTCATTGCTGGCCCTCATTTATAGAACTCAAAAAAAAAACAGACTTCAGCGCTTTTAGAACAAAGATAAATTCTGGTTTCTCAGCTGCAGATCCTCGCGGGTCTATATCAGTCACAGTTCTGCTACTCGCCTGTGGTAGATCGGAAGTTCGTTAGGGTAGGTTTTTGGCAGGTACGATGCAGGTTTGATCAGAGAAGTCCATTTCTGGCTCACAAAACATAACTTTTATTCAAAAAAATACAACAAAATAACTTATATTAAAAAATTAACACTTGCAGCGAGTTATTGTAAAAACTACTACGATAAATTACGCCATCGCTTGAAAACCAACACGCCAAACGTGTACTTTACTATTTTTTTTTTGATTTTTGAACATTTTTTCTTTTTATTATTTCCTATGGTTAATTTCTCCACTTTTAATTAGATTTATGAGCTCTCATGTTTTCTATGTTTTTTTTTCCTCTGCAACAAACAAGGGGTCGTGGCCGAGTTTCCCAACTTTACCGATGTGTACTTCTCACGGGGGATAAATTTTTTTTCGAAAATGTCCATTCAATTTCGTTTTAATTTCACACAATTTCAGCCAAAATCTGAAACTTGCATGACAATGGAAAGACATCGATAGGAGTTTCGCTGAAGCAGGACCGGTTCACAAGGCTCAAAAACAGAAAGCAAAGCTTCGAGACGAGCGGAAAGAAATAGATGCAAAAGTCGAATGAATGAGAAAGGAGATTAATCACATTTTATTGGTTGTGTTTTCATAGGTTAGTTATGGTTATACAGTTTTTGTTATGTTATCGGCGAAAAATTGAAAAAGCTTTGTTTTGTAGCTAGCAAGTTTTCATATCTTAATTTTTCACATACGAAGAAGTTATAATTATATTTCAAGATTTTTTTTCGTTCAATTGAATCAGTTTTGCCTGGTGAAACTAGGACTAATTCAAAATAAAAGTTCAAATACAGAAATCTAAAAAATGAAATTCAGTTCAAATTCGAATACTGCTTTCAAATTGGTTTTATTTTCCTTTGGAATACTAACATTTTCCAATTAGAAAACGGTTATTCATGAAAGACTTTCTAGACATCAAAGCTTTTTACATTTTCCGTCATATTCCAATTTGTTTTTTTTGTTTGTTGATTTATAAATTGTTGGAACATAAAATGTATTATTGTTGTGGAAAATACTGGACCACTAAAACACCCCTAAAGTAACACTGACATACCACTAAACCTCACGTTCTAGACCACTAAACGTGTACCCCTAGGGCACTTACAAAATTTTTGATTTTGTGGTACTATAGTGGTACCATAGTACCACTTTCCGAAAACACTGTGCAAGTGCCACGCGAAAAAATAGGTTTTATTGCTGTACATATTCTCCATGGTTTCTTCATTTTCAATTTTCAAAAAAAGTTCACGATGAACATAAGACGATTTTCACAAACGTGAACTCACTTCTGCTATTTGAAAATTGAGAAAAAAACAACTTCCCAAATGAAAAATTCCATCGCACAAAAATGTTTGTATAATTTTTGAGCGAATTTCTTGAAAAAATATATTTTATACTTAATTTATATCACAGCAAAAACATAACAGATACACGACAATCTATAAATTATATTTTGCAACTACTACCAGCCTTCACTTTCTTTCTTAATCGAAATTTTCTTTTTCTCTTCTTCGTCTTTCTTCAATAATGTCGATGCAACAATTCCGGCAAACAGAATAATTCCCATCCAAGAATTCGATTTGAATTTCTTCCAACAATCCTCTCCGCTATTTATATTTACAGTACCAATTTGCCAACCAAGTTGGGCGGATGTTCCTAAAACAATAAGATACGTTCGCAGATGAAAATAATTTTAAACTCACCAGCTAATGCCAAATAATATGGCCAAGTCTGTTCACTGGCGATTCCAGTCATTGTCAAGGAGGCGACTGTTCCGACTCCAAATGCGCTTAACCATTTCTTGGTATCATCGCCGAGTCGGAGAGCACTTGACTTCACACCAATCATAATATCATCCGCTTTATCCTGAAAAATAAAAGATATGAATTGAAACACCATTATGGGAAAGGGTTGAAAGAACATAAAGTTCAAGACAAGCATGCAGTGTTAAAGGGAAACTTTCGTGATACTTTGTGATTGTGTGAAACCTCTCAGAACCTCTGGAACCTCGATACACACAACCAAAAGATATTAAAACCAGCCCCAGTCATGCAATCAATACTAAACCTGATGTGCATAAATTGTATCGTAAATGAGTGTCCATTTCAATGCGGCCAAATACAACCAAAAAGGGACAGACGACAATAAATCACCACGAATTGCACACCATCCCAATAATGCACCCCAATTGAATGTCAAACCTAGACATAAATAACAATGATAAAAGACAATGTGTAGAAGTGTTGGGAGCTCAATTGGGTGGCAGTTTTCATTATCATCCACACTACATGACTCTAACATAACAAACAAGCTCAGTTCGATGATATATTACACAGAAACAAATCAAATCATTATCTTTAAGAAGTTTTATAACAGGAACATTCACTTTGTCCTTAATAGTCGTTCACAAATCGCTGTCATCGGGCTACGGTATTTTCATTTTTCCTACTCGGAAATAAGCTTTCCGGGATAATGAAATCACCAAGTAAAGAGTTCCCTAGAGTAATTTCACATGAGAATTCGAATTTGATAATGAAAATCCACTTCAATTACATTTTCAGAGCAAAAACTTATAGATTATCAATAGAGCGCGTGTTACCGATCTGTGAAAGGCTTATACTGCCTTTCTAATAACTTATATTCAACTGGGAAAAAACTACACCAACATCGGTGTATCTAGTATGTCTTGTATGTCAAATATCGATTATTTGATTCTTTTTGAATTATATTAAACAGAAAAGGGTTGGTTTCTTTTGTTGAGCATGTTTCTCCTTTCGATCCATACTGTAGCTTTTCATTGAACAGGACATAGCAGTCGTACCCCATTTTACATCCAACAATATTTCAATCCACCACATCTAAATCCACAGTACCATTTTTTGAACCAATTTTTTACATAATTCACCAACAGCACTACACAAAAGCTATTTTTCTTCTACCGATTAATGCTACACATATTTACTTCTACACTGTTTTTCTCTCTGACACACCTGATGACTATATATAGAATCGTAGATGACCGTGTGCAAAATAGTGGCAATGTAGAGTGGAATAAAAGTGCTAAAATGACTGAGACCACCACCCAATTCAGCCCACGCAATCAAAACACTCCAATTTAGAGTGGCACCTGTAGATATTGACAAAGATCCACTTCAACAACAAAATGCACTTACCTAGAACAAATTGTGGCCAATAAGTATACCTTTTTGCTAAAGGATACCCAACAACTAACAACATCGAAGATGCACCTACAGCTACACTATACCAATTCAATTGTAGTAGAATACCAAGAGAGGCGCTAAGTAGACCAGCTAACAGACCAACGGCTTGTTTTTCTGATAATGAACCACACGCAAGAGGTCGCAATTTCGTGCGTTCAACCTACAAACAATACTTCTATTCCAAAAATTTCTATCAATAAATCCTCACTTTTTTGTCGAAATCTTTGTCCCATAAATCATTAATAACACATCCTGCACTTCTCATCAAAAATGAGCCGGCTCCAAAAAGAGACAGCATATACAAAGAAGGTAATTGACCAGCTGGCGCTGCTATTGCAATGCTCCATGTGCACGGCCAATATAATAACCATGTGCCTAGAATATTCAGATGGGTAATTGGAGCTAATTAAATGCAATTACTCACCAATAGGTTTATCTACTCTCATTAATTGTAAGTACGGTTTCATACGATCAGGAGTTTGAGCAACAATGCTACTGGCTGATGGTATAACTGTACATTGTGTGGCACTGAAAATTGAATGGAAAATACATCAGAATTTGAGAAGAAATAGCTAAACTCTCTCACTATTGACTTTCCACATATTCAAACAAAATCGTACCGCTTTCTTGAGAATACAAAAAGAAACAATTTAACATGATCGCTTCAAGCATAACATTTTTAGAAACCAACTTACCTTGTAGAAATTCTCCTTTTTACATAACCTGTGGCATTCGTATAACTTTTCAAAAACTGTCTCAAACTACACCGTACAATCATCTGAAAATATTGAAACTCCGATTTACTTTCCCTGTTCTTCTAAATATCTAAAAATCGATAATCTAAACGATAAAAGGAAGAGAAAGGGATAATGTGGCTAACAAATAACGTTTATGATTATGAAAATCGAACAACAAAAACAAGGAAGAAAACTAACAAGATTTTTGGAAGGAAAAAAGAGAAAACAAGAAAAAGAGGGCGAATATGCAGAGATTAATCGAACAGCTGCTCTTTTAGAACTCCATGCTGTCTTTTTTGCGACTCGCCACTTCAACTGTTGTGATAATGTGTCCGTCTTCAGTTTCTTTTGATTCGAGCTCACGACGAACTTCTGGAGAAATCAGATAATGACCATGGAACTAAAAATAATAGGATTCTTTTTTTTCAAACTTGAAAAATTCTACTTACTCTAATTAAATCGTGAATAGCAGCTTTCTGTTCGGCATTCAAATCATTCTTATATCTTTGGCATAGTGATAACAAGCATTGATGCCATAAAACTGGCATGTCTCGTTCATCGGTTTTCAATCGGATGAAATGATTGACAACGGCGTCGACTGCTCGATAAGGCAATGCATATTTCTTGTCAATGAGAGCTCGTAAGAATACTGAGTTCGCACCAGTATATTCCATTTCGGCAATCTGAAACACCAAATTTATTTTGAAACAGAATCCAAATTATACTCACCCTTAACATAGCAGCAGCGGAATGGAACATAGGGACTGGGACTTTGGTGAGAACTGACGAAAAAATGACCGCTTCCCTGAGAGTACAAGTACCACTCTGAAAATTCACAACTTTTATAATTCGAAAAACTGGAAAACGGAATACCTCAACCAATGGGAGAATCAATCCTTTGAAAAATGCAGCTGGTTTATAAATTGCTTTACAAAGAGCCTGATATAAATGATAATTCAATTTCTTGAACTCATCAATATCATCTCGAAGGCGTGGAAGAAGGACAAGACTGTAGAATCTTTGACACATTCTTGGATTCATATTTGAAGCGAATAAACGAGTAGCCTGATACATTGCAGCTGCTGTCCAGTTTTCCGGTTTTGTAAGGCTAAAAATTTCAAAATTCGTAAGTCTTGAAGAGAAAATGGTAACACTAACAACAAAATTTGTTCCCAGTTGATCATTTTCGGAATGATTTTAAATGCTTTCGGTACTTTTCCACTTCGATATTTGGACATATATACGCCAATTTGTTCGTACATTTCAACAACTTCTGGATCCATATCACGCATCTACAAGCATTAGAAAATTGTGTTTTAAAAATGATAATTGCACTAACATTAAACTCATTTGGATCAACACAACTCAATGCAGCTTCAGCTTCGACTTGTTTACCCTCGATTTTGGCTTGGATTATATCATACAATGTGCTCATTTGTCCCGCATCTTTTTTCAAAAATCTCGCCAAATCTGCTTCGTCCTGTGGATCAATTTCGACTACCTCATCTTCGTAACCATTAGCATTTTCTTCCAAGTCGTCTTCTTCGTCGTCGTCGTCATCGCTTTTTGTCGATGTTGCACCTAACGAGAAATTTCGCTGTCTGAAATAAAAAAGTAAATGGTATGTTGAAAAAATCAACTATGTCATTTAACTTCTAAGAACATTCTTTTTTTACCGAAGTCAGAAAAATATAATTTTCACAACACTTTTAGGTTTAAACTTCTCATATTGAAATAAGTTTCACACTTCAATCCTTTTTTATTCCCGAGAAGTTTTTTTTAATGTATTCATTTTTATTTTTAGATGTATACGAGGGATGAAGTACCTTTTCTGGTGTTGTTGTTGGTCTACGTTATCTCCGTCTTCCAATGCTTCTTCTTGCAATTGTTTTCGAGCTTCTTTCAGAATTTTTGTAGAAAGAGAATCCGGGACAAACTGAACATTTTATATATTTTGTACAATCCATGTTATTTTTTAGTCTTACATCGTCTGTTTCAGAAGTATCTCGTTTTCTTCTTTGTTTTTCTCTCAATTCTGCTCTTTCTTTCGCAACATTATCTTTTTCCAGTTGCTCCTCAAGCCCAGTATTTGCGGCCAATTTATCACCTCTTCCAGCCAACTTTCTTTTCACCATTTTGAACGGTCTTCAAAATTACTCATACTTGTATAAATTGAATTGATTATTCAATACTTTGTCTGCGATTTCATACGCATTTTATCAGAAAAAAACAATAGCTGATAAACGATTTTTTATTTTTCTTGGAAAACGGCCAGACAATTCAATCAATAAATTACTCTGGAAACAGGATGGGGAGATGGAGAGAACAACAGAAAGGAATATTAAGAACAATCAAATATACTTCTGGTGGACACTACTACATGTAAAAGTCTTCGCATTTCCTTTGGGTTGTTCTTGGCGAGGAAAGTAGGAGGGAGAAGAAACCAAATTGTTATAAAAAATAGAAGAAAAAAGTTTGAAAAACACGAAAACAGTAGAAAAACAAGGATAAATATGATTAAAATTGTTGAGTGATGTTTATTAAATGAGATCGGCAATTTGAGCCGGCATAACATCGATACTAGTGTTGTAATAGGATTCGATTTCCTTCAATTGACGAGCATCAGCGTCGGTGACGAAGTTGATGGCAACTCCTTTACGACCGAAACGTCCTGAACGACCGATACGATGAATGTAGTTCTCACGATTTGTGGGCAAATCGTAGTTGATAACCAATGAAACCTGGAAATATCAAAAATAATGAAAGAATTAACATTTGTTCCAAAATCCAGTAAAACCATAAAATTTTGAACTTACTTGTTGGACATCAATACCACGAGCAAGAATATCAGTGGTGATGAGAACACGGGATGATCCAGAACGGAATTCACGCATGATAACATCACGCTCGGCTTGATCCATTTCTCCGTGAAGACACGAAACAGTGAAGTTCTTCTTTGTCATTTGTTCGTTCAACTGGTCTACCTTCCTGCGGGTGTTACAGAAGATAACGGCTTGGGTGACATTGACGAAATTGTAGAGATCGCAGAGTGTGTCGAATTTCCAATCCTGAAAAAATAAATTGATTGGTCTGCTACAAATACTAACTTCCATATAAACATACGTCTTTTTGAACATCAATGTAGAATTGACGAATACCTTCAAGGGTGAGTTCGTCTTTCTTTACCAAGATTTTGATTGGGTTGCGCATGAATTTTTGGGTAACTTCCAAAACTTCAGCTGGCATTGTCGCGGACAAAAGAACGACCTATAATCATTATTTTCAAAATAGAACTCAACCCTATGTGATCATACCTGAACGTCATTTGGCATTTGACGGAAAACTTCGTAGATTTGATCCTTGAATCCTCGGGAGAGCATTTCGTCAGCTTCGTCAAGGACGAACATCTTGATGTTGCTAGTATCGAGAGCGTTTCTGTTGATCATGTCATTGACACGTCCTGGAGTTCCGACAACAACGTGGATTCCGTTTTCCAATTTACGTTGGTCGTCTCTAACACTGGTACCTCCGATACATGGCAAAATGTTGACGTTCAAGTATTCTCCGAGAGCACTCATGACCTTTTGAATCTAAAATGAAATTGGTGAAGAGATGTTTTCAATCAAATACGCTGAGACAATGTACAATAACATGGTATACTCAACTGACCTGTTGAGCGAGTTCTCTGGTTGGGGCCATAACGAGGGCTTGAACACGGGCATCGGTGTGATCAATTCTTTGGAGGATGGAGACCGAAAAAGTAGCGGTTTTTCCAGTTCCAGATTGAGCTTGAGCGATGACGTCGTCTCCGGTTGTGCATGGAACAATGGCGCGCTTTTGGATAGCAGATGGTTTTTCAAAACCGAAACCATAAATTCCTCGAAGGAGTTCTTCCTTCAATCCCATCTCATCGAAAGTTTCGACGACTTGTTCATAGTTTCCCTGAAAATTCGGTTCGAATAATAGCTCGAAAAAATTGGCAATTGCAAAGTTTTAGGTATTTTTATTTTCCTACTTACGGTGATCATGCCCTCGGCATCAACAGTGGCGGATCCGTTTACATCGTTTTGAACATCGGTCATGACAAGTAGAAATTAAAGTTTAAAATAAACTTTGGAAGCGTGATTTGAATCTGTAAAATTCGAATTTAAAACCAGTTACTTGCAGAATTACGAAATATTAGAGAAATCCTAAAAAACGAAATAAATGCACTATGAAGAAAATTCTGGAGAGCACATAACAACGTTCATATTAATAATGACGCTCATTTTTATATAAACGCCAAAAAAACACCAACAGGTGCACCAAACAATAAAAACGCGGGAAAAAAGAGCCAAAAATTGACACAGCCCAAAACATCAAACAAATTGTTGGAGGGAAAGGGTCTTGCAACGATGATGTTCGCTGGAGCGCGCATGCTGTCTTGTCATCTTTTATTTTTTTTACACCATGGCGAATTGCTTCAAACTTCTCATGTATTCCGGCGTTTTTGTTTTGTTCTCACTCTTCCTGTCTCTCAAAAAATTATGCATATGTTTTTAGTTGCTGTACTTCGTCATTCTAGCGCATAGGACTCCCAACTACTAGCGTAGTATTTTTTAAACGTTTTGTATTTTTTTTCATTATTTCAAAAAAAAATTGTTCAAAGCTTACATGTTTTTTTCTGAGTTTCTAATGAATACAATTATCAGTGTTTGCATGTCTGGAATCATTTTACCGTATCAAGCGTTTTTGACATGTTGATAAGGAAAACAGAAACATTCCAAAGTTACAATTTTTGGTTAACTTTTCGCCCTGACATTTTTTGGTTTTTCAATAACTCGTGACTGTTTAGATCAATTAGTACACTACAACTATAACCAATAATATTTTTCACAAGGAAAATTGACATAGATTTAATTTCTCACTGGTGATTGAGAGCTTTAATATTCAGCAAATGTTTACGAAAGGCATATCATCCACTGTTTTCGTTTTAAGAAGTCTACATTTCATTTAAATGCTCCTCGTTATTAATTCTCACTTTCTGAAAATATTATATATTAGAAAATTGACTGCTCCAGTCGATGAATTTTTTTTAAGTTGAAAAAACTAAATTTAGAAGGAACTACAGTGAATAAGATTCTCAATGATGGAGTTGAATATTTCGAAAAGTTCAAAAGTTTTTTAATATTCGAGATTTGATTTTTCTTCTTCACTGTTATGTTAATTTATCTATCGCTTTTCTTAAATTTTCGAACAAGCATAGTCCTCATTTTGGTTCCTGATTCATTTATTAGCTGTCCGTTCAACAATTTATTTACATAATCTTGAGGGGAAAGAAAAGATGTAGCATTCCCCTACCATCTTTTTGCTTCTATTTAGCAGCTGCATTTTGGGTATCTGTTTTCTCTTTCCCCTCCCGCGCACTTTTTTCCTCTCTCCCTCATGTATCCTTGTTTTTGCCTCCTATTCTTTTTTCCTTTCACTCCTATTCATCCGAAAAGATTTTCGCGCTTTGATACGTTAATTTTTATGTTTCATTTCATGGTATTTTGCGAATTGGCTCGAATTTGGTTTTGGTTCTCTGTCCTTTCCGTTCATTTTTTCCGTCCGATCGATATATTTACTCAAAGCGATGCATATCATTGCTTTCGTTTTTTCTCGTTCCGAACCAGAGATTTATTGCTTTTCATGTTAAACGAAAAAGATACATTTTGCAGAATAAATGAGCTCTTATGCAGCCAGTGGAAGGAGACGGCCTATTACAAGAACGGAAGCCGAAGAACGGGCATTGGATAAAATATCTAGAGAGGTGAGAGAATTTCAGACAAATCGACCGATTTCTTCTTATGATGTGAAAACATCAACGATTTTTTTTTGAAATCATCACTGACGATCAACAAAATTCTAACTTCTAAATGTTGGAGAAAGACTTCGATTTTGAAAAAAGTCAGTAGTGAAAGTTTTACAATAGAATAATAAAAGTAGTTCGGAACAAAGATCGGAAATTTTTTCTCTGAATATGCCAAGAAGATGATCATTCATTACGATAAAATAGTTTCTCTAGAAACATTGACTCTTGAAACTAACAAAAGTTCTAGTACATTGCTAAAGTTGTGAAAAAGGAATAACTTTATTTTTAAGTCCTAATATTTCAACATATTCCATTCTTAGTTTTCAATACGCAATAATAAGAGTGGGAATAAATGAGTTGTCTTGAATTTTCTATTGTTGAACGAAGATTTTTCCATTTCGATTGTTTACAGGCGGAGGCTCGAATGAAATTGAAAAGGGAAACACGTGAACAAGCAAGACAAGGAAGATACGCATTGTTGGAGAAAAAAGTCGAGGTAAACCATTCGGGGAATTAATCGTTGAAACTATTTGATTTTTTTTCAGGAAGATGCAGAAGCATATAGACACGACACCGCGGTAAGTTATTTCCATTTTTCCAACGCGTGTTTTCCCTAACAAATTTGTTCCTTTTCCCCTTTTAAACTAACAGTTTGCAGTCAACTTCTAATGGTAATGGAGTGCGTGGCACGAATGAAGAATTGCATGTGAGTTTGAACCTGAATGCTGTTTTTTTCTTTAAATTATTTTTTTCAACATTCAAATTTTAGGACAAAGTTATCGAATTGCAAGATCGAGTACAGCAAGTCATGTTTTTGTATTCACAATTAGACAATGAAAAATCGACACTGTTATATGAGGTTCGTTAAGAAGTGACTAAAAATAGAATCAAGATTTACTGATCTTGTAATTGAGAAAGTTCTTTAAATTTTGCGTAATGTAAATACGCTAACTGCTGTTTTTTCAGGTGGATTTATTAAAAGACGAACTTGAAGAAAACAGTGCGTCTCTAAATTTGGTGAACCGAGAATGTCGAGATTTGACAAGTGAAGTGAAAGCATTAAGGAGGACAATTGAAGCGATGCATATAACTCAACATCAACTGAAACAAGAAATATCACAAAGAGATCAGTTAATCGAGGTGAGTTACCATTATTTATGACAAACTTATTTCTGTGAGAAAAAGGATTTCATCATAACTTTCGGTAAAGAAGAATTTTAAATTAAATAATTTTCAATGCCAATATCCATGGTGGTTGTTTTAATTGTTAGAACTGAAGCCTTCAAGGTTTTGCTCAAAAACTGTGATCGAAATTTCTAATGCAAACAAAGATATATGTATGGTTTTTCAGGTATTTCAGAATTAAATTTACCTTTTAAAATTTGTTAAAGTTAAAATCCACCAACATCAAAAAGGTAAAAGTACCATTCCGCCAGGGGTCCTCGTATGACATGATTTGAAAATTAAAGTTCTCGAATATTTCTTTCATTCTCAGGAGCACGGGCTTTGTCTAGTAGAAGAAGATACCGAAGACGATGCATCTGAATCGACGAATCAAACCGCTTCCGGTGAAATGTGAGTTTTGTTCATGGGGCGGTTAAATTTTTGTTTTTAGAAATGACTGGATTAATTCTTGTAAAAACTGCCCTACTCTTTTGTCATTTCATAATGTCTTTTCTGTGCAGATCAACTTCATTAACGCGCTTCTAAACCCCCCCCCCCATTCTGGAGATTTCCACGGGCTGCGTGTTTCATACTATGGTCCCCGAGTTTCCTCTTCATTGTCTCTACCACTCTTCCTTATTTTATTTTATTTTACGCACTTTTTTGTTACTCACACAAAGTTTCATTTCATTAAGCCTAATCAAACGTGTCTATTCCTCTTTTTTTTGCGGACGAAAATGATGACGAATATGTGCAGTCAACAATGAAGGAAAAAAGAGAAAAGAATAGAGTAAAAATAGTAAGATATAATGAAAATGTGCTAAATTAGAAATTTGAAAAAGTAGATAGCAGGAAATGAGAAGCAAGTTTGTTTTATTCTGGAAAAGCGTCATCTCGAGACAGGAAAAATACAACGAAAAATGTTTAGGAAGCAGTGAATTTACAGTAGAACTGTTTCGTTTCATTGAAAAAAAAACACATTTCTGTTTTTTTGGGAGTAACACCAGGTAGCACATTTTATCAAACTTCTTTATTCACCATTTCTGTGAGTTAGACATGTTCTCATCGCCTTGAAAATCAGAGGAATTCGGAAAGTCCCCAGGAATTAACAACATGCAACGCATGTAATCGAGCTAGATATCTTTAATTAACTTAATTATTTTTTGGATAGGTTTTGCAAAACCAAAAAGGTTTGTTTGCTTTTACGCCTTCTCTTCTCTTCCTCATTTTGCATAAAGTTTAAAATTACGGTGCTTTTTTGTGGGCCCCCACTAGCCCTTTCTTTGTAAAAAAGAATATACATAAAACACTAATTAGAGAACGAAGAAATAATGATGAAAAAAGAAGGGGGCGACAGTCCATTAGGATATCCCATGGGAACATTGATTGACGCAACAACAAAGTACTTCTTTGCGAGCAAAAAAAAATAAACTAAGAAGACGTTCACTAATTTCATATCAGAAAAATGAACATTGGAGTACTGTAGGAATCATTTCAACAAATTGAACAACTTTTTTTCAGTCGCGCTGGTCCGTATTTGTTCAAACGAGAAACTATTCGACTTGTCGATCGTGTTGTGCCTGGATCAGCTTCATTAGATGAAAAAATACAGAAATTGATTGATACGGTATTTTCAGAGAAGTGTTGTGATATATGCGAAATTTCGATATTTCCAGAACAAACGAATGCGAAAAGACTATGAAGAGTTGGAACAGACAATTTATTCTCAACGCCATTCGAGAAATAATCGAGGTTCTGATTCGGTCAATGTTGTTAGCAACCAAACTGTCGATGATGTCAATAGTGAGTTTTCAATATTTGTATGTTAAATGAAAATAAAAACAGAAGTTTGAGACTGTTTTTGACTTTGAAATTTTATAACCTCCCAAAGCTATCCAAAAATGTTATTGACAGATCCGTATCTCAAAAAACTGAGTGAGTTTCATGGAGATGTTGTTTTTGTGTTATTGTAGCGCTTCTTTTTTCAGTTTTACCCAATTTTATCACCAATATTACCATTTTCTTACAGAAGACGCGGTGAAACAGTTGGCTGAAATGAAGTTAAAAATGCAAGATTTGGAACGAGAAAACACAAATCAACAAGGAAATGTGATACGAATGGAAGGACAAATGAAACGGTACAAATCGAATGCGGATGCGGCTGAAAAAGAACTCGATGAATTGAAAACACAAATGAGGCAGACGAAGAAAGAGGTGAGTTTGTCGGACTTTGAAGAGAAAACCAGGAGTTTCTAAAAATTACACCTTATTTTCCTTTCAACAAGATGTACGCTAAACCATTACCTTTTGAAAACATGTTGGAAACCGAAGCCCACATTGCCATATTTAGTTCCTCGAAGATAAAGATCAAAATCTCATTTTTTTTTTAAATACACAATGTTGAACTCACAGTTATTTCAATAAGTTCCAAGTTAAAAAAAGAAACATAATTAATATTTTTCACGTGCAATTCAGACCTTAGTTTTCATAAACAGTCTTCAGTTTTTACTACTATCGATTTATACATCGTTCTTCTAGAAATATTTCAACTTTTCGAACTTATAAACAATAACCATCAATATTTTTATAGCTTCGCGACAAAGAAAATGCATTGGACGAACAGAAAGAAACGAATAAGCATTTGCAAAGTCGACTCGAGAAAATGAGGATGCAAAGAACTGCTCGACCTGTATAACATCACATCATAGTCTATTTTTTCTGAAATCTTTTTTTCCTTGGGTCTGTTTTTTATGTGCATAATTTTGACATTTTGATGTGCCTTTTATTATCATTTTTGCTCTAATGAGGGATTTCTACACAGCAACTATATATTTATAGCATTCGACTTTTCATGTGCCTATTATTTTTTTAGTGAATTATTTTTTTCTTGCAACTTGTATTTTTTTCAGGAAACATCATCTTTTTCTTTTTTTCAAAAATTAGTGTTTTTTCACCATAATGTTGTTTCTCACTTCCTCGTCCTTTTTTTACTAATTGTTTTTCTATTTTTTTTGACCCCCGAAAATGATGAAAATTTTGGAAAATATGTCAAAAAGCGGAACAAAGAGGACAGTGAGCGAAGCTATGATTGATGTATTTTTTCAGAAAAATTGAAGTTTGCTGAAATGTTTCTTCTTTTCGGGATATGCCGTTTAATGACGTATTTTACAATGTCATCGAATTTTAGGGAAATTAAAAATTTTATTGTTCGATTTTTTCTCTATTATTCACTGAATGAAAAGAGAAAAAAAAAACACGAGGGTTACTTTTTAGCTTCCTTTTTCATTGAATTTTTGTCAGATAGCTAAACTATTTATTAGTCAGCTGAAAATTGCTAACAGCTGGTTACTGTAGTTTCATCTTCTGAAATAGGGTTCTATCAACCAAATAGAACTTCGTTTGAAATATGACGAAATTCAGTGTTTTATGGAATATTCTAATAATTCTAAAACTCAACTTTTGAAGTGAAAACATCTTCTTGGAAGTTTTTCTAAATGTCAAGCTACTCTGAATCTATTAAATACATAAAGAATAAACTTCACGTGGAACGCTGTGTATACATTAATTTTATAAACCTCGAAAAAGTCAAGCAAAAACAGATTCAGAGTATGGAAAAAAAACTGTGATATACATTCAATTTAAAACCGGAAATTATTAGAAAAATATTTCTTTGTAATATTCGATTACTTTGAGTGTCTAAAAACATATTAAAAACAGTTTCGGTCAATCAGATTAACCTGAAAATTGATTCAATGTTCAAAAATGAAATTTTTCAAGTCTAGGAAAGTTCACGTTAAAAATATACCCGTCATATAATTCAAGGAATACCTGGCTATTTTTGCTAGACTTTGTTTTCACAGTAAATTTTGAACGGCTGCAACTGAACCGGCTGAAAACATTATGATTTCATATTTTGGATGTTAATAATGACAATAGTCCCCCATTTTATTTTGTAAAAAATCCACATTTTTCATTTCTCTTTCACCTGAAATTTAAAATTTTTTCTCAAATTTCATATTTTGGTCATTTTTGAATAGTCCACTTTCGACTATACATATTTCCATCTTATTTTTGTTTTTTTTTGTTTCTCAATTTTTATTGTTTTCCTTTTCTTCTCCTTCTCTCCTCATTTCTTCGAAAAAATTCAATTAAAATTTATTTGCACAAGTCACGCCAATAATTTTCGGGCGCGGATTTCTTCGAAATTAGCATAGTTAGTCAAAAATGAGCCAAATCAGATATTTACTTGAAAAATGATGAATAGGCCCAATTTTGACAGATGAAATGATACGGTTCGATGAATTTGTGAAGAGTTCTTTGACAAAACTTCGGATCATCTATAATATTCAAAGATAAAGTTAGAAGTTGAGACAGAAAATACGGGTGGCAAACAATATATTAACACGAAAACGAACTTCATTGATAATGTCAAGCTCGAACAAACTAATTAATCCTATTTGTTAAAGGATTTACGAACATATAAAAAATATATGTGAGAACTATTGAATTGTACCCTTTCATACAATTGTATATACAAAAACAATCCTACGAAAAAGTAATTTATTCCGAGTTTTTCGTTTGAGAAGTTCAAAAATCTTTTCCTTTTCCGGAAGATTGGTCATGTTTCTTTTGACAAGAAAAGGATATTTGGACAATTTATTATATTCCGGAAAAGAGATAGATTTATGAGACAATGAATACATTTGCTCTGAATTGTTTTGTTTTGGGGTATAATAGTGAGTAATTCGAGAATTTTCTGCAATTTTTAATTGCAGTTATTCGAATTTCCGGTTGTAAATATAATATGTATCAATGATAATTTGATTCGAGATCTGGTTGTTTTTCTGACTTTCAGCGGCGAGGATGTTTCGGAAACTAAACCAATAGAGATCTTGAAAAAAAAGTTTCGATCTTCATTTGTCAAACTTTTTCTATGTAGTTTTACGTAAAGTTTAATATCGTACTATCATTAGAGCGCATTCGCAATTAAAACCTTCTCAGTATCCGAAAATGCATTCGAGGCACACCATTTTTTTCTGGATTTCTTTCGGAATACTTCGAACCTCTGCTATCAGTTTGATCTGAATTCTTTAGGGAACTTTTAATGTGAAATCTCAGCACATAAAATCGTTTTTGTTGTTTTCACATTAGTTCTAGAATAGTTCTTAAATTAAATCAAATTACGCGTCATATGTCCTTCAATAAACCAACTTTGTGATAAAAATAAAGAGTTTTGCTGATTGAATATAACTTTCTACCTCGTCACAAATTGCATTTGAAAGCCTTCCAGATTTCAAGAACACTCGACATCCGGTGAATGTTTTTTGTGTTCCTTTTTTTGCAGAAGAGCAAACCTCATAATCCGATCCAAATAGCCTCCAGGAGAATGAATGTGACGTCTTGACATCGAAAAAAAATGAAAGAAAAGAGACCACACAACGAGGAGATCAAGCACTAGATGATGAATATTCTGCAAATACATAGGGGTAAAAGGTCTTTGTCGTTTGACACGACAATTGTCATTTGATTTTTGGAGTTCTTCACAAAGAACTATTTGTAATTCGATTCGAAAATACGTTTTTCTTAGCATAGGGGAGAAAAAATAATTTAACGAGAGATTAGGTAGCAATTCGATTAACATCAGTTCAAGAATTGTGGGAAACAACACCTCACTATTTTTTGCTGTGCTTTTTTTGTTTTGTTTTGTGGAGACCAGAGTTGGGCGGAATTCCGACTTCCGCGAATGGAAATTCTAATTCCGACTTCCGACTTTTTATGTTCAGTCCAATGATCGGATGTCGGCTCATCTAATAGTAAAAAAACACTATTTTTCCATCGCAAAATCAGTTTTCCGTATTTTTTTCTCAATTTTTGTTCAGTTTATCTAATTTTTACAAACAAAAATGTGTTTCGGACGGAAAAATAAACACCAAAAGCACTCCCGACTTCCAACTTCCGCACGTTTCAGAGCTTCCGGCTTCCGAATTCCGACTTCCGCGAATGGAAATCCTAATTCCGACTTCCGGAAAACAAATTTTAATTCCGACTTCCGACTTTTCAAAAAATGACTTCCGCCCAACTCTGGTGGAGACCCATTTGTTCCAAAAAATAATCAAATTATTACAATTCTATAACACATTTTCGTCAAGTTGGTCTTTTGGGTGGTCCAGACACCCGCAGGCTTAATTTGATCGTGTGAACATCATTTTTTGTTGCCGAGAACTTGGTTTTTTGAAAGTTGGAGGTTTTTAAAGTTTATTTTATTCTTCTTTTTTGTATTTCTTGTCGTTCAAATTGTTTCAAAAGTAAAACAAAGTTACGAATTAGGTATTATATTCGAGCCCGGAACGAACCTATTTAAAAAGCGAGAAAAAAAGGAAAAATCCGGAAAGAAAACACGAAACGGCATGTGTGTGCTTGTGCGCCATGGTGTTTGCAGTTTCACAACAAGGTACCGTACTCACACAAATTGAACGAGCACGAATTTTAAATTAAGTATTGCAATAATCCTTTTCATCAAGACAATTCTCATCCAGAAATCAAAAAAAATATTGTTTTTTGTATTAGTTTTTGAATTCCCTGCAAGTTCAAAAGACGTTCATGCGAAAAAATTTCGTATTCCAAAACAATGTATTAATTATTCATACATTGTTCCGTGTTTTGTTTTTTATTTTATTCCCAAACCTTCTCAATTCCAGGCACGTACTACGGTGCACTCTTATTCTTTGAACTTCTGAAATTCGCCTCTCTTTTCCCTCTCTCTCTCTTTCTAGCTTTCCAATTGTTAATGATGAGGGCGTGTCATTTTCTAAAAATGGGCGGAGTCTTTCTTCTCGCCTTTAGGCTGTTTTCTCGGCGCTTTAAACTCATTTTGGTTTTTGTGCGTCTTCTCATCGAGTAAGCGCTCAATCCCCCACCGATCTACAGGTCAACCCACCAACAACACTCATCACACAAAAATGAACTCCTTCGTATTCTCATTGTTGCTCGTCGTCGTTGTTTTGTGCGCACTTTCGACAGCGTCGCCACTCATCTACAGACCACAGGTTAGTTACAATAGGGACGAGTGAAGACGGGTGGGGACCGAACACTAGAACAGCCTGGGTCTTCGATGCCTACGATCTCGAGGATCCTTGGGTCAAAAGTATAACTATGACTGTAAAATGGAAAATAAATGTATGAAACCTTGTTTAAAACTCAAAAGTCAGTCAGACCTCGATGGATAAAATGCGCTCTATTGATAGTTATGTGGTTTCAAACTTAAAATTTGAACTCATCGGTTTCTGTAGCTTTATCTGTTCATGAAAGCTAGTGTCTTGAAGGATTAAAAAGCTCTTGTTATTAGATTTCGAGTGTGAAAATTGAAACTACAAAATCTCTTTGGCAGTGATTTATTATTGTAGTCAATCCACTTTTGGATTCTCAATGAACAATTTGCATATCGCGCCGCTCTTTGCCATTGGTCTAGACTAGATTTTGATAGCAAAACTGAACAACAAATCTCCCTCAGGTTATCTATCTGATCACAGCTCATTTTTTTCTGGTGAAGAGAATTCAGAAAAGTTCTGCACTAAATCATGGTGAAATTCGAAACTATGGAAACCCGATCGTTGGCGAGTAACTATGTTTTTTCGAATGTTTCAATGTCAATTCTCACATTAATCCAGTAACTAGGAGGATGGAAGATTAATTGAGTACTTGGTCCACTGCGGAGTTAGTCATAGGGTTACTGTAGTTTCTGGTTCTTTATCGAAAAATATAAAACAAACTTCTGAAACCTTACAGAAACTTTTCTTATAAAGTTATAGAAACAGTGAGAACTGTTTTAATAGCGACAATGGTGATTATCAATAGAGCGCAATTCGCACATTTTTTCTCTAATATCATTCTGTGTTCAGGAAATCAAGTCACTGAAATACTGTAGTTTGTAAGATCGTGAAAGTGCATTGATAGTTATGTCTAGAAGAGATCACAAGTTTTGATCGTATTTTGGTTGTGGGTAACTTTTTTTTAAACTTCCTGCTCAAAGTTTTACAGATTTCTATTGGACAGTTTCTTTTTCTCAAAACTCTGAAAACTTCCAATCACTTTTATGAACAGAACCCCAGAAAAAGATTATATCTTTTTTGCAGCTAAAACTTTCATTGTCCATCTAATTCTAATTTGCAATAATTATTTAGCAGAAAAAATAATATTTTCCTGGTATCCAAAAATTGTTGTTCCAATGCTCAAAAAATATGATACCACGCAATTCAAAAATCGGCCAAATACAAAATATGTTTACGAAAACAAAATTGTCTGGTCTCTTGGAGAATCTTGATTATTCAAAGTTTCCTAGATTGCCCTGTTTAATGCGCAGGTTTTCTAAGGTACTATAGTATACATTTTATTTGATCTAGACATGTTCAAAGTGCATGGTGATTTTAGTTGTAAGACATGCACCTAGTTTGATCTTCAAACTTTTTTTTCTAATAAGTTCTCGTCATAATAAATTGGCTATATTTACTAGAAATTGATGTCACTAGAACATGATAAATTGGCCTCATTTTTTTTTCCCAAAAGTTCTTTTTATTTTTTGCTCGGCGAGCCTAACTCTTACGGATACAATTATACTACGATTGAATGCACCTTTAAATTACTTTCGTATAGTCATATTTAATTAAAAATAACATTTCTTTGACCTTATAAAAAATAGTGAACTAAATAATAACTATTTCCTTTTTCACTCATTTTTAATTTTCTCTTTGACGTTGTTCCAAGTTTCAAATGTCCTTCTTTCATGACTGAAAATGCAAGAAAAAGAAGAAGAAGGGAATGGAAGGAATTTTTGAGTAGGAAAAAATAGACAGATTCAATTTTTAGTCACATCCTTTGGGAATTGTGACGAGTCGTCGTCGAGTCAGAGGTTGACAACGAAAAAAAAAGACGACAAATGTGATAATTTGAATAGAAACCGAATATTTTCAGCTATACGATGATGTTCAATTTGTGAAGAGAAGTAATGCTGAGTTGATCAATGGATTAATTGGAATGGATCTTGGAAAATTGTCGGCGGTTGGAAAACGGTTAGTATAACGAAAGAGACGGAAAGTAAAATGCTCCGAGAGAAGTACAAACATGTGTTTGTGGCCGACTGGACAATATTGAGCAGTGGGCCACTGGTGTACGGTACGCAAAAACTGTGCAAACACCGCCTCTCAAAAATGCACAAATTTGTTTTTTTCTTACTCAACAGAGAAAAATTGGATAACTTTGTTCCTAGTAGCTTATTTAGAACTAAAATAGAGCTTAATATAAATAGAAACATGCTGATTTAATTGGTTTATTCAGATTTCCACAAAACCTTCGGTTTTTCATCGTTTTTGGTAAAAAAAAGTGGATATTTAATGCGCCATTTTGTGACAAACTCGACAGATTTGAGAAAATCTAATTATATCATTGAAATACTCTTGTTTTCTCGGAGAAGTTTCCAATGGCTTTTTGATGTCCTACGTGACATCAAAACAATTTAGAACATTTCTCACCAGGGATTAAATCTTCTTGTTTATCTCTCTTTATTCTATTTTTAGAGTTTTCAAGTAGACAAAATAATTTTTCCAGATCAAATGCTGAATTGATCAACGGACTTTTGGGAATGAACCTCAACAAATTGAGCAGCGCTGGACGACGATAATTTCTCCATTTTATACACACTATTTTCACTTTATCCTTTTCTCTCTCGCTCTCTCTCTCTCTCAAAAAATGGTCTCATATAGATGATGTGTTGTGTTCCTCCCTTTAAATTATCATTTTTCAGTTTTTTTCTCGAAATACGTGAATATCGTCGAAGTTTATAAAATATTTGAATTGTTTTTGATTTTTTTCGACAAAAAGTTTGTTTTTGGGGCATGGGAAACACTTGAAAAACAATATAAACTAGGGTGTTTATTAATATTTCACACAGATGACAAATTTCGATATTTTTATTATTTCTTGGGCAAGAGTACAGTGTACTTTTGAATGGTGTTATTTTTAGAAGAAGAAAATATTTTGAGAGAATTTTATAGTTTTTAGAGTGTTTTGGAAGACATTAAATAAGTAAGGTCTGAAGATATTATGAAAAGCCAACCAGTTTTGATTTTTTGTGAATTTTTCCTGTGCTCATTTCTGGGTTCGACGTAGTTTTGGATTAAATTGAATAATTTTCCAAGCCTATTAGGTATTTCGATGATAATTGTTTTTCCACCAGACATTTGGTCATTAGACTTATGTCTATGGTACAAAGTTCAACCCTTATTACCGAAAATTACCTGTTTCTCATAAACCTATTTGTATTTTATTTGTAAACGTAGTCCAAAGTTTCAAATAGTTTTGGTTTGCACCGAACAAGCGAGGTGAATCATCTTTCTTTTTTTTTATACAATCAACATACTACCTTCTAATCTGGGATGGGAAACACCCGACGAGTCATGTGCTCAACAAAAAATTAGAAGATTCTAAGAAAACCTCTGGGTTATCTTTTAATTCTGTTTTGTTTCTCTGGAGTGACAATCTTTGTGAGAGACGGATTTTCTCTGCGTCATTCACTTTTTTCTCTGAGAAAGTTTAAACAAAACTTATTGGTTCGCGTTTTGGAATACGGCGAGGAACAATACTTAAAAACAAATTGGACCTGGTCCCACCCGGAGAACTTTTCAGATATTCGAACTTATTTTCGGGTACCACATCTAGGCCTGATCTAATTCAGGATCATAGATACGTTCCTTACCGAAACGGGCCAAACCGGAAGTCAACAAACTACATACAAATATTATTTTCATACAACATAGACTCCGAATTTGTTGAGAAAAAACAGACACTAATATTAAATCTGGTTTATTAGAAATGTATAGATACATAACGCTGACCTATAAGTCGACTATAGTTTTTTCGTTGGCTTTTGAATCTGATGTTTGAAGTTCTTAACAATGATTTCTGACATGAACATGTTTTCTAAAAATCATGTTTTGAGACAAAAAGTACCTAGACATCATGTCTAGAAAAATTGATCTCATGAGATTTATGTTCAAGTGTTCAAAAATGATATCATTTGTACTGTAGATTCAAACTTCAGCCCCTCTATTTTTTATCCGGGCTCAAAATTGCGTACATCAAAACCTTGCAAAATTTGTGTTTTGTTATTCAAATTTCTGTGAACATAATTTCATATAAAATAATCATTTTCTCCAAAAAATACACATCAAAATGATATACATTTTTGCATATTTGCTAACATTTGTATACTGTATTCATGCAAAAATATCACCTTGTCAGATAGAAGATGTTAGTTTTTTTAGTAAATGATTTTGAAACTGTGAAACATTGACATAATTTCAGATTCTATTCGCAGTTCCTGATTACGAATGTCCTACAAATTATACACTTTTCAATCGATATAATGGAGCATATTGTATGCAAGTGATATATGCTACATCTTTATCAGCATTCAATGCTTCTCTCCAATGTCAAGCATTGAATGCAAGTTTAGCGAGTATCGAAAATTATAATGAGATACAGTTTATCATGTCAGCATCACAAGCTGCGAGTGGTAATACAACAGGAACTGTATGGGTTGGAGCAGAAAGAAGGGGAGCCTGTTATGGAACTGATTTCACATCAAATGTTGCATGTCTTCCAGTGGTTTGTTTCTTTTCGAAAATAAATTACAAACAAATATTTTTAGAAAACGTTCTCATTCTTGTGGACTGATGGATTTGCGGAGGGGACAAGTGGTTTCAATTATTTCGCATCTGATCAACCGGATAATACATCAGGACTGGAGAATTGTATTGGATTGTATTCATCGCAAGCGGGTATTGCTGCTAATGCGACTGGAGTTCTTTATGATTTTGTGTGTTATAAAGCTACGTCAATTATTGGATATGTGTGTGGAAAGCCGGCGACAGCTGTTGTTGATGATGGAGATGATGATGATGACGACGACGACGACGACGATGATGATGATGATTAAAGATACCTTGAAAAAATAAAGATTTTTTTAAACTTAAAATTTTGCTTATTCGTGAAAGAAGGCGGAACTCATCCTGAGTTGGAATCAGCAGGATACAAGTCCAAAGTTATTGTGGTTATTGTATCAAACAAGACTGCAAGTTCGAAAAAACTCACTGAGTCGGGTCAAAAACCAAAGCTGACTGGACCAGATTTTTTTCAAAGTTTACTTAAATGAGAAAAAATGAGAAAAAAATACAAATTCGACAAGTTTCAGGAGTGATTTGGTAATAACTCTGTTTGTTAAAATTTTTCATTTCTGGATCGGAATAGGTTAGTTTTTTCAGAAACCCTGGTGGTTCCGCTTGAACGAACGCAAAACTTTTTTTTTAGCATAGTCAAGTTCTTGCTCGGAAGTTTGACCTATTTTACAAAGGGTCCGAAGAAAATTGGCAATTCGATTCTGAGTAAGATATCACTTTCGGCATGGAATAACCAGAAAGCTAATTTTCACCAAAAATTCTACCATTTGAAATTGTTTTTGCTCAAGTGTTTTTTTAAAATACGCTTCTTATGGGTACTATTGCAGATGTGCCCATCTTGTCCTTTTTGATTTTTCTGAAACAGAATTATTTCCAGAGCTAGTTAGAAATCTATTTTCCCAAAAGTTCTGATATCATTGCAAATTCGACTATTCTACATAATTTTATCGTTTTCTAAACAACGTTGTTTGTACAACAATAATAAAAATAAGGAGAAAGCAAGCGTTTCCTGGAGTCACGCAATTTTTTCCAATTTTTCAAATAAAAAGTCATGTCGCCATCGCAGGTTATCAACTAGAGTGGGTCACTATTCATTTTGCTGTTTTTTGTTGTTTTCTAGGTTGAGCTTTGAGGGGTCCAATCCCTTTGTGACCACCCCCGCAATTGTTTTTCGAAACAAAAGTTCGACATTTGGGAGAAGAGGGTACTTCAAGACATCATGATGTTTAAAAAATATGTGCTATAAGAATTCATTCAATTTTCAGAAGTGTAATCAACGATAAGAGAAATACTTCTCGAAATATTGTATGATACAAACATTTGTAGCATGCAAGCAAATTTCCGTGTTTTTCTGATTTTTCGTTTTCCAAATCATAAAGAGGCGAAATAATACTTTCTGACTTGAAAAAATGGGATAAAATTAATTCCCATCGACATAATTATCATGAAAAAATTTTGAATCATATTTCGAAGAATTATTCTCGGTTTCAAACAATGATGACTTCTAGTACATCTCGGTCAGAGAATTCTGAGAAGACTATCATATTTTATTGACTTTGTTGATTGACGAAGATTTCATGTTTTCTTTTGAAAAACAATGTATCAACATTTTCAAAAAAAGCGACTTGCTGAATAAAAGGTAGAGTGGACAGTTGGCCGGTGACTAGCAAGCGGCACGCGAAACATACCAAGCTGCCAAACACCGCAAATGTCGGCTACTCGGTTGAACTACCTTTCTGATTTCCAGAGAAATAAATGAACAGAGGGTCTTGATCCACAGACAATTTTCTGTTGATTTTCCGTGGGGTAAATATATACAGTAGTGTAAATGTGAGAAAAATTCCTAAAATAATACACAATTATCAGTCCTCAGTTAAACATTCTATACTAAAAATACGTTTATTCATCATCCAAAAAAATGTTCAATAAAGACTCGGAATTTTTCCACAAACATATCCAGTCACATTCATCAGTGTGTTATACGGTTCATTGCACCTGAAAATCTTGTTATTTTTTTTCAAATCCTCTTTCTCTCCACTCACGGTAAATCTGCTAATTGTCCATTATAAAAATAATCCGGTAAATACTCTTCGGCTGTTCGATTTGTCGCATACATTGCCACACAAACATCATACAATGGTCGATAAGGATGCCACGTGAAACCATCCGTACCATGTGTAGAACCATCACTCCAATAGAACGAATACATTGTTTTTGGAGTACAATCAGTTCCATTGAGAGCATTATAACATTGAGGACGACGTTGCGCGCCGATCCAGACACCCCCGTGCAAACTTCCGGAGACATTCGAGAACTGGTCTAAAGTGTTGAATTTCTACGTGGGGTCATTAAAATTAACTCACTTCCAATGTACTCTTGTTCCACATAATTTTGCACTCCTGACAATGTTGCATTCAATGCTCTACACTTTCCCTGAGCCCAAGATTGAGTTCCGTTCCCAGAAAATGTTTTTATACACCATCTACCATATAATCTTTGAAAACCCTGCCAACCGTCGGGACATCCTCGACTAACATTCTACAACAATTAAAACTATCTCTGAAAATTAATATATATATATATATAAACTTACACATCGACTGTTTGATGCTGAAATCATTCTGATTATATTAATTTTTTCTATAATTCCTTGACTCACCACATGTGTTGATACATGATTGTGTTGATTGTCCGAAAAATGAGAAAAAGAAAATAAATACGGTAGTTGATATGTATTGCATTTTTTTGCAAACAAAAAATGGAAATGATGGAATTTATATCATATATGTTTGGCATTCATATGATAATGTATGCTTTATTAAAAATTCTAGAATTAAGTTTTGCAAAAAAATAGAAAATAAATGTGGGACTTCGGGTTTGACCAAATGCTTTCGAATGGACCGATGGATTTACAACTGGCAAAAAATATGTTCCATTTCAGACCAGGACAACCTGATCATCCAAGGTATCTGAGGTTTAACAGTATTCTCATCCCTTTTTTTGTTTGTTCCAGAGAGGGTCAAGGATTTGTGTACATTTTATATTTGGACAAAGACGAAAAATCGACGACGGAGCGTCGAGTCGTTTTTTCTAAACTAATCGACTCGACGAATCGACGCGTCGATTAGTCATTTAGTCCAACCAACTTTTCACGTATTTTACGTCAAAAATCAACTAACACGGACTTTGCTGAAATTTTTAGACAAGGGGTATTCGGGTACGGCGAACATCATAGTAATTCAAATTTTCTCGCTTTTTTTCTTCGTAAGCCAAAACTAAACGAATTTCCGGTTAAGAACAGGATTAGCGTATCATCATCAGAGAAAAGATGCAAAAAAAAAGATTTTTTCGGAAAAAAAAATTGACTTCATTATTACTACTTTTTGACTTTTTCTTTTTTATGAGTCTTTTGATCAAAAATCTGTGAACTTTCAGCTGAAAATGTCAACTGATATATCAATTGAAAGTCGAATAACAAGTGACAACACAAGCAGCCAATCAACAATACACTATGCCAAACCAGTTCATAGTGTTAAAATGGACAATCATAATAGAGTACTATGAATCGAATTTGACCACTTCGACGCGTAAGTTTGTTTTTCGAATTTGGAAAATCCAGGAACTATTAACAACTTTTTTTGCTGAAAAATATTTTCAAAAAAAGTGAGCGTGTTTCGTCACGATGTGGAAAAACGTATGTGCGCCTTTGAACATAGTACGGTGTTGGAAAATTTCTTTTTGTTGTTTTTTTTCGAATTTTGAAGCTTCCATATGTGATAGGCTTTTCCTTGTCGTTTTTCAATGTAGTAAGTTCATTTTACTTTAAAGATCTCAAGTCTTTAAAAATTCATCCGGTGTCAACTTTTATGAAACTGCTCTGTTGAGCTTAAAAACTTGCACTGAAAATGTTAATTTTCTCTTCTCATTTAAAAACCACATAATTCACTTTTTACAAAAATATCTTAATATGCGTTCTAATTGTTCAATTTTTTCCAAAAAAATGTATTTCTGAAGAAGCGAAAACTAGTTTGTAAGTTTTAAAGTCAGCCTTTGATACTTTTCAAAGCAATGTTGTTTTCAATGTAAACTTTCGACCTGATTTACATGTTCTCGGGTTGATCAAAAGTCTAATGAAGTATAATCTGAAAATTCTTGAAATAAATTTTCATTCAGCAAAAGTTCAAATAATTCTAAAATTAACAAACTAATGTATTAAAATAAACTATCATTTAGAAAAGTCCAAAGAAAGCAACCAGGTGATTCTAAAATTACCAAATTTCAGTTTCCTAAATATGATCCTTTTACGGTAGTTTTTAATTTCCTTTCACCCAAAAACAACACTTATAGTGCTTTTTATCATTAAAAAAATTTATTTTATCATTAAAAAAATTTATAGCCCATTCGCCGAATATTCTACATCCTACAGTGGTCATAAACAACATTTCGAGTCTACCAGGTTCCCCAAAATCTTCTCCATACGCTGTTCCTATTCCGAAAACGGTGAGAACCTAAAACTCGAAATTTGAAAAACTATTTTCTTGTTATATTTTCAGATGAATAATAGTCAGTATTCGCCGATTCAATTTCAATATGAGCATATTCGACATCGATGCAAAATGTTGGATGAGGGAAATCAGAAATTGATGAAAATGCAGTCAGATGTTGCGAATGATGCGAGAAAATGAGATTCGGATGTTGAAAGAGGAGAATCGAAAAACACAAACCGCACAGAAGGAGCTTCGAGATTTTTGTTGTTTTTTGGATGATGAACGACAAAAAACGAAAAAATTGGCCAGCGAATGGCAGAAGTTTGGCAGATATACCAGTAATTTGATGAAACAGGTACGGAAAAAATAGGTTTCTCTTCAAGTTGGTATTCTTTGCAGGAAATCCAAACTTATCATCAAAGATTGTCGAATCTCGAAAAAAAGCTGAGCGAAAAAGTGCGCGAAGTGGAAGAATTACGACAATTATGTATGTATTGCAATGTCCAAAGCTGAAAAAAATGCAAAAAATCACGAATAAAAATCGTTTAAAGTTCAAGTCCAACTCTCTCTGTTTCACACGCTATTTCGAGAGTACTGTCAAAGGTCTCGACGCGAAGGAACGAAATAGTGTGTGAAACAGAGAGGGTGCTTTGAACGTTTTTTTTCGCTTTTTTTTCTCATTTTTTCCAGCTTTGAACATCGCATATTTAGATGAGCAAAGACAATGTCTAAGTATAAAAAAAATATAAAATCGGATTAAGCATCTCGAAATGTCACATAATCATGTAAGAATTCCAAATTCATCCGAAAATTACAAAACTCCGTGTGATTTCCAGGAAAAATTTTGGACTTCCAACTCGAATTCTGGATCAGATTGTGATGAGAAAACGATAATTGAAAAAATGTTTAGCTCGATATCGATTCATTTCTATATGATGAAGATGACATTGAAGAAATGGTAGAAGCGAAGCAAATATCTCGATCGTATCGTGCAAAATGTGGCGAAAAAAGTGTGCTAGCTCTCAACTTTATCAGTCATAGTTTGAGTCGACATCAAATCGAATTCATGTTCACGAAACTTCAACCAGCTACAGTATCTAGTAGTCGATATTGGAAGTAGAATCGGAGCTGTGGTGTATGGAAGTTCGATTTTCTCGAATGGACAAAGTACAACAGTTAGAATAGAGATGAATGGCGAATTGAATGATATTACGAAACAGACAATCAAAAAGTATAATCTTAAAAGTGTTGAAATTGTGGAGAATGACTTGAGAAATGAGGCGGATGTTCTGAAACAGGCCGAACTTGTTGTTATGAACAATGTATTCTCGTTTTTCTTGACAAAATCGGATCAGGAGAATTGTTGGGAGTTTATAAAGGAGAATTTGCGAGAAGGAACCACTTTACTACATCATCCGGAAATTGAAAAGGCTACCGATTATTTGAATTTGAGTTTCAAAATTGAGGATTGGTTAGAAGAGGTTGGTGAGATTTTCGATTGAAAAATCGATAATTGGTGGTTTTAGGTTGATACAACTGTAGAATGTGTGGAATTCGCTGGACAAAATGTTGAAAAATACGAAGATATTTCAACGATCAAGAAATATGCTGTTAAAAAATCGAACTGGAAATGATGCGCTTTTTTAAATTGTTGTGTTGTTATTCTGTATTTGTTGTTAATTATGTTTGAAAAACGTTTAAAATGAAAAAAAGTCGTTGGCACATTTTTATTTATCATTCAGTGGAACTATGAGAACCATTCCTCAAGTAATGGGGAATTCATTATCTTGATTTGTATTTTAACTGTTCAGGTACTACATTTTTATCTTAATTATGTACAAGTTTGACTAAAAAACATTCTCACGTGTCGCATTCTTGAATTCAGTTGATGGTCCAAACAGAGAAAATAATCATCAAGATCTATCAGCAATCCAACGAGAATTCAGTAAAAGAAATCACTATTCTTGTGCAGTTTTTCACCAAGCGAGAAGTTTACTAGACTCGAGGCGTTTTCTTTGTTCAAAAATATAATTGATGGCCGTGGCCGTGTGGCCGAACTTTCCAACATCACTGCGATTTGTATTTGAGCTGAAGAATCGAAGATTTTCAGCCGTTGTCCTTTCTCAACTTTATCAACATTACGAAATTCTTCGCAAAGGCTTTATGTGTTTTTGGAAGATGTCGAATATATACAGGAAAGAAAAAAAAATCAATAATAGGTATGAAAATTTCAAATATAAACCAATTAAATTCTCATAATAAAAAAATACATTCTTCAGAACAATTCAACAAATTTGGATGAATCAACGACCGATTCGTCGATTAGCAAATAAAATAATCTGAATGTTAAAAAGATGGAAGACAAGAATTTGTTATTTTTTGAATACATGTGTTTCAGTGAGTTTTTCCAGTACACTTATTCGAAAAATGTTCCAAATTTCAGAAAACTACAAGACAAATGATCGTATGTAACAGAGGCACCAAGAGTCTATTTTGACTTCGATTTGATCGGTGTTATTGAAATCGCGCGATTCTATTTGGATCACAAGGCTGAGAAGATTTATATATATATATATATTTATTCAGGGGAACCGCGTAAAAAAAACACATTAAAAAAAAAACACACACCAGTCATTTTTCGTCGCGTATTTATTTTGTTCGCCGCACAAAGTTGAACAATTTTCATGACTCCGCCCCTTCGGCAAGGTGNAGAGTACTGTCAAAGGTCTCGACGCGAAGGAACGAAATAGTGTGTGAAACAGAGAGAGTGCTTTGAACGTTTTTTTTCGCTTTTTTTCTCGTTTTTTCCAGCTTTGAACATCGCATAACGTTGTGGCAACGCATTTGTCGTTGTCTCCTATGCTTTTTATGAATATCTTTTGCATAAAATGCTCCAGGTTGCTACGCTAGAATGAGAATTTGCACCGGGCACTTATTGAGATTGTTTCGTATTGAAAAAGAAGTGAGCCAGAGAGGTGAATATGGAGTTGCTTCATTGTAGCAACAAACATACGTTTTTAGACCGGATCTGCCTTACAGTGTCAATTTATTTTTAAAAAAGTTAGTAAGGTTTTCATAATTTGCCTGATATCTAAAAAGTAAACTAGTGTGCCACGAAGGTTTTTTGAAATGGGATTTTAAAATCAGAACATAGGGGTCAAAACTGGGAACGGAAAAAGAACTTAAAAAATCGAAATACCAGACTGGATTTTAATGAACATTTGGAAACACGATGCACATAGTAAAAAAACACATTGAAAAAAAAAAAACATTTTCACCAGTCATTTTTCGTCGCGTATTTATTTTGTTCGCCGCACAAAGTTGAACAATTTTCATGACTCCGCCCCTTCGGCAAGATGCGGCACACAAGTAATTTCATCCCGTTTTTGAAAATTTACTTTTCTTTTCGACAATTTATTTCTTTTCTTTTCGACAATTATTATGTTTTCAGCTTTTTGCATGTTTTGTTATGCGATTATCTTGAAGAATGAAGTGTTTTCGCTCGCCAGAATATCCCTCAAGGGTGTTATAATCAGTGAACTTCTATCAAATGTGAGTTTTCTATAAATGAGTGAAAAAATTTAATTTTTCTAAATTTTCCAGCTTTCTTGGTTTCTCTCGTAGATGGACAAGACAAAGCAAGAGAAGTATTGAACAAGGCGGTCAAATTGGTAGCTGAGTCGCTTGATGGCAAGAAATCGCCGAGTCTTCATGCCAATTTACATCTTCGTCTCAATCGTTGCCACAATGGGTACTCTGGTTCTCTTCATCATCAAATGCAAACAACTTCTCGATGCGAGAATCGAATATCGTGAGTTTATTTAAAAAAAATTTCAAAATGATAACATCTATCTCATTTTCAGACGATATTCAACTCAATCTCATCGCCCTGCTTTTCTTCACCTCCATCATTCACAACATTGCCTACTTCTGTGCGATGCATCTTCATTTGGCCAAAATCAAGATCTTCCACAACAGCTACTACTCCTACATCCCAATTGTGCGTGTTTGAGAAGTTCACATTATAAGTATTGAACAAGGAGGTCAATTGGTAGTCGAGTCGCTTGATGGCAAGAAAATGATGATTGAATACAAGAAATTGCTCGAAAAACTTGCTGGTTGTTGAATTTGCGCCTAATACTTCAGGTAAATAATTTTTAATAATGATATAAAGTTAGATTTTGCTATATTTCAGACCAAATACCACAATTTTTGCCTTCATAATCTTCTCCCCACATTCTCGCTCGTATTGGCTGGCTTTTCTTTGTGCGAATAAAAGGTACGTATTTTTTCTGAAAAATAAAACCCATATCAATAATTACTTTTCAGTTTGCATCGGTTTTGTACAGTAAATTGCCAAAAGCCACCATCGAGCTTGTTTTGAACGATTGGAAGCGGCAACTACCTTATGCCGTCATTGAATCGACACTTTTTGAACTTCTCAAAGACCGAAGCGATAAAATCAATTAAACAAAGCGGTCAAATCAGTAGCCGAGTCGCTTGATGGCAAGGAAATGATGAATGAATACATGTTGATATGAATCATTTGATTCCGCCGAGTTTGCACATCATCCTTGGTCTGTCTCAGAGATATATCTTCGATGTTCTTCTCAACTTTGCGCTCAAGGCCGACAACACGACCAACCAGGATCTGGGTAAAATCAGCCAAAAGAAAAGTACACTGAAAAACGTATGTTATCCCCTAGAAATATAATTTTGTAAAAATTCATAATTCAGTTGAAAAAGAAACTCGAAGATTTTCAACGAAAAATTGTTCCATGGAAAACTGATGTCGCTACTTTGATTCGCATGAAAAAAGCACTTGAAAATGGAATTGCTGGACAAATCGATAAATCGAGTGAAAAGCCATGCGGAGCTGGAAATTTGTGCGTTCATCGGGACAAAATTATGAGTCCGGGAAAGACAAAAACCGGAACCCCATATCAGTGTGATGGATGTGATTCAAAACTTCATGCTATGTGCATCGGTGTGTGGAATGAAGATGATCGCATCAAACACGAAGACGTAGAAGAACCTATTCTATGCTTCGATTGCCAAGGAAAAAGTTCACGTGATCTTCTTCGTATTGTTGAGAAAGAAATCGACTCATATCAGAAATATATTGAAGATTTGGAGTCTGAACATAGGAAAATGCAGGAAGATCACAAAGAAGCCGAAATTCTCCTGAAAAAAGGACAAGGTTTTCATAGAATATCATTAGAAGCAGCGTGGAAGAAGCATGGAGCAGACATGTCTGTCTGGAAACAGAACTTTACCGGCAACCAGGTCCATCGTTTATTACAAGAAGCAGCCATCAAAGACATGTTCCTGGTTTTCGAGCAGTCCAAAAGTGCCCACGTCGATCATGATATGCGTCAGAAACTATCGCTTCTTCAACAAGCTGCAAAACATCTTAGCATTATCCAATCTTTGTGCACTTCCGAATTTCTTGATGATAACGCTATCGACGCATTGGAACACTCCAAACAGAAGTTCTTCGAATCTGTT